>CM039669.1:8123653-8536153 GCA_022405105.1 Aristolochia contorta | reverse complement strand
GCATGAGGCTTTGTTAATCATATCCTAGATATTCACAGCACACATTGCACCAATAGGAGCCGAAACTGTTTTGGGGAAACTATTAGTGGAAACAAAAGCAAGTGTGAGGCTTCTTGAGTTCAAACAGGTGAACTTCATATGCCCTAACTCAATACAATAATTGCAACACACTTGAGTCATGTTTCGATAAGAACCAGCCTTGTTGTCGATGGAGGAAGGAGGTCATCGAGAAGTGGCTAGTAAAGTGTCAATATCTTGGACCGAATAACCCATAGGACCCCCAGTAAGGTGACCTGTCTCCTCGACAACTAATTCTGACAGAGCAACCTCTACAGGCAAACGACTCCTATGAACATGGATCGAATAGAGTCAAAATCATCAGAAAGTACCATTAAGAATTGGAGTAAATGTATCCTCTCAGCATGTTTCTGAAAAACCTCTGCATCAGTATGACAAACAAACTTTGAATCCATTGCAGCTAACTAATCCCACAATAAAGACATTTAACTGTAAGAATCGGATAAAGACTGATCCAGAGCTTGTTTTAAAGATCGAATATCCATTTCATTCTTGTATTGCTCAGCAAAATTCATACCCTTATGCCAATTTTCTAAAAATAAATAAGCATATCTCGCATTACTCAAATTTTCCTACCGACAAACTAAGAGAAAAAGACGATACAACAGTGGCCAACCATGTAATAGTCCGAGAATTATTACTATCTTGTTCCTCTATAGCTTTATAACAAGAACCATCAGGCATTTTACAATCATCAGTTACATACATCCATAAATTTCGACCCTTCAAAACATTGTGCATAAGGGAAGCACAATCAACATAATTAGTCTTGCCATAATTAACTAGTACATTCAGAACATGATCAACCGTTGAAGCCATAGTAAGAAATAGAGCAACAAACAAGGTCAATACAAGTAGTTTTCAATTCACATCGATAACACCAATACTCATGCAACAATATATAACTAAGTGCAGCCCAGATCAGGACACAAAATCTGTTTACAACCGATACGATAGATGAAAGCACAATTAGAACCTTTGAAACATATTAAGGTGTGAAGCCTTGTACCTTATTATAAATCAACACGCCATGCTTGCAAAATAGAGGAACCAGAAGACCGAAATCTAGCACACTTCATTATTGTGCTATCAGATTACAAAAGACATGGAACCAGAGACAACTAAAGGACCAGTACAAAAGGTGGCGAGATAAGCCGACCCAAACATACACACGAGCTTCCAAACTCCTCCCAAACAAACAAAATGAAGTTGTGTCTCTAAGAAGGCACAAAGAAACAAAATACCTGTGCGAGAAAGAGCACTCTGCTCGTGTTGCTGTGTTGTGCTATTGTCACACTGCTAAACCAAAAAAACCATAGCCGAGCTAAAGGAAGCAGCCGAAAGGGAAACTGCTGTGGGACTGGTACAAATTGACGAACAACAAGGCCGTCTGCCGGAGCGACGAGGCGACGACAATGTCAAAGCGGTGGTGACAGAGATGAAGCAGTGACAATGGAGGCAGAGCAAAAGAAATAAAAATGCACCTCCCCGAAATCAGAAAATTTTCTCCCAATCCAATTTCAAAGAACAATCTGAAGAAACACTCATATTCCAAAGAATTTCCGAGCTTAAAAGGTCACAAAATCGTCTTGAAATCAGGTCGAAAATACAAATAGGGGTGACACTGAAACACTAAATGCAGAGCATGATGACGTGTCAGTACTGAGTTGCAACGAGTCTGTACTGAGTTGAGACGTGTCAGGACCAAGTTGCGATGAATCCAGGCAAGTTCAAGTGAGTTTGGGCATGTCGAACAGTATTTTATTGAGTTAGAGCCAAGTTGGCTTTGACACAATGTTAAACTTAGACAAAAACTGATTAAGCCAATCTTCATTAAGAATCAATGTCTTTATATACACATGGAAAATACTAGTTGCACCTATTCGTAGTATCTATCTAACATACCAGCCAATCATAAACAATCTGCCTAAGGTTTATTTTGTTTTTAGTTTTATCTTGAGTTTATCTCTTACCTAGACTGCAATGTGGATGCTTTGTTTTTAGTTTTATCTCTGAGTTTATCTCTTACCTAGACTGCAATGTGGATGCTTTGTTTTTAGTTTTATCTCTGAGTTTCTCTCTTACCTAGATTGCAATGTGGATGCTATGTAAAGATGAAAAATCTTGGAAGTAAAAAGCTACAGTACTTATGTCACTGATCTTATTCTATGCACATATACTTATTACTTACAAGGTAAAAAAACAAAAATGCCCTTCAAGGGTAAATTTACATAAATATATACATGACCAGACATAGAGCAGCCTCCTATTAACGTTCAATAGGGCAGGGGAAAAAATGTTAGATCAGACTCAAATTTAGTACATGTCTTTCTTTCAACCTTCTAAATTGTTAAGCATCTTTGAAATTAGGTAATTCCATATCAAACTTGAAATTCTTTGGCAATGGAGTACATATAGGTTTGCAACCAAGCATTATTCCAACATCTTTTAATATGTTTAGTACATCTTTTTTGGGATATATAAGTTCGATTTGAGGATGGGGCAATTTCTACGCCAAAAAATGCTTAACATAACCTCAATCCTTTGTGGTGAAATTTTCATGTAGAGAATGCTTTGTTGTGATAATCTGTATCATTATTGCCTGCAGTTAAAACATGTCAACATACAGAAATAGAGCTATGAACTCTCAATTTGTTTGGTAAAGAGATAACGATTGGTAAATTGAACAAAGCTACAATTAACCAATTGAGTGGTGAACTCTGTATTCCTCTGCCTAGGGGCCTGTTTCTGGTCACAAAAGGTTTCCTAAGTCTGCACATTTGAATTGGATTTTTGCTTTTGTATACCTTTGAGGTGGAGTGTAGGCTTCTTCATCTAGAAATCTACATAGGAATGCATTATAAATATCTAGCTCGTGGATCACCCAATTCTTTGCTGTGGATGTAGCCAAAAACATTCTACTTGACCAACCAAAGGCCAAAGCTGACTATTCAATTCAAACAACTGAATTTGAGAAACAAAAACCCTCAAATTCACAGTTGCCCAAAAACTTTAAAATTCGCAGTTGCCTCCTGCCAAGTTCTGTACACTCATCACACAATCACGGGCCAATGAATCGGTAAAACTTTTCCTTATAAAACTAATCAACATATCCAATGCAATCACAACATACCACCATCACGTCATTGGAAATCTCTCGACAACCTGCAAAAACTCCAAATAAACCAGCCAGAAAAAATGTTAGATAAAATAAGTTCACAACAACTGACAAGAATCAGTAGCAATTCCCTACTAAACAATTTGGTAAGGATGCATCTGGTACACACCCAATAATAGACCATTGGATTCACACAGTAGTTCAAAAACAAAGCTTACCTCACATAACCACCAATAACAAGTTAAATGATCCACGCAGAACAGCCTGACACCAAATGCAGTGGACTTCAAGAACGCCTTCAATTTTTTTTTTAAAGAAATTGATTCCATTACATGTGGGATTAATACAATGGCTACAATAGCCTAATTCTTCCTACTCCAAGAGACTTGAACTCGAGACCTCCCATAACACAACCCTCGGTGTTACCACTGAGCTATGCTCAGCTTCACTTCAAGAACGCCTTCTGAGTACCCAACATCTATAAGGCCCATTTTCCACCTCAGTTTAGAACTTTCCCCTGGCTTAGGCAATCAAAAAGACCTTACTCGACAACAATTCAACTACCAGTCCCTTCCTCAACGACAACATGCTTGACAACATTTTCACGGGCTTCCCATCTTTTCGTCTGTATTTGCTTAACATATTCTGCAATTATGACTGAAAATTTTGGGGTTTTGCTCGAAGAAGAGATATTCAAACCACTCTTCTTAAAAGCCCTTGATACATTCTTCTGATACTTTTGGAGGTGGCCACTACATAATGAAGGCACAACAGCTCTTAAAATTGGCTTCCCACAAGTAATTTGCCCAGCTGGAAAACTGAAAAGAAAAGTCTACAAATTAATGCACTTTCAAGAAGAAAGTACAAAAAGAGAAATGATAAATAACAAATAAAAGCAACATATATTTGGGCTTTCCATACAAGAAATTCTTAACTTTTTCATGCAAGATTCTCAAAACTCAAACAGATAACTATTGTCTATTCGTAGGCACAATATAAGATAGCGACCATATTAATAAGAGAAGACTTTCCCAAATGTAACAACATGACCCTCAAAAAAAAATAAATTCAAATAGTTAATAATGCAGATTCTCCATTACAGTAAAGGCATGCCGACACTGGTTTCAAAAATTAATCAAAAAGAACTAACACAATATTGCTCTCATTAATACTTTTTTAATTGATAATGATTACAGAGTACAAATCAAAGCATAATTATTTTCTCAAAACTGGAAAAGGTTGCCTACTCAAAGTAATCAATGGTTTCTTTCGATTTTGGAATTCAAATCTTTTGCTAGGAATAGAGGAAAGAAAGACTCATGATCCCTTTCCTCAATATAAGACTTGTAACTCTTTTTCAAAAAGGGGAAATACTTGTTACTCCTTTCCTTTAAAGAGGACAAGGCACTCCTAAGTAAGCTGTCAATTTAAAAGGGATATCATGTTCACCACATAAATGTATTACCTTGCATGTATAATCACGTAGTCTGTATCAGGGTTGACCATAACTGCCTATTTGTGGCACAATATAAGCTTGTAACAATATGAAAACAAGAAGATTTTCTTGATGTAGCAAAATGATTCCCTCTGTAACAAATACTCCATTTAGATAATGGCACGCCAACACTAGTTTCACAGACAAAATGTTTTTCTTTTTTTTATATAGAAAAATATAGGAAGAATTAAACACTAATGCTCCCCAACCATACATTTTTAAACAAGAAAAAATGATTAGGAGAATACAGATAAAACCATAACTTTTTTCTCAATTTTATCTTTGGGAACATATTGCTACTCCAAGTGATTAACCGTTTATTTTAAAGTTGTCATTCACATCTTTTACAAATTATAGGAAAAGGAAAGACTTGTGACTACTTCCTGAATAACTTTACTCTTTTCACCCAAAAGCACTATTAACTTGTTTCCTTAAAAAGGACTTGTTGCACCTAAACAAGCTATCATCATAAGAGCAATATCATGTTCTCTACATAAGATGTATAACCTTGGATGTACAATCATGCAGTTTGAAACAGGGTTGCCAGAACCGGACTATACCACCATTTTCTTCACAAATGGAAGACCCAATCCAGTTTTACGGGTCAGATCATTAGCTAGGCCAGTTAGCTAGGTCTGGTCTAATAAATTCTCACCAAAATGGTATAAAAATATTTACCAGAGGGAGGATTTGATGACATGACCATACCATCACATGGAGAACACAGAGCTAATTGTTGTCTTAATTTAATGAAATCAATATACTATTGAACTAAATAGATGGTAATGCACTTTTTTTTTTAAAAGTTGGTATTTCTTTTATTCATCTCATCTCAGAAATAAAGTACAGCCCAATTGGGCAATTTCAGTACAATATAATTAGGGGATCCTAATAATAAGACTTTGTTTGAATACCCCTTGCTTTGCTAGAAGATCAGCTCTTCCGTTTGCACTCCTGATTACATGGTTTGAACTAATAACATTACTAGCTAGATCATGGATCTTATTTAACACTGATTGTAACCTCCAAGGCGCTTTGAAGTCAGACTTACACCACTGAATAATCACTTGTGAGTCACCTTCCACATGTAGTAGACCAACCAAGTGGGAGTTCAAAAAACATCTTAGCCCTTGTAGTAGGGTTTTTGCTTCAACTGTTAAGGAATCAGCAATGCCTCAGCATAAGTAAGGAGAGTGTCCCCAATATGGTTTCTGATTAGGCCACCAACACTACTAGGTCCCGGATCACCCAAAGAGGACCCGTCGAAATTCAACTTGTATGAGTAACGTGGAGGAGCATCCCACGATTGGGTTCTAGTAACAGCATGTTCTCCCTCTAGCATGGACAACCCAAGTATTCCAAATTGTATCACCATCAACATCTTTGAAGGACCTATGTGTTTTCAGCCATCCCACAACGTGGTGTGAAATAGAATTACAAGTCTCAAGCCAAGGCCTTGATTTGTTATGGAAAATTTTGCAATTGTGCTCTTTCCAAATCAACCAAGGGATAAAACCCAAACCACATCTGAACATCAAATTGCCTTTAGAGCTAAAGCCAAGAGAAACAACAAGTTTTGTGATGCCATGGTGGTCTTGTGGGATAGCAAGTGCAACACCGAATCTGTTAAAGATAAAATTCCAAATCCTCCAGCTATATGGGCAGTGAATTAGAAGATGATTAAATGTTTCTGGCACAGCATTGCAAAGGGGACATAAGGTTGATTGAATTTTGCATTCCCCTTCTCACTAAGTGGTCACGGGTTGGAATTCTGCCATGTCGACAACACCAACTTAAAAAAACCTGCTTTCTTGGGCAAGAGAAAGACCATGCTACAATAGCCTATAACCAGATTTGACCAAGTAAGATCCATTGGGGTGAGGTGTCCAAATTAAGATATCCTCTTGATCTCTTTTGAGATCGATTTTAGATAGCTCCTCTTGTAGTTCAGCAATTCCAATAGCCTCATCATCATTTAGGTCCCTCCGAATAAGTAGCAACCAATTTATGTCTTTTGGCTGACCACTAGGAATGATTTCAGAAATGCGATAGTTCTGAATTCTCATCCAACAATATAATCCAGAAAATTTTTCAGCTAGTGAGCACTCACCGATCCATTTATCAGTCCAAACATGGCTTATCCCCCATGCCTGGTTGAATTTTGACATTTTCAGCCAGGATAGGCATGAGCTTGATAATTTTTTTCCAAAGTGGAGACAATCTAAATGCTCTAATAGACTCAAGCCACCATTCTCTATTTCCACCCCTGGTAACAAGTTTTTTCCAATTTACAGAGCCATTTGAGCAAAAGAGCAGCATTCATGTGTTTGATTCTTCTGATTCCCAAGCCACCTTCTCGTTTTGATCTGCAAACGTCTCCCATTTCATTAGGTGCATTTTTTATTTCTCAGATGAACCGAACCACAGAAAGTTTCTCATGAGTTGTTCTATAGTATTCACCACTGATAGAGGACAATGGAGAAATGACAGAAAATATGCTGGAATGCCCAACAGACAAGCCTTTATGAGAGTGAGTCTACCAGCTTTTGTTAGGTAGATGGAAGGGTACTGATTTTACATCCGCGCATATCAGCCATTTTGTTCATCGTATCCCTATTAACAGAGAACCCCAAGATTGAGGATTTGGCCCAATTGATTTTCAGACTAGATGCAATCTCAAAAATAATCAGTATGACCTTGATGACACGTAACTACTCCTCAGTACCCTTACAAAAAATAATGGTATCATCTGCAAATTGGACAAGTGGGCTTTGAAGAGTACCCTCGTCCACTATTGGCTGAAGCCATTCTTCATCAATAGCCATCTGAAGAAGGAATCTCAAACCTTCACCTGCTATATTGAAAAGCAATGGGGATAGAGAGCCTCCTTGACTGAGTCCTCTCGAAGGCTTGATATAACCATGGGATCCACCATTGATTAGCACTGAATATCTTGTAGAAGATATACAAGACAAGATCTATCTTATCCACATCTTGCCAAATCCCATTTGTGACATCATTGAACGAAGGTAAGACCAAGAGACTTTATCAAAAACCTTCTCAAAGTCCAACTTCAAAACTATCTGGGGATCATCAGGTTATTGAAAATTATTGATCAGCTCATGAACATTCATAGCTGCATCGAGAATGGTTCTTCCCTTGATAAATGCATGTTGCTCCGAGCTAATTATGTCCCATAATTTTTTGTAATCTTCCTACGAGTAGCCTAGCAATGACCTTGTAGGAGCTGCTTGCCAAGCTGATAGGTCTGAAATCGTTGATGTATTCTATACATTACCTCTTTGGGATAAGAGTAATAAAAGTGGCACCGAGAGCCGAACCTGTTGAACAACATCATCTTCAATAATATGCCAACAAGCATTAAAAATTTCACCGTTGTATCCGTCAGGCCCAAGGGCTGTCTTTTGGCATAGCAAATCCAGCAACTTCAATTTCCTCCACAGAGAAAGGCTTCTCCAATTCTGTTGCACGTTCTAAGGTCAACCACTTACAATTGATACCCACGAGGGGCGGCCCAACTGGGGAGTCCTCAGTGAATAAGTTGGCGAAGTGATCGACGATACCATTGATGATAGCAGTTTTTTTTGAAGTGGTTTCTCCATCAATATTGAGAGAGCAAATTTGTTAACCCTTCTTCTGTGAGACGACATAGCATGAAAGAATCATGTATTGCCATCACCTTCACGAAGCCACTTATATCTGTAACCCACTTTGGTTCAACAAATACAGTCATCTACAGCCAACGTAAAACCTAATTATTTTTCTCATTTCAATGAAGAAGACTATACATTACAGAGTGAAAAGGTGATAGCTAACCTTGACTCAACTAATGGCTGAACTCGCACTATCCTAGTTTGACCAAAACCAGTTAACTTACCGTTTTGACAACTACAGCTTTAGTAACATTGGATTGCCTAAGAAGTCAATCGACCTTCTGCTGTCTTTAAAATAAAATTAGAAAAAATAATCTCTCATAAATTAAACTAAGTAGCAATCTTTCCCAACAAGCAAAATATCATGTACCCTTACTTTAAAATAACCTCAACACAGCACAGCAGAACAGAATAGATAATAAGAGGGGAAATAATGAAATTTAGAATATTTTTCCATGATAGACGAGTCATATTTGAAAAACCAAAAATTCTTTGATGATATGCATGAAATAATGTTTTCATATATATGCCCACTTAATCATGATTTTTACTTTTTTTTGTGAGAATACCAATTTAATCATGAATGCTATAGATTGCATATAGAATTAAGATGCGAGGAAGGGCAAAGAGGGCGGAAAGGACAGAAGAAAACAATGGCAGAAAACAAAGTGCATAAGTGAAGCCTTTGTGACTTACGCGCAAGGTTTATACAGCTTTTGCTTCGTGTCTGAAAGAACATGCGGATGACAATAAGTCGTTAACGCCATGGCCTTCGTTTTACAGCCGGGAAATGCACATTTCTTCGGTTGAATATTTCCCTTAGAGTTAATACTGCCATTACTATTCTCAAAGCCTAGCCCCAACGGATTTTTCCCGGCGACCCCATATTCGGTGTCTCTTCCTTTTCCCCCTTCATAAGCCTCTTCCTCATCTTCTATAAAAGGACCCTTGCCATAATCCCAGTAATACTCCCTGTACTTAACCCTAATTTCCTCCATCAACGCCCAGTACCGTTCTCTGTAAAACCTGGCAAGCTGCTTAACTCGGCGGGAGCGGCGACGCAGGACCTCCTCCCGCGTGAGGTACTCAGAGAGGGCAAGCGAAGAGTCTTCATCGAGGCCATCAATCATGAGAGGATTATTGGAGGGATCCGACTGTCTTGACATCGGATGGTTATCCTGCTCCTCTGTGTCACTGTTGGGGAAAGGGGTTTTTATTTTCGGCTTTAACTGTTTTAGAAAGAGGTTGAGGCTTACATGCAGAACCCATGGAGATGCCGAGCCGTCCCTCTCGTCCCTCCGTCCCCTCCGTCCCTCCGTCCTCCGTCCTCCGTCCCTCCGTCCCTCCGTCCCTCCGTCCTCCGTCCCTCCGTCCTCCGTCCTCCGTCCCTCCGTCCCTCCGTCCCTCCGTCCCTCCGTCCCCATCCCTCCGTCCTCCCTCCTCCCTCCGTCCTCCGTCCCCTCCCTCCGTCCCTCCGTCCTCCCTCCCTCCTCCGTCCCTCCGTCCCTCCCTCCTCCGTCCTCCGTCCCTCCCGTCCGTCCCTCCATCCCTCCGTCCCTCCGTCCCTCCGTCCCTCCGTCCCTCCGTCCCTCCGTCCCTCCGTCCCTCCGTCCCTCCGTCCCTCCGTCCCTCCCCGTCCCTCCGTCCCTCCGTCCCTCCGTCCCTCCGTCCCTCCGTCCCTCCGTCCCTCCGTCCTCCGTCCCTCCGTCCCTCCCTCCCCTCCGTCCTCCGTCCCTCCCTCCGTCCCTCCGTCCCTCCGTCCTCCGTCCTCCGTCCTCCGTCCTCCGTCCCTCCGTCCTCCGTCCTCCGTCCTCCGTCCTCCGTCCTCCGTCCCTCCGTCCTCCGTCCTCCGTCCTCCGTCCTCCGTCCTCCGTCCTCCGTCCTCCGTCCCCCTCCCTCCGTCCTCCTCCGTCTCCAGTCCCTCCTCCTCCTCCGTCCTCCCTCCTCCCTCCTCCCCGTCCCTCCCCTCCGTCCCTCCGTCCTCCGTCCTCCGTCCTCCGTCCTCCGTCCCTCCGTCCCTCCGTCCTCCGTCCTCTCCCTCCTCCTCCTCCGTCCTCCGTCCTCCGTCCCTCCCTCCCTCCCTCCAGTCCCCGTCCTCCGTCCTCCGTCCCTCCGTCCCTCCCTCCGTCCCTCCGTCCCTCCGTCCTTCCCTCCGTCCTCCATCCCTCCGTCCCTCCGTCCCTCCGTCCCTCCGTCCCTCCGTCCCTCCGTCCCTCCGTCCCTCCGTCCCTCCCGTCCCTCCGTCCCTCCGTCCCTCCGTCCCTCCGTCCCTCCGTCCCTCCGTCCCTCCGTCCCTCCGTCCCTCCGTCCCTCCGTCCCTCCGTCCCTCCGTCCCTCCGTCCTCCGTCCCTCCGTCCCTCCGTCCTCCGTCCCTCCGTCCTCCGTCCCTCCGTCCCTCCGTCCCTCCGTCCCTCCGTCCCTCCGTCCCTCCGTCCCTCCGTCCTCTCCGTCCCTCCGTCCCTCCGTCCCTCCGTCCCTCCGTCCCTCCGTCCTCCGTCCCTCCGTCCCTCCGTCCCTCCGTCCCTCCGTCCCTCCCTCCCTCCGTCCCTCCGTCCTCCGTCCTCCGTCCCTCCGTCCCTCCGTCCCTCCGTCCCTCCCCTCCGTCCTCCGTCCCTCCCTCCCCTCCGTCCTCCGTCCTCCGTCCCTCCGTCCCTCCGTCCCCCTCCGTCCTCCGTCCTCCGTCCCTCCCTCCGTCCCTCCGTCCTCCGTCCTCTCCGTCCTCCGTCCTCCCTCCCGTCCTCCGTCCCTCCGTCCTCCGTCCTCCGTCCTCCGTCCTCCGTCCTCCGTCCCTCCGTCCCTCCCTCCTTTCCTCCTTCCCTCCTTCCCTCCTTCCGTCCCTCCGTCCTCCGTCCTCCGTCCCTCCTCCGTCCTCCGTCCCCTCCCTCCGTCCCTCCGTCCCTCCGTCCCCCCCTCCCCTCCGTCCCTCCCTCCCTCCCTCCCTCCGTCCCTCCGTCCCTCCGTCCCTCCGTCCCTCCTCCGTCCCTCCGTCCCTCCGTCCCTCCGTCCCTCCGTCCCTCCGTCCCTCCGTCCCTCCGTCCTCCGTCCCTCGTCCTCCGTCCTCCGTCCTCCCTCCGTCCTCCCTCCCTCCGTCCCTCCGTCCCTCCGTCCTCCGTCCCTCCGTCCTCCGTCCTCCGTCCTCCGTCCTCCGTCCTCCGTCCTCCGTCCTCCGTCCTCCGTCCCTCCTCCGTCCCTCCGTCCTCCTCCTCCGTCCTCCGTCCCTCCGTCCCTCCCTCCCTCCGTCCCTCCGTCCCTCCGTCCCTCCGTCCCTCCGTCCCTCCGTCCCTCCGTCCCTCCGTCCTCCGTCCTCCGTCCCTCCTCCGTCCTCCGTCCTCCGTCCTCCCGTCCTCCGTCCCTCCCGTCCCTCCGTCCCTCCGTCCCTCCGTCCTCCGTCCCTCCGTCCCTCCCTCCCTCCCTCCCTCCCTCCCTCCGTCCTCCGTCCCTCCGTCCTCCTCCCTCCCGTCCCTCCGTCCCTCCCTCCCTCCTCCTCCCTCCGTCCTCCGTCCCTCCCTCCCTCCGTCCCTCCGTCCTCCAGTCCTCCGTCCTCCGTCCTCCGTCCCTCCGTCCTCCGTCCTCCGTCCTCCGTCCCTCCGTCCCTCCGTCCTCCGTCCTCCGTCCTCCTCCTCCCTCCTCCGTCCTCCGTCCTCCGTCCTCCGTCCTCCCGTCCTCCTCCTCCTCCTCCGTCCTCCGTCCCTCCGTCCTCCGTCCCTCCGTCCCCCTCCTCCCCTCCCTCCGTCCTCCGTCCCCTCCGTCCCTCCCTCCCTCCGTCCTCCTCCTCCCCGTCCTCCGTCCTCCGTCCTCCGTCCCCAGTCCCTCCCTCCCTCCCCTCCCTCCGTCCCTCCCTCCGTCCCTCCCTCCCTCCGTCCCCGTCCTCCCTCCCTCCCGTCCTCCCTCCTCCTCCGTCCCTCCGTCCTCCTCCGTCCCTCCGTCCCTCCTCCCCCTCCGTCCCTCCCTCCTCCGTCCCGTCCCTCCGTCCCTCCGTCCTCCTCCTCCGTCCTCCTCCTCCGTCCTCCTCCCCCTCCCTCCGTCCCTCCGTCCCTCCGTCCCTCCCTCCCTCCTCCTCCCTCCGTCCCTCCTCCCTCCCTCCCCCTCCCCCCTCCGTCCCTCCGTCCTCCCTCCTCCCCTCCCTCCTCCCTCCGTCCTCCCCCCTCCGTCCCTCCGTCCCTCCGTCCTCCGTCCCTCCGTCCCTCCGTCCCTCCCCTCCGTCCTCCGTCCCTCCGTCCCTCCGTCTCCGTCCCTCCGTCCCTCCCTCCTGTCCACTCCGTCCTATTTGTTTGCAAGACACATAGAAGCTCCTGTGTCTACAAAGAAACTTAATTCCATTTGTTTATATCCTTTGAACTTGATGGTTCCTTGGATATAAATACTACTAGGATTAGTAATATTTGGAAGAAGAATTTCTTCTTCTGTATTATCCCAAGGGATAATTTCTTCTGAAAGATTATTCTGAATTCGATGAATAAGATTCATCGTTTTCTGAAGTACTTTCTTCTTCAAGTATTTTAAGAGAATATACTTCTCTTTCCAGAGAATAAACGTCTTCCAAAGGTTCATAGTTTGGATCTATAGACTTTAAAAGTTTGACCTTTTGGGGAAACTTTTGTCTATGTGGACATTCGTTAGCATAATGTCCTTCTTCACTGCAAATCCAACATCTGCAGTTTTTCTTTCCCTTAGGACAGAATTTTGCCTTTTCATCTTTAGGCTTTTTCTTCCTAAAATATTTACTAGGTTTAAATCGCCTAGTTTTCTTTTTCCAAGAATAATTTCTTTTCTTGAATTTTTGGGTCTTCTTCTTTTTAGAAGACTTATGACATCCGAATTCTTTTTCGGTGTCATCTGGACAACAAGAGAGATTAAATTTCTTTAATTTCTTTTGTTCTTTAGTTTGAGTACAGATTTTTTCAATCTCTTCTTGAACTAGTTTTATAGCAAAACCTAGAGAATGCTGAGTAAGGTTATCAGCTTCTTCTCTAAATCTTTTTTCAGCTTTTTCTCCAACTATGGGTATTTTTGCTAAATACTGGAGGATAAAAGAGGAGAAATCTGATTGAGGAAGTTTATACATGAGAGTTTCATATTCACATGTGAATTCATCAAGATAACAAATATTACATAATTGTATCCTAATAAATCTTTTACGGACTCTTTCCCTTTCTTTGAAGGTTTCTGCTTCTCTATTCATAGAGTAGTTTATTCCAAGAAACATAGTATAAAGGGCATCGATTACATTTGAGAATAAATCGATTCCGTGTAAGTCTCCTAGGTTTGACCAAATAGTGTTCTTTATGAAACTTTTGGCAATTCCTTTGCTTTTGTGTTCTAAAAGTAATAGAACAGCGTTAGGATCTGTGTAGCTTTCAGAATTAGTTTGAATGAGTAAACTAATTTGAGCAGCCCATCTTGCTAACAGAACTTTTCTGTTAGTGGCACAATCGAGGTTTAGGGAAAATAAACCTTCAGTTGAGCTTTTCTTTTCACCTACAGATCTAGGTAAATTGGAGTAAAACTGTTCTCTTTCAGTTTTTACTTTTCCTTTTCCTTTCCTATGGGATTTTTTCTGATAGGTTTCATCCGAACTTTGATATCCTGTTTTGGACATTCTTATAGGTTGAGAAGGAATTTGTTCTTCATCAGTTGATGAAGCTGTTTCAACATCCATTTCTTCAGGTCCAGAATTTGAGTCCTTTTCAAAATCTTTATTGGTTTGATTCATTTGAATAGTTTCAAAACCTAAAAGTTTTTGAAGTTGTGGACTTCGAGTTATTTCTAACTCTGCTTCCTTGCTAGGTTTGGCAAGAAGTTTTATGACTTCATTCATTGGGGAGGTTTTTTGACCGTCAATGAAGATGTCATCATCTTCTAGGGCATGATCCCAGAAGTAAGTTTCTAATTTTTCGTAGAAACTCATTTTTTACAGGTCCAAATTATTGCCTGTGGATTACTGGAAGAACCTAGTTCTTTATTTCCAATTCCATGGTTGGGTGGAGAGTATTTTTTAAGTCCTAGAACAGTTTCAAAGACTTTTTCTTTCTTTTCAAGAGTTGTTATGGCCTGAGGAGAAACTTTTATTTCATTTAAAACCATATTGATCTTTTCAGAAAGATTATTGATTATTTTTGCTGCAATTGCCTCAAAATTTTCTTTTTCTTAAGAAAAAGATTCTTCTAACTTAGAGATTTTATTAGTAAGAATACTAATGTTGTCTGCTAAGTTTTTTAATAACTCTTTTGTTTCATTAAGAGTTGTGTTCGCCATTTTACCCAAGTAATTCTTTAATTCTTGAGGAATGGTCATCTATTCTTCGAGAGATAGATACTAACATGTTATCTCTTTCTTCCTGAGTTAGAGATAATGATGTTCTTTGGATAGGTATTTCCAAAGGTTTTGTAATCTGTGGTCTGGAGGATTCTCCAATTAGCAGTTTATTTCCTAAGACTCTTAGTGAAGGATTTTCACTTAGTCTGGGTTTTCTAGAGATGTCAAGACTCCAAGAATCTTGAAGAAGGGAAAGTTCTGCAAAGGGGATACTTTGAACTTTTCTGACTTCAAAGAAGACATTTTCTATTTCGATAAATTCTTTCTTCTTATACTCAATTGAGTGATGACTAGAAGCAAGAGCGTATCCTACAAGGTAGGTTGTGCTAAAGATTTTATCGCCTTCATCCATAAGGTTGTGACGTTCAAACTTATGAATAAAAGAGAGAACTTGATCTAAGTTCTTTGTGTTAAGTGCTAATCCTAATTTTGGGTAAACACTAAACATAAATTTTCCGTATATTAGGTTGCCTTGTGCAGCTCCTAAGATAAAGTCTTTTCTGTCATTAATCCTATTGTCGATTAATGCCATTTTTATCAGAGAGTCAGTTCCATCTTGAAACTCTGACTTGATTAGAATTTTAACAGCTCCTAAATGTAAGGTGCTAATTTTCTTTCTAATTTCACTGGGTATAGTACTCAGTTTTTGATTAATTTCCTGATGGGTAATCAATGGTAAATACACTTGACCAGCGGTATGCTTGATGTCAATATGCATTTCTTTTGTAGAGATTCCATAATAGATCTCATTTTTCCTACGTGTAAGATGACTAAAGGTTTTGTCAATTACATTAGGCATCCTAAAGATGGCATCTTTAGATAATTTTAACTTTGAAGAAGCAATTCTTTCAATTTGATCATTTTTTAACAAAATTGATGCATTGAATCCTGAATTACTTTCAGTAAAAGTTATTTCATTAATTTCTGGAATTTCTTCCAAACTTTTAGTTATCTCAGAAGTCATTTCTATTATAGAAATTTTTGGTACGTGCGTTTGTATCCATTAGGGGGCTTGTCCGTGAAGACAGGCATTCCCAGTTCTCTGATATGGGAATATCAATGATAGAAGTGGACATCCCAAGAAGGTTTCCACGCATTGATATACCATTTATTCTTTTACCGCAAAGAATAAGCAATTTCTATGAAAGAAATTATTTCTGATTAACTAAATAGTTAACCTTTTTAGTTTTTCTCGAAAATATTCAGTATTTTCTTTATTAGTTTGAAGAAAATTATGAATTTTTTCGTAGACTTCACTAATCGGTTGATTATTATGAAGTTCATACCATTGATAAAAATCTTCACCTAGGTAGTCTAGAATTCGAAGGATTCGTTCAAGAGAGTTCTTACTATCTTGAAGTGTTTTGAGTAATTTCCTAAGGTGAGTTAGGTAAATCATTTAGCAAGATAAATCTTGTAATTTATCTTTGAAGTATATGATAATAGAGTGGTTGTCTCTATTTAAATCATATGTTATTTGGTAAATTTCACCAAAGCTTAAATTATAGCGAGATTCTAAAAATCTTCGTTGTTCTTCATCTGCTAGATTAAGATCTAGAAGAGTTTTTTCTAACAAAGAACAAGCATATCTGCTTTGTTGAATGATAGTTTTATATTCATCTGCAAGAAGCATTTTTTAACAAATTAAATTTTTTTACTGTTTTTTGAAGATAATGAAATCTTGTTTATTTTTTTAATTTCATGTTATAAAGAGTTTTGTAGATTTCTTCAAAACTTCAGTTATAACGATCTTCAATGATTACTCTTTGTTCTTTCTTTATTCTAGGAAGAACATCTACAGTTTTCTTTAACATAAGATGCTAAGATCTAATGTTTTTTATTGATTTTTTAAGTTTCCTTAAACAAATAATGCCAGGGATTCTAAGAGGGCTCTGATACCAATTTTTTGACACATCTATCTAGACCTTTACTCGGGTTGAGAATCAGGAATAGAAGAAGAAGTCTCGCCGAAAGATTGGTTCGGGCGATTTATTTGAGACGCAAGGTGTCGCATCTCAAGTAATTCATAGGCTTCATCATTAAGAGAAGCATGAAATATTTCAAGGTCTAAGAGTTTTTTCTTAGTCCCTTCAAAAATAGATCGGAGTTGATCTATCTTTTCTTGATTACTCTTAATTTTTAGAGTAACTTCTTTTATTTTATTATCGAAGTAAGGTTCCATAATGATTTGATAATTTAAATTTTTAATTAAATTTTTGATTAACAAAATTCTAGACTTCAAACGAAGATCATGCTTCAAGATCAAAGAGAGATATATCTACTGAAAAATTAAGAGATAGATCATGAGCTCTTACCGATAGACGCGTCTTCGCGGTTTCCCCTAACGGCCACCTGCCTAAACAGGTATTGGTTGCGATCTCGCAAGGAATCGGTCCAAAGAGACAGATAAACTCGAAAATTTTTTCAGAAAGGGAAAAACCTTTATTGATATTCAACACTCAATTACATATCCTTTAAAGAAACAAGGAAGGCCTAGAACTTCGAAGAGTTTACTCACAAAACATCAGGAAAGCAAGCAGAGAGGAGCGGAAGGAAGAAGGGTAGGTTGTCGATGTCCTCAAACACCGAATGAGCCTCGCTTATATAGCTGCGAAAAGGCCCTTTCAATTATTGAAGGAGTGCGTTACTGATGACGCTACATCCTGATCTTTTTGGAATAAAGTAGAAAGTTTCTACTTTAACTTTCAACGCCGCCTTTGTCGTATCCGTTGGTGGATGATGACGTGTTCGAAGATGCTTCTGAGTTTTGTTTTGAAGCGTCGGTGTCTTTTGTCTGCTGGCAGAAGAGACAGCTGTGGTCCTTCATTATTTTGCAAAGTAATTTGCAAATCTTCTCTTTAGTGGAGGGGTCCGCTAAAATTTCTCCTTTTCTGAAGATTCTCTCGAAGTTGCTGATGAGTTCGATGTCACTAGGATTTTTCTTCAGGGGTTTTTTGGTATTGGAAAAAAACCAATATGTGTGAATCAGCATAATTGATTTTAATGCAAGATTCATCGTTGATTTTTAGGAGTTTAGAAATTAAAAGGTTAAATTTCTGAATCCTTAAATTATCAATGTCACTTTTCTTCAATGGTTCAGCGTCCTTGAAGGTTGTGGCTTCGTTCTTTACGTTGCCATTGGATATTCCCATAGTCACCAGGTGATAAGGGGCAAATCCTTGTCTTTGTTCTGTCCAGTCAACAATAGTTGAGGTGAAGTGAAGAAAGATAGAATTTTCGATCTCAGACTTGATCATCTTTTTTCTGAAAGTTTTGACTCCTTCTTTGATACCTAGGGGTAATTTTGAGATTTCTTTCAAATTTTTCCCTAAGTAGATATTTTTGACTAGCCCGTAGTCAAGAGCTTGTTTTACCAAGTCAGGAGATGCTCCGGGGACAAAGTTGTAATAATTGATCTGTTTTCCGTCTTCAATGAAATAGAAATCAGATAAGATAGAACTTGGTCCTGAAATGCGTGCTTTGTATGCTCATTCGATAAAGTCTTGGGGGGACCCAAGAATCTTTTCTTCGATGTGCTGGGGCACAGTTTTTTTCTTTTCTGATGAAACTCGGCCAAGTGTAACCAATTTTGTCACCTTTTTATCTTTTTTAAGAGCCTCTTAAAATGAGACAGGTGTTGTTGCTTTTTTCAAAGCCCGAAGACCAAAGGGTCATCGTTGTCGACTTTAGAGACTAAGTCATTATTTCCAGCAGAGTGGAAACTAAAGTTTTACCTTTAGATTTTCAACAGGTGTTTGAATACCTGTGGTCCCAGGTCATAACCCGGTAATTTCTGCTGGTGTTACCAGCTGAACAGTTCTAGGTAAAACTGGAATATTAGAAGTCTGTACTTCTTTTATGCTTTTTGGCAAAACATCAGCCATAACAGGATTTGATTTATCTTTACTATCGACCTGTGAAGACAGATTAGTTTCAGATTGCATGCTGTTAAGTTTAACAGGGCAAGGTTTTGAAATGACCTTTTGATTTTCTTCGAGGAGGGAAATCTTCAGCTTAGTTGTGTAAACTTCTAATTCAAGAATTTGAAGTTGACGTTTAAGCTTACAAATTTCATCCATCTTTGACGTAGTCAAACTAGAATGAAAGAGGACAATTAGTCCCTGAGGTTTTACCCTCTTTGCTCTGGACAGAGCGTTTTACCGCTTCTTAGTGGCGTCTTCCCTGCAAACATGAACAAATTCTCTTGTTAATGTATCAGCAAAGATATTTTTACTCCCTGCGATGTGGTCAATGTCAAAGACATATCTGCTGAACCACATCTGCCATCTAACAAGTCTTCCTTGTTTGTTGTCACCTTTCAAATTGATATTTAAAAAGCGTGTGAAATTCTTATTATTTGTCCTGACCAAAAATCGAACAGGGGTTAGATAAGCAGAGAATTTATTAATAATTCGCATAACAGCTAGCAGTTCTTTTTCATTGCTGTGATAATTCTTTTCAGCATTTTTAAAAGATCCAGAAGTGTATCTGCAAATTAACTCTTGACCAGAAGTGGTCTTTGCTTTAAGGATTCCTCCCCAAAACTCATCTGAAGCGTCAGTTTCTATAATTAGAAAATCTGAAGGTTCAGGGTGATATAACTTTGGAAAGGAAGTTAGATTCTTTTTAACTTTAGATACATAGGCTGTATCTTGGTTAGTCCATTTCCAAATAGCATCAACTTTGAGTTTTGCCTGTAGAGGCTTTCTAATCTCTGCTAATTTTGGAATATAACTTTCAACATATGTGAGAATTCCTAAAAATCTCTGTAGCTGTTTTTTGTCTTCAATCCGATCTGGGAGTTTGTGTATATGTTCTAAGATGTGGGGTTGAGGATAGTGATTTCCTTGGTCTATTTCTAAACCTAAGAAATTTATTTTTGTCTTAAAGAGTTGAACTTTCTTTCTAGACAAAATAATCCCTAGAGATTCGCATCTCTTGAGAATGCTGGCAACATAAATGTAATGTTCTCTTTCATTATTGCTGAAGACGAGGATGTCGTCTACATAAACACAACAGAATCTTTCGAAATCTCTAAATGAATTTTTCATGTGTCTCTGAAAGATAGAGGGTGCTTGTTTTAAACCAAAGCGTACTACATGTGAATGCAGTGAGTAACTGCGATTCTTTGTCTAATAAAACCTGCCAAAATCCAGATTTACAATCAAACGAGCTAAAGATTTTCTTTCCTCTAATGAGAGTTAAGAGTTCATCTTTATTAGGTAGATTATGAGAATCTCCTATTGTAGCGGTATTTATGGGTTTATAATTAACCACCATTTTTTTCTTCCCTCTACGTCTTTCTGCCTCATTTTCAACTAAGAAGGCTGGAGACATATGTGGGCTTTTACTGGGCTTGATGATTTTCAAGTCAAGTAATTCTTGAATTTGTTTTGCAAATTCTTTTCGATCTATAGGACTATAGATCATGGGCTTGACTTTAACAATTGTTTTTGGGTCAATTAGTTTTATGGACGCTTTCATCCATTTTCTAGATTTCTGAGGATCTATAGGATTTTCACTACAGACTTTATCTAGAAGTTTTTCAATTTCAGAAAATTTTTTGTTCTCTAAATTGAATTCTTTTAGGGTTTTATCATTACTCCCCCCTCCTAAAATATGTCCCTCCGTCCCACTTACTAGCGATGCTTGCTTAATATAATATAACATATTTGAACAATTTACGCTAACTTATAAAATACAGTTTGCTTAACGAGTATTTTGTCCGTCATTCTCTATTTCTTACAGCTCCTCTGGTGGTAACTGTAAGTAAATGTCCACGCAGGTCGATCTGATCTCGCGACTCCCGAGTTTACTGCACCACTGTACACGCAGTCTCTGGGATTGGAACAGTGGCTTGCGTTAAGAAAGTCAGAGGCGTCCGTCTCCTTCTCGTGAAACGGCGAACGGCGGCCAAGAGGCGTCCGTGAACTATGTCAAGTGGGAAGCTGGTAGTTCAATGTAGTTTTGTGTTGTTTCTGTAAAGAAAGCGATGCCTAAGAATAAATTCTATTCGACCGACGTCATACCCCTTTCGTTTTTGATACGTTGTCCGCCGTGGAACTTGGCGGGGAAAGGTGTCTCTGTCGCACGCACGATCAAGAAAGGAAACGGCATCTTCCCGTGATTCTGAAGCTATTTCCTTTAAGAACCGCGGAGGAGGAAAGTAGTACCCATGGCGGCTACTTCTCGACTGAAGGGCATTGTAGCCGTGGTTTCTGCGTCAGCAGCTTACGCGGCTCTCAATCTCCGAAATCCTGATGTCTCTGCCAACGACAGAGGAAATTTTGAAAGCATCCGGCAGAAAATCGCTGACCCAAATGCTGTCGTTCCGTCGAGAGATGTCCAGCAGTCGGCTCTAATGGGAAGTAGTGTGGACAGTCCTTTGGATGTTCTCGTTGTGGGGGGAGGAGCAACAGGTTGTGGGGCGGCGTTGGATGCTGTTACGCGTGGCCTCCGAGTTGGGCTTGTCGAGAGAGAGGACTTTTCGTCGGGAACATCGTCTAGGTCTACCAAATTGATTCATGGCGGTAAGCGTTATCATCATCATCATCATCATCATTATTATTATTATTATTATCATTATTATTATTATTATTATTATTATTATTATTATTATTATTATTATTATTATTAGTTAGTATGCCAATTCCTCTCCTTGAACCCCATTATAACTCCCCCATGTAATCACTGAGCTACGCTCAAGTTCTCTCCTTTGAACTGTACTATAATCCTTTGCGATGCATTCCAATATAGGCTCATTATATTTTTGGTTTTAATATTATTTCATAGGTGACATTAGCGATTTCTAGTGTTTATTTGATTCGATTTCAACCCCATGCGACTTAAAAGTGTGCTCCTTCTGTTGCCACTGGATGATTGTTATGGACATTCCTAGCAAGCACTGTCTTTTTGAAAACGAATTACCGTAAAATGACTTGAATTGAAAGTCCTTCCATTCAAATAACTGATTCTTTGTATTGACCATTTTAGTGAGGATTTTTTAGAGACTGATCCTTATGATGCGGACATCTATCTTTGTTGAATTTGTTGTTGCACTCATTTTATTGTATGGTTTTATTACCGGTTAACAATGTAGTCATTTTGCTTGGTTTGATTTACTTGTTTGGGATTTCTTATGTATTTGGTTGGAGTTTGTTCGTACTTCTCAGATAGAGTTTCTGTTATTTTTATTACTAGTTAAGAAGTTGATACGGTGATTTTGGTTTGGCAGATCTTCATAGTTGTCTCAGTAAGTGAACTTGTGCATAGCTATGGTTTCAGTAAGTGAACTTGAGCATAACGCAGTGGTCATATGGGGGGTTTGGGCGTTTGAAAAAAAAAACATGGGAACAATTGTTATGCATTGTATAAATAAAAAAATGAAAAAAACTGCATTCTTTTAATTGATTGCCCAATAAGGTTGCTAATCATGGGCATGATTGAGTAACACTCAATCACCCCACCAACTTGACATGCTTGTTTCTCAAATGTTTGGTATTTTTTTCCTTCCACAATGACATACTCTTGGAACTATTGCAGTTCACAAAGTTTTTCCATGGTTTCACAATTTCTTCTTTCAATGTGGAGCTATGAAATAAGGAAACATGAACCAAAAGATGGTTGCTGACACAGAAAAAAATCCAAATCCACCAAAAAGATTGGGTGCAAATAACTAGAAATGGTGCACAGGTATGTGGGCCTGATGACCAATAACAAATTCTGAACAAAAAAGACCCTTTTCTAGTGCTTTATATTCTTCAGCAGCATTCTCAAAAAATATTCTTCAACAGTAGTAAAAGCATGTAATCTAGAAGATGCACCAAAAAAAAAAAAATTGCACAAAAAAAAGAAAAAAGAAAACTGCACAAAAAATGCTGGCATTAGCAATTCAGGATGATGGTGCTGTTGTGTATTCTTGACTCTGCATACTTCAATTTTTGAAGGAAAATACTTCTAGAGGCAGATATGATCACAAAATAAGTTCCTTAAGTGTCTTAAAAAGAAAATTATGTAACATCCAGTATCGGCCTTCAAACCTGGATTATGGTAGAAGGTAGAGGAACGATCCAACCTTTAGTGTCGACCAGCAGCAGATGAACCAAAAACCTCCCTGGAAAAAGTTGCAGGCTTTAAATAAGGCAGAGATGTCAGTTTGAACTCCTGAAAACTTGATTAACTGCCATGATGCTATATAAAGTAGATAAGAGACAACCAGAGCAAGAATTGGGAGAGAGAGGAGTGAGAAGAAAAGGAAGAGCTGCTAGATAGGCAGAACTCGTTAAGGGTAATGCCCGACCACTAAACTCTCTTTTGTTAGGTTTAAAGATAAGTTTCACAGTAAATTACAGAAACACCCTTAGACGTGAACTATCTGTTAGATGTCTAAACAGTAGTAAACTCTATGAGTACTAATAACCTGTTCTAAGTAACTAGAAGATCACATGCTTACAATCATGAGTGAGTTGACCAAATTATGCTTATTCTTCAACAACTTCACTTCAAAGGAGCTTTGGACAGCAGGCCCAGACAGTGGTGGTTCAGTGCCCCTAGACAGTGGAGACTTTCTTCTATTTGGAAGAAAATTATCAAGTTGTTCCCTTTCTTTGTCCAACATATTTTTGTGCAGCCAGTAGTGGAAACAAAACTTATTTTTGGTGATAAGTGGAATGGAGATATTACATTTGCTGAAAAATTCAACAAGATTTTTCTCTTGGCTAGAAATCAAGAATGCCTTATTAGTGATGTGGCTCCAAGTGGACAGTCGAAGGAGGTAGATTGGACACCCCTACTTCGAAGACATCTCAATGATGATGAGGTCATTGAGGCAGCTAAATTAGTAGAGGAGTTGAGCAAATTTTATCTACGAAGAGATCGGTGCGGATGAATTAATTTGGAAGCCGCATCCACAAGGTTGTTACTCGGTTAGCTCGGCTTACTCTTGTCTAGCAAATCGAGGTCAGCAACCTCATCACGCCGGGGTGGCTTGGTCCTATCTTGCCCAAAGAAGCGATTATTCTTTGGGTGGTGTTGCCTAAGAAAGAGGTTGCCCACAAGGGATCATTTGTTGAGAAGGGAATTCAGCTTCAAGATATTACTTGTCCACTATGCAATCACCGAGACTGAATCAATCAACCATCTACTACTACATTGCCCCTTCATTTGGAAAGTTTGGACCTTTTTTATGGAAAGGTTTGGACTCATTCTCCCCATTCCTCATGACTTGCGTAGTATTATTGCATTTGCTGCCTCCTTGGGACTTGGTGCCAAGGGAAGACTTATGTTCGCCTCTTGCTTGGGTTATATTCCATGGCTAATATGGAAGGAAAGGAATAGCAGAATTTTCTCAAACCAAGCCTCTACTTGGAAGGATGTATGCAGTCGTATCACTCATCGATTGTCTCATGGTGAAAGCTCAAAAGTTGTTTAGAAATATTGATTGCGGTGTAATTTGGAGTAACTGAGTGCTTATTGCCGAGAGAGGGGATGGGAAACATCCTAGAATCATCGCTTGGTCACCTCCTCCTTTGAACTCTTATAAATTAAATTTTGATGGATCCTCCTTTGGCAATCCGGATTCAAGGGTGTAGGGGGCCCTCATAAGGAACTCCTATGGTGATATCATGCTTACATATTCTCGGGCCTATTGGTATCATCGAATCCACAATCACCGAAGCCATGAGTCTCCTTCATGGGCTGAAGTATTTCCTTAACTTCCACTTCATTGGACCACTACATGTTGAGGGGGATTCCCAAGTGCTAATTCAATGGTGCAAGAAGGATTTAAATCCTCCTTGGAGGCTTCGACATATTATTGATGAGATAAGGGACTTGGCTCATTTTGTTACTAGTTGGACTCATGTATTAAGGAGTGCCAATGGTAGGGCCGATGAATTGGCTAAGCATGGGGCCCATGAGCAGCATTTTGTTGTTCGGACCACTTAGCTATCCATGTATCTTGTAATTGATGTATCTTTTAGCCCATTGGGCTACAATCAATGAAATCACAACTTTCAAAAAAAAATGTCCAATTATGATTGTGCCTCAGCTTGATAAAGCGAAACACTCTTTTTTCATGGTAGATGTATAAACCTAATAAAATGATCTATAAAGTTGATTGGAGTTGGCAATTAGAATGGAATATATAGTTGCATGTTAAAGGACATTTGAAGTAGTATTTTATCATGAGTCAGGCCACTCATAGAAGAGCCAGATTTCTCTCCATTGTCGTGTATTGACCTGTCAAATTTTTTTTTTGGAAAGTTAAACAGTCAAATTTTTGAATTTCATTTATTTTTTTCTTCTTTTATGTGTCAAATTATTTTCCCATTCTCCAAAAAAAAAAATCCATGTTTGAATACGGGGATCTTGGCCAGCAGCTGGTGTTACCTTTAGATTTCCATAGACCATCTTCTTTCTGTTTTCATGTATTATTTTCCTTCCTTTAGTTTCATGGAGGAGCCAAGCCTCGAACTACTTTATACATCTAAGTTGGTTAGCCATGTACTGAAACTGAAAGTAGTAATTTACAAACCTGTATATGGCAAGGAAACAAACTTTTTTTGTGTATTGACCTGTCAACTTTCCTGCCTAAGGAAACAAGCTTTTTTGTGTGGTGCTGTTTAAGAGGAAGATTGCCCACAAGGGACGCACTATTAAGGAGAGGAATTCCGATCCAGGATGCTACATGCCCTTTATATAATTCTGAGAGTGAATCTCTTAATCACCTTTTATTGCACTGAACATATAGCTGGAAGGTATGGGCATTCCCCATTCCTCAAGATCTTAGCAGCATTATTGCTCTTATCGGATCTCTTGGCCTTTGAGGCAAAGGAGTATTGATGATTAGTTGTTGCTTGGGCTACATTCCCTGGTTGTTGTGGAAAGAAAGAAACAACAGAATTTTTTAAAACAAAAGTACTTCTTGGCCTGACTTATGCCAACGCATTATTCACCAAATTGTATGTTGGTTGAAAGTGCAGAAAAATTTCAAAAACATAGAGGGAGGTGCAATCTGGAATTCTTGGTCCCCATATGCTTTTGAAAAGGGGGGGAAAGTTCCCAAAATTATTGCTTGGGTCCCTCCACCGAGGTATGCTTATAAGCTGAATTTTGATGGGTCGTCATTTGGAAACCCGGGGCTGGCAGGTGTGGGTGGACTAATCCGTGACTCTTCTGGGGACATATTGCTCACTTATTCATGCCCGATTGACGCCACTGATTCCACAATTGCTGAAACGAAAAGTTTGCTTCACGGCCTCAAATACTTCCTCAAGTTCCATTTTGTTGGGCCATTATATGTTGAGGGTGACTCAAATGTTCTAATCCAATGGTGCAAAAAGGACCTCAAGCCTCCTTGGAGGCTTCTTCCCATTATTGATGAAATTAGGGATTTTGCATCTATTGTCATTAGTTGGAGTCATGAACTACGTAGTGCAAATGGTAAAGCGGATGAATTAGCTAAAAAAAGGGCTCATGAGCAACATGCTATTGTATGGACCCCTTACTAGCTGTAATCCTATTATGTACTTCTTTTGCCTAATTGGGCTATAATGAATAAAATCACAACTTTCAAAACAAAAAAAAACCTGTATATGGCAAACCGCATGCATGTAATCTTTTAAGACTGAGCAGAGCTCATGGGATTACATAAGACACATGATGCAACTTCTCAGTTTTGGTAGGAAATGGAGAAAGTGGATTATGTCTTGCATTTCCTCAACTAGGTACTCTATTCTGGTTAATGGTGGGGCTCATGGTTTCATTAAGCCAAGTCGAGGCCTCAGACAGGGGGATCCACTATCTCCTATGCTCTTTAACATAGCAGGAGAAGGTTTGAAATACTTGCTGAATTTGGCTATTGAGGAGGGCTGGATTGATTCAGTGTTTACTGAGGAGGGATTGAGGATTCCACTGGTCCAATTTGCCGATGATACAATAATTTTTTGTAAGGGTACCAAAGATCAGCTAGAGAGTATTAAATACATCTTAATATTGTTTGAGATGTATTCAGGGTTAAAGATAAATTGGACCAAATCTACTTTATCAGGTTTCCATATTAGTGATCTTATGCTTGATGATATGGCTGCTTCTTTGGGCTGCAAGGTGGGATCTATTCTATCCACTTATTTGAGTCTTCCTTTGTTCATCAGTAGAACTCCAAAAACATCATGGGTCCGATTATTAATAAGTTACAAAACAGGTTGAGTACATAGCAAGGTCGAATTTTATCTAATGCCGGTAGAATTGTCTTGATTAAAGCATGTCTCATTGGGATTCCCACTTATTTCCTGTCCTTCCTACATTGCCCGGCCTCGGTAGTATCAAATATTGAGAAGATTATGAGAAATTTCCTCTGGTCAGGTACCTCTGAAAACTCTAAGATGCATTTAATTAACTGGGAGGAAGTTTGTCAAAGCAAGGAGAAAGGTGGTTTGGGCAAGAAGGATTAAACATATCAACTCTGCTTTATTGAGCAAATGGATATGGAAATTGAACTCGGATGATGATGTGGCCTGGAAAAGAATTGTTAGGGCCAAATTTTTTTTTTTAAATGGTGAGTCTTGCTCTTTTATTGCTGATCAAGAATCATACAAATAATTGTAGTTTACAATCTTGAGTACAAGTCTGGAAATGAAGCTTACAAAATCTGAAGATGACTGTCACAATGTGTGATATGCTTACAAATTATGATAGTGGAAGGTTGTTGCCTAATGCTATTGTTGGCCTATTTACTCCTTTAGCAAGGTGGTCAGCCAAAGGGTTTGCCGATCGTGGGGCTGTGGCCCAAGTGATGTTTAAATCTTTGATAATGTCTGATAATTCATCAAAAACATGCTTGAATTTCCAAGGAATCCTGATAGATTTCTTAGCCCATCCAATGGCTAGGGTAGAATCGCCTTCAATGAATATGTGATCCGTTGGCAATGTAGATAGTATTTTGGCACCTTCTAGTAATCCTTTAGCTTCCGCTTCATTGGAAGTAGCTATTCCGATGGGTCCCGAATATACATATATGATCTGCCCATCATTATCTCTAATTACTCCTCCATAGCCCGCCGGTCCAGGATTGCCTCTAGATGATCCATCAAAATTTAGTTTCAGCCATCCTGCGGGAGGGGGGGACCACTCTACCATCACTGACGGTTTGTGCTGCTTGAAATATATGATCTTCTGCCAGTGTTTTCTCAGAACTGCTAGAATTGCCGGCCCAATGAAAGGTATTTTGTATGGCTTTCACCACAAGGCCTCCAATAGAGCATGAGTTGCCACTGAAGGTTCTATCATTTCTTTCTATCCAAATGGTCCATGGAATGGCTGCTAAGGAGGCCATCCACAAGGTCTTTCCAACTCTAGGGAAGGGGCATGATGTGATGGAGTGGAGTAGTTTAGCATAGGTTTTAGGCATGCTGTAGTGTATCCCAAATTTCTGTAGGATATGGTCCCTTATTTTTCTACTGGTAGTACAATGCAATAGTATGTGATCTATTGTTTCCTCTTCCTGCCCACACATCTTGCATAAGGAATTAATCACCATTTGCCCTCTTTTTGCTAACGCATCACAGGTGAGTAGCTTACCATGGGAGAGGAAACTTGCACTGGTGGCTTGAAGGCAGGGGGGCGAGGGGTTTTTCTCCTAACTGGAGAAGAATCATTAAACTCCTTCCCTCTTTCCGCCAAAATATTTTCTTTCATCCTGGTAAAGGAAATAAGACACATTTTTGGACTGATTCATGGTTAGGTGACAACCCCTTGGCTGAGAAATACCCTAGATTATTTCTTCTTGCAAGGGAATGCACATTACTTCAGAGGAGGGGAATGCACATTACTTCAGGTCTTTGTCCTTTGTGCCAAGTTGTACCCGAGACAGTGGACCATGTTCTGATCCACTGCTCATATAGCTGGAAGGTTTGGATGTTGATTCTCAGTGTATTTGGGTCTGAAATTGTTTTACCGCATGGTTTAATTAGTATTGCATCAATGACTAGCTCATTGGGATTGAAGGATAAAGGAAAGCTCATGTTCAAGTGTTGTGTAGGCTTTATTCCTTGGTTCCTTTGGAAAGAAAGGAATAGGAGGATTTTTCATGGGCAGGAAAAACATTGGAGATATGTGGCCTATTCTACTCAACACTCTATTGTGGGATGGCTCAAGCTCCAAAGCTGTTTTCAGGGGGGTTGATGCTAGTACCATTTGGAAGTCATGGGCCGGGCATGTATGTGTTGGCATTTCTAATCGATCAGCAAATCAAGTTTAGTAGCCTTCTCCTCCCTCCACTTATAAGCTCAATTTCGATGGATCCTCACTCTGTAATCCAGGCCCTGCTGGCATAGGGGGAATAATCAGAGATTCTTCGGGGGACGTTATTCTAACTTATTCTGGGCCAGTTGGAGTCAATGATTCAAATACTGTCGAGACACTTAGTCTCTTGCAAGGTCTTAAATGCTTTGCTGGCTTGGGATTGGGCTGTAGTCTCAATGTGGAGGGGGATTCCAAGGTGGTTCTCTCTTGGGGTTCCGGCGAGTCAAAACCTCCATGGCGATTTCGTTTCCTTTTTAATGAACTTTGTGCCTACACTAGCTTTGTAATTTCTTGGTCTTATGTGTTAAGAAGTGCGAATGGTCGCGCTGATTCTCTTGCTAAGAAAGGGGCGCATCAGCAAATTCTTGTTGTGTCACCCTAAGCTTCTCATGTATCTGCCCTGATTGGGCTCATACTTTGTCGGTGTATTTTTTTGTTTTCTTTAACAGTCAACTATCATTCTAATTACCAGGTCTTGCTTGCTTTCAACCTCTTCATATTTCTGCAATATTTACAGTGAAGTGAAAAGTGCAAATTTTTTATCCTTTGTTCTTGCTTTTTTGGTCAGGGGTTCGCTACCTGGAAAAAGCTATTTTCAACCTTGACTATGGGCAGCTTAAACTGGTGTTCCATGCACTTGAGGAACGCAAACTAGTAATTGAGAATGCGCCGCATCTATGTCATGCATTACCGTGCATGACTCCATGCTTTGATTGGTTTGAGGTAGTGTACTATTGGTTGGGATTAAAACTATATGATTTGGTTGCTGGTCCTCGAATGTTACATCTGTCCCGCTATTATTCTTTGGATGAGTCAATCGAACTCTTCCCAACTCTTGCAAGGAATGCTTGTGGTAGAAACTTGAAGGGTACTGTGGTCTACTATGATGGACAGATGAATGACTCCAGACTTAATGTTGGATTAGCTTGCACGGCTGCATTAGCTGGTGCTGTGGTGCTTAACCATGCTGAAGTGATCTCATTTATTAAGGATGACACAGGTGAACGAGTAATTGGTGCTCATATTCGAGATAATTTGACAGGTATTACTGATCACATTTTCCTAATTTCTCTGTGGTGCATATAATGAGCTTGTGCAGGCAAATACTGAAGTGTGCAAATAAAATCTGGAAGTCCTTTCTAATCTGTTTTGTTGACATGGAAGACTTTTATATGGGACAACTTTAGTGAATAAAACAGTGTTTTGTTGGAATTTATTGTTGCAAGTATAATGCTGATTTTTTTTCCTTGCTCTAATAAATCTCTTCCTTTTTGTGTTTCTGATTTTATGTTATCCATAATATGAAGGCAAATTGGTAAATTTCAATATTTGAGATATAATAAGAGCTTGGGATTACCATATGAATATATTCATGCAAGTGGGATAAAATGTTTTTGTCAATATAATCTAATGATTCTCCTTAGGTTATAAATATTGAGTTTGCTTTTCTTGTGCTTCACAACATGCAAGCTAGTTTTTTTTTTTTTTTTTTGGAAAGGTGATAGTTTTTATTGCGTTCTGAAAAAACATACAACAGATTACATAGTATTACATATAGTACAGCAAATACAGTAGTATACAAACTAGGTCAAGGGTAGAGTTGTCCCTGTTATAATGCGTGTTCTTCTTACACCTTGTTTGGTTATATCATCCGCTACTGAATTTGCTGATCTAGGAATCTTTGACCATTCTAACTGCCATCCTGATGTTATATCTCTGATTTCATCCAACAAAGCCTTGAGATGCCAAGGAGGAGGGCAAGCTCCTTTGGCCCATCCTATAGTTAGAGCCTTGTTTGGTTAGATGCGTGTTATATCTTGTTAATTTTTCTAGGTTCTACATTTACCATCTCCATTGTGAGGGTTGCCCCTCCCATTGTAACCAAAGTTTGAGTTATGCATTATAAAACAAAGCAAATTTTCTCAGAAAAAAAGTAATTTTTGTCTAGGTTCTGCTGTTACATTCTTACTCTTCTTTATGGCTAGGTCATCTTGAGCACTTATGTTTCATATTATCTTGAAGTGCATCAGGCAAAGAGTTCGAAACATATGCAAAAGTTATTGTGAACGCGGCAGGGCCTTTTTCTGACTCACTCAGGAAGATGGCTGACAAAGACAAACGATCAATTATCTGTCCTAGCAGTGGAGTACACGTAATTCTGCCTGATTACTATTCACCTGAAGGAATGGGTTTAATTGTTCCCAAAACTAAGGATGGTCGTGTGGTATTCATGCTCCCATGGTTAGGCAAAACAGTTGCAGGAACCACAGATTCGAGCACTACAATAACAATGCTTCCAGAGCCTCATGAAGATGAGATACAATTTATTTTGGATGCCATATGTGACTATCTTAATGTGAAGGTTTGTGTTATCACTGTTACTTCTTAGTGGAAAATTCTTTAAGCAGAGTTATGATAACAACTCATTGCTGGGGTGGTACTGTATCTTGCATTACCAAAATCCAAAACCAACTGCTTTAGTGTGCGGGTTTTGGTTAGGCATGACTCATTATCTGGTTAACGCCAATATGGATATCCAATGTACATATATCTCCCCAAGTAGTCTGAATCTCTGCTCTCAGATTAAAATCTAGAATAGGGGGATGGTCTTAAAAGTTCCCTTCCATTGTTAAACTTGTAAAAAATGGATAAAAGTGAGATGCATTTTGTAGTGTGTGTTGACTTTAGATGGTGAAAGGACCCTCTGATTTTGTATTCTGTTTTATTCCTTTGTATTCTCAATACATTGTGCTTTCTTTAAAGAGAAAACAAATGGTGAAGTACACCTCAATTCAGCGCAATCTTTTGAGTTGGAATGTTGGGTGGCCCACCAGTGGGACATACAACAAGTCAGCCACCTACATTCATGATAAATTTAGAGGCCAAGGGGATGCCATGCATAGGGACAGTGCCACATGTTGAGAAGATAAAGACATATGGTGAGAAGAGAAAGAAGGGGACTGCGTCAGGTGTAGGGGTAGATGTTTCTTCTTACTAGTTCAACCACATTATCCAGTCCCCTCTCTTATCTTGCTAATAGAATAGAAGTTCCACTTGTCTCAATTAAAATTATACTGCTGCCTTCTCCTGGTTTTGAATTGATAATTTCATGTAATTTGATGCGATTGCATTTCCAATTTCAGTAGTTTGTGGAACTTGCTTCAGGGAATTTGGTGTTGAATTTGCTAAAAGATGTTATCTGATTTTTGTGGGATTTATTCTTAATTTATTGTCATGTAAGACCTAGTAGGAGGATATTCATTATTTCAATTAAAGAGGCGATCTATGTTGAAGGGAAAATACACTACCCAGATGATTTTGATGAGTTAATTGGTTTAAACAATTTGACCTGGTCTAAAATGTATCCCCAAAGGCAAAAGGAGGTTGTATATTAAGAGCCTTCAACTAACCCCATTGATTACTGGAAGCTGAAGATGGGCCTCAAATAATTTTTGGTTTAAAAGGAGGGAAGGGAAGGGAAACATTCACTTAAATGAAGTTTCTTTTGTTGTTTTTTTTTTTTGTTCTCCAGACTTGAACATTCTGTTTTGAAATGATTGATCAAATATTCGTTTTTAATGATAAATTCAGGTGCGTCGTACTGATGTTCTTTCTGCTTGGAGTGGTATCCGCCCATTGGCAGTAGACCCATCGGCAAAAACTACTGAGAGTATTTCTAGAGATCATGTTGTATTAGAAGATTACCCTGGCTTGATCACTATAACTGGTGGGAAGTGGACCACTTATCGAAGGTAAAGGTACTCTTTTGTAGTATTTGTGTCTGAAAAAATTGATAGCTTTTTTGGTGAGGAGCTTAGGGAACAAGGCCTAAGAGAACAATATATAAGATACAAGTTAGAGTGTCTTTTTCATTTAATAATCACTGTCAGATTTCATATAGGCTGTCTTGTATTCTATGGTTTGCAGCATGGCAGAAGATGCAGTTGATGCTGCTATAAAGTCTGGGAAGCTAACTCCTTCAAATGGTTGTGTGACGAATCATCTCCGCATTGTTGGTGGAGATGGATGGGATCCTGCATACTTCACAGCTCTAGCGCAGCAATATATACGCATGAAGAAGTCCCATGGTGGAAAAGTTGTTCCTGGTGTAATGGACAGTACTGTGGCTAAGCATTTAGCACATGCTTATGGTGCCTTGGCTGATCGAGTTGCAGCTATTGCCCAGGTATGATATTTTTTTATCTTGGTGTTGTCTTGGGAGCTAATCTAATTGGATGGTTATTGTTAATAACTTGTTTTTTATTTCAATTAAGCAAAAAAAATTGTTGATCAAAGGAATCTAAAAGGCTCTAGTTCATAGAAGGAAGTTAATGGTCCTCTCATTTTTTGGTAAAAGCCGCCCTGGTCAGTTCTTGTTGAGGGGATAAAAGGTTAAGAATGATGGAGGGCAACCAAGGATAAAGAGAAGTGGAACAAAAAAATTCTGACTCTTCTCCCATGCAAGAAAATGAGAAAAAAGACTAGAATGTGGGCTTGAGAATGAAGACAAATTCATTCTTAAAAAAATGAAGACAAAATTGATAATGAAGGATTACTAATAGAGCAAATACCCCACAAATTGATGGCTATGCCAAAGTAGAAGTATTACCCGAAGGCACTGTGAGCAGAGGCCATATACGTCCTAAGAGGGACACTGATTGCGGTAGTAGTTGCATGATTCTTGAGGGTAGGCTATTAAATTTTTCCAAAGAAAGTTTTGGAGTAGAAGAAGAAAGGAGAAATAGGTACAATGGAAACAGCCCCTTGTTAGGAATCTGAAATGGAGCTCTACCTTGTTATATTGATCAACATAGGTTCCTCCCTGGTAAAGGAAACAGAGTTTTTGGAAAGACCTACGGTTCAATGACAAACCACTAATAGAAGCTTATGGCCTAATTAAACAATTGCTGAAGTACTGAAGGGTGCCATGTTTAAAGCTATTGACTGGAATGTGGTATATAGAAAAGAGCTTGGAGTATAGAGGCTCGGGATCTGAGCCTTCTTGGTACTGAACTTCAACATTACTACATGGGCAACTTTTGGGAGGATGATCTGGTCTGGATTTCGGACTGCACTGGACAATTGACAGTCAAGAGTGCTTATAGAACACTTGCAAATATTAATGAAGATCCTTACCCGAGAGCACCTTTAAAGAAGTGGAGGGGACCTACCTAGTCTTACTTGCACTTTTGTGATTATGCATCTGAATCTGCTGACCATGTACTATTACACTGCTAGTTTGCTTGGAAAATCTAGTGTCACTTCATTCCCCTGTTTCAAAGAAGCACTTGTATCCAAGCACTTTGGAGACTCAGTTATCTTTCTTTTGGGTCCCGGAAGTTGGGTAAGAAAGGACCAAAACCGCAGAATTTTCAGCAAACAAGTGAGGTCACCTGAGGAGGTAATTAGAGGAGATGAGAACAGAATCATTCTTTGACACATTGCAAAGGGAACCTTTAAATACATTGCAGGTCTTCAATTAAGGATTGCCAGGGATCTAATTGCTGACATGATGGATGGGCAACAAGGAAAACGAATGGTTGTCTAGTTTTCTCTCTGCTTCCCATCTGAAATTCAATTTCCATGGTCTTTATTGGGGAAACCCTGCTGGTTTTGGTGGCCTGTTTAGGAATCATACTGGAAGGACTCTCCTGTCATTTGCTGACCTTTGGGGTGCACTCGGACTCTATCAAGGCTGAGAGCATGGGACTTCTTGATGGACTAAAGATCATTTGTGGTAGGGGAGTTGGTTTTTTGATCATTGAAGGTGACTCAAAATCCGCAATTAGCCGGGGTGCCAGATCTGCTAATTCTTTGGCTGATTCACTGCCTTAGAAGGGTTCTCTGACAAACAACTTGTTGGGATGGACATCTTTAATGGACCATCCTCGTACAAGGATTTGTTAATGGAAATGAATATTCTGATCGTTTTCTCGAAAAAAAAACGAAAAAAGAATTATGGTTTGAAGGATATTATCACTTAGATGTTGTGGACTATACAGAATTAGTCCACGTAATCTCTTAATACTGCAGAAAGAAGATTTTATTTGATCATTATGACTTGTGTGCATCCTAATTACTTATTATCATAAGATAGGTGCCAATTCTATCTAAATAGATAATATGACATTATGGTGTAGTTTTTCTGCCATATATTTTTTATAAAAAAACAAAGAACTTCCATGCAGCTGTTGATAAAGCAACGGAAGTAAAATTTTCAGGACTTTATAGTTTTGCCAAATTCATTCTTATTATATATCTCATTGCAGAATGAAAATCTTGGGAAAAGGCTTGCACATGGGTACCCTTTCCTAGAAGCCGAAGCTGCCTATTGTGCTCGCTATGAATACTGTGAATCAGTGGTTGATTTTATAGCAAGAAGGTCTAGGCTTGCTTTTCTTGATACTGATGCAGCTAGTCGGGCTGTTCCTCGCATAATCCAAATATTGACTGCTGAGCACAAATGGGACCTGAAACGTCAGAAACAGGAATTGGAAGACGTTAAGCTATTCTTACAAACATTTAAATCCTCCAAGAATGCTAAATTCCATGATGGGAAGCATACTGGGATGTGAGTGAGTTTTCCATGTATCTTCTTCATTACTTTCAGTTCCCTTCATCAAATTTCACATGTTGTTTATTCGTGCAGGGTTGCGAAGTAGATCATGGTGTTCAATCGTAGAATAATAGTCTTGTGCATGGACAGACTTCTTCAAATAAATTGGTCTTTGGGTGCTCGAAAGGTGAGCAGTGGAAATAATTTTGCTATAATCTTACATTGACACTGATGCAACTTTGTAGTAAGTTTCATGCGGTCCATTTATTTTTATTACTCTTGGATCCCCATTGTTTAATATTTTCCTGCCATTTGACCACTCTATATGGATAACCAGCATTTTTATCGGGTGGGAAGCAATCTGCTGCATCTAGGCCGCTTACTCTTATAGTAGAAACGAATCTGTGAGTTTGTTGATATTATAATTCTTCTTTCCTATTCTATTGAAGAAATGTTCACGTGATAACTTTGATTGAGATCATCATTCTGGTCTTCCTCGTCATATAACTTGATTTTCATTTTCAATAAGAATGCCAATGGAAAGTGGACACATGTCTGTCATCAGAGTTAAATTGAAACAAATTTGGAGAAGTAAGAAATTATATAAGAAAAACATAACCGATATTGCTCAAGAAAATTGCACCGTAAAAAGAAAAGGGTATCCAGTCATTATATAAGGGGTAACTCCGAAAAAAATAATGGCTCGAGATGTAAACGGGTAATAAACGGTATAGGTAATGGGTTTCCATTTACCGTTTATTTTTTTTAACCCTTTACCCATTATCGTCCGTACCCGTTTAGTTCCGTGAAATTTTATTCCGTTTATTACCCGTCGAAAAACTAGGTAATCGGGTAATAAACGGGTAAATAATAAAATATAAAAATTATAAAAAAAAACTAAAAAAAAGGAAAAGTTAAATGGAATAGAACACCTAAGAAAAAATAGTAGAGAAAAATAGAATACCTAAGTGAAAAAAAATATATAAGCGAAAAGAGCAAAGCAAAATCCAAGGGAAAAAGAAAAAGAAACCAAATAAAGAGAGAATAATATAACCCAAAACCAAAAGAGAAGAGAAAGAGAATGAGACAAACAGAGGAAGAAGAGAAGCAAATACCTCGCGTAGCTCGCGCTAAGACTAGGAGCTTCCTTGTATGTCTCTGGCGAGAGAGAACTCTTTCTGTTTGAAGACTCGTTGAAATCATCTTCCATGAAATCTAGGGGTTAATTTAGGTCTGATTCTGAATGAGTTTTAGACTTTAGGTATAAGGGATATGGGACTTTAATTTTTGGACAATGGATCCTGATAAGTGAGAATGAGGAGGAGAGAAAGGCAAAGTGGGTCCTAAGGATAATAATTAAAGTCTACATAGTCTATATTGTTTAATAATATATTAATAAGAGAATAATATAATAAGGTTATAAGTTTGTAATAACGAGAAAGAGAAAAGGGGAAGTACGGAAGTGGGTCCAGAGAATAATAACTACATACTCTATATTGTTTAATAGTATATTAGTAAAAGAATAATATAATAGGGTTGTAAATTTGTAAGTTTGTAATTTGTAATTTGTAAGTTATATGTTATAACTAATAGTTTATTGTTTGTCACAATGTTACTTGTATTAAATTATTAATGTTATTCTATAATGGCAATAATTGTATAAAAAATTGAGGGTATATCTAAATAATATCTAAATAGATAAGGAATCAATTAGGAAAAATCTAAAATCTAAATAGCATAATTGCATGCGGAGCAATGAGTCAATGACTAAGGACTAGAGAGCGAGGGAAAACCAAAATTAAAATATTAATTAATTAGAGAAGGAAGTAACTAGCAATTAAAATCAATGATATTACTTATAACTTATTAAGAATTTAGGGCATATGACCTAATATGTTATGCGCCAAAAAATTTGAATTATGTAAATTAATTGAAAAAAATATGAAATCATTTCATGTATTTGTTAATTACTATGTTTATCTTTATATAATTTTTACTATGAATTATAATTTGTTTATTTTTGTATGACAGTTGTTTACATTTATAAAAATAATTGTCATTTGTATACAATCTGACATTTGTAAAAAAAGTAAAATTTTTTTAATCTTAGATTACTAATACTACCTTATTTAGTTAATTATGAATTTACAATATATGATCTATCCTTTATAACTATGAGTCTTTGACTATAAATCTATGACTTTATGAGACCATGAGTTAAAGTCAATATATATTGACTTCTAATAATTACCAAAATATATAAATATATTCAAATTCTCTCCAAACTTTTCAACTCTACAAAATTTTTATAATAAGTGATAAAAAATATAATAAAGTTATTTATAAAAAAATAAATATTTTATGATTAAACTAAGTAAATATATAAATTTACTATATTACCCTTACCTAAACGGTAGACGAGTAAACGGGTTCGAAAGAGCTATTTCCATTTCCGTCCGTTTATTAAACGGTAGAATAGGTAAACGGTAGAGCGGTAAATAGATAATATTATTTTATTTCCATTTTGTTCCGTTTATTAATCGGGCAGACGGTAGAGCGGGTAATCAGCTCTCGTTTACATCCCTACTCAAAGTAAGACATTACTGGAAAAACAATTTCTCCACGCTCTCCCCCTCCGCTAAACCACTTCACATTAGATTTCATTGTGCCCTGCCCTAATTCCCTTTTCCTCCACGCGTCCCCTAACTGCTCCGGCTTCCCAATCTGTTCTAGTCTGCGATGACAATGAACAATCTCTTTCGGATAAACGGTGAATAGTACGGAGGTCCCGAGGTATTTCTCCTCCCTCTGATTCTTCTCTTTGATTATCTCTCTTCGGTTCCCTCTTTGGTAGATTTATAAGATAGAAAAGAGAAAATTGAGGGAATTTTAATTCCCAACCGACTGCTCAATTTTCATTATCTACCAGATTTCAGTCGCCTAATTTTTAAGGGGAATTATGAGATATGGTCCCTTCAACATCAATTAAAAGGGAATGTAACAGTTTTAGGGACTTTAGTGTCTCTCACTTTGTTTACCATGTGAACTAAACCCCGATAGTTATCCAGAAATGATTCCCTTGATTCAAATTCTCATGATCACAATTTTCTTAGTCTACTATTACAGTGTCTATTTTCCTCAGCAAAGTTTCGTGACCTATTAGGTTTTTGACTTGACATTTTGCACACTGACCGTGTAGAGGTTCTCACCGACAGATCCTTTTTTCTGACATTTGCAGCGATACAGTTGCAGTAAATACAATTGTAGGGTAGTCACTAGTCCAGCCAATCCTTGAACAACAACATCATATAGAGTGGAACATTAAGAGCAGCTATGACCATAAGCAGTTTAAGCATCCTGATCAGTCGTTGGATTATCCGCCTGCCACATGATTTATTACTCACTCGTGGTGCTGAAACTTTTCCTGGATCATCATCCAACTTCAAGTCTGCATTTATATCCACTGTGAGGGAAGGACCCGAGTCTTGACTTACATGTTTCTTAGCCACTGGCCGCACCATAGCACCACCTCTGCAATTAATTATCGAATACAATTACCATCACCATGAAAACAATTACTGTAAATAATGGATCCTTGGAATGTAGATTGTTGTTTCAAAGAAAGTAACAAGACATGCATACAGGAAAGCAAGATCTCCAAACAATCTTAATGGTCATGTGTACCTGCTAGCAGGTCCTGAAATGCTAGAATTTGTAATATGGATCTTTTTTACTGCTTTCTTGACCAGATGCATTACACCTTCTGCATCCCAAATCATTTCATAGTCACAGTTATCATCCTCATTTTTCTCTTTGAGAGCACTTCCAAAGTTGCCTCTAATTCCTCTCTCAAGAAATCCAACCAAATAATCAAAGCAAAGCCAGGCTCCCAGTCCATTAGTTGGCCAAAAGAGTAACATTAGTATGGTTATTGCAAACAGGACTAGGTACCTGGAAGACAAGAAATTCCCAAATCTAACAAGTCAAAAAGAAACGATCACAACAGCAGGAATAGTTCATATTGTGAGAAAAGCCTATTAATTCAGATGACAAAAATATGAAATGTCATTTGCATAATGCCAGTGTGAGTTACTTACCAAACGTATATATGTATTTGCCATGGAAGAAAACATAACTGAACAGATACTGCATTTTCTGTATTGATACTTCTGTTTGAAGATGTCAAGGCACTCATCGATAACAACATGAATGATGGATATAAGTTACCTTGTTGCCAACTCAAAGTCCCTACTGTATGCTGCATAACAAGATAACACAACAACATATGCATCCAAAGTCTTTCATTAATGTATAATGACCAAAATACCCCCGACTTTAACAAATCACTTGTGTGAACTTTTTACCTCTGTCACCATCCCGAAAGGCATTTTGTGTGTAACAGTACATTGATCATGATCATGGCCTGATAAGACAAGTGCCTGTGAAAGCAAATTATTTTATCGGACAATTGCAGTTTGTTGACTTAATACTAGAAGTAGTAAAAAGTATTACCCTTTCTAATTGGTTTTCTAGTTGATATTTTTTTTCTTTTTTTTTTAAACAGAGGATCTTTCTCTTTTATTGCTTATTATTACAATACAATCAGGAATACAAATCTGGATCATGAGCTTTCATAAAATGATCATAAGTATTACATGCTTACTATTGTGAGAGTGGGAAATTAGTGTCTAATGCTATTTTAGGCATATTCACAACGAGGCCTCCTATAGAACATGAGTTATTGTTTTAAGTTCTATCATTTATTTCCACCCATATGATCCATGATATAGCTGCTGAGGCCATCCACAAAATCTTCCCTACTTTGGGGCAGGGGTTTGATGTAATTGACTGAAGCAACTTAGCATAAATTTTAGCCATGTTGTAGCATACCCCAAATTTCTGTAGGATGTAGTCCCATATCTTTTTGCTTGTATTACAATGCAACAACAAATGATCAATTGCTTCTTCTTCTTGTCCACACTGCTTGCTTAATGAATTTATCAGTGTTTGCCCCCTTATTATGAACTCATCACATATAAGTAGTTTGCCATGGGCTGTTCCTTATTACGATTCATCAATTGCTTCTTCTTCTTCCCAAATTAAGACTCCAAGTGCTGTAGTTGTTTCCCCTTAGTTGATTAATAGTGACTTACTTGTTTCTTGCTATGGAGTACATTCTTGGGTACGAGTCCTTGAGAGCTTGAGTGCCTAACCAACAATCTTCCCAAAAAGTACTTTAGAGCCTTCTAACATAGAATCTTACATGCTACACGAATTTTTTTTTTCTACCATAGAATGTAAAGTGCGGTCCGAGGTCTACTCGTATTTGTATGTGGGACTTATCTCTAACACACACCCTCACATGTGGGCCTTCTTTTGGGCTTTCACACATGCACAATATGGGTGGAGGCCCATGTGTGAGTTTGGCTTTGATTCCATGTAAAGTTGGGTCTGAGTTCTATCCCCAAATAGCTAGCCGAAGTTAAAAAGCATGATTCCCATTAATAAGCCAGGAATTTTCTACTTGTATTCAACGTGGGACTAATCGTTAACAGAGAAGTATTATGGCAAGGCCCTTTAGGAAACCAACTAAGGGAATTGGCACCATAATTTCAATGAGTTTTTTCCAGTCTCCTTCTCAATAGCATATCTCCATAATCATTTGGCCAGCATGGTAAGTTCATTTCATGCAATCTTTTTATGCCAAGGCCTCCCATTTTCTTCGGTTTGCAAACTTTTCCCCATCTAATTAACGGATATTTGAATTTTTCCTGCGTACCTCCCCATAATAATCTTTTTTCCAAGGATCCCACTTCCTGCGTACCTCCCCATAATAAAGAATCTATCAAGTTTTGCCAGAAATGGATGGGTTCTACCATTCGTCCAGGTGTATTCAGCTCTCACAAGTTCTATTTCAATAAGAGAAAGATCAGAGATGAACTCTTCAGGATTTCTCATTGCAAGAGTAATTCTGCTGCAACATCTGTTTTTTTCACTGCTTCTTGTGACATTGAAGTCACCTCCTATTAACCATGGTCAGTGCCAAAGGTTAATAATTGAAGTTGATTTTGTCCAAAAATTTGACCTACGCGTGTTGTTTGTAGGTCCATATACATATAAAGCAGCCCACATAATTTTGTCTTTTCTTGAACTTAATTTTGCAGCCAAACGAATTTCCCTTTCTTCTGAATTAATTAGTTCATACACTTTGTTATCCCAGAAAATTAGAATGCCCTCTGAAGAACCATTGAGATTCTATCCATTTTGGCCTTCTTAGAAACGAAATATCTCTGGTTGTGGTTGGATGTACCCAGTGCAGTTTAGTTTCCTGCAAAAATGCAATTTTCACTTTGTATTTTCTCAGTGTCTCCCAAATTATTGCTCTTTCTCTACTTGATCCCAAACCACGAACATTCCTGGATATAAAAGTCGTCGATTGAGTTCTCTGACAAATTCTTCTTACAATGACGCTTATTTCTTCATACCTCCTCGGGCTGTCATAACGTCTTCAATATTTGTATTTAAAGTTTCATTGAATCCCTTGCATCTATTCAGCCATGGCCTCAATTCTTTTATTATTTCATCGATCTGGTCCAGGTTTTTTGAGCAGCGTCATGAAAAAATGTATTTTAGAACATTGGGAAGACATTTGTGTAGCCTTTGATTTTTTTCCCAGCAGAGGAATCTATATGCTTTGGATACCTAGGAGAGGTTAGGTTACTTCTTTCGAAGAGGATGAGCTGTCCTGCTCTACATCATGAGGCACAGTTGCTGCATCGTATGGCACAATTGCTGCACCTGAGTCAACTCGGTCAATTTTCTCTGATGTCATCTACTTGGTCTGAGACATCAACTCATTTCGACTTATCAACTTGAGAAAGCTTTTGACAAGGTTAACTGGCACTTTCTTGACAGACTGATGGAAAAAATGAATTTTCCTACAAAATGGAGAAAATGGATTGGTAGTTACATATCTTTGGCAAAGGTTTCCTTACTAATAAATGGAACAGCAAAAGGTTTTTTTCCGAGCCAAAGAGGACTGAGGCAAGGCGACCCCCTCTCACCCCTGCTCTTCCTTTTGATTGGTGAAGCCTTATGTTCATTACTGTATAAGAGTCAAGAGCAAGGATGGATTTCGGGTTTCAAAGTGGAGCAAATCCAAATTCCACTCCTCCAATTTGCTAATGACACAATCATTCTATGTGAGGGCTCCCATGATCAGATTATACCAATTAAAGCATTATTGAGGTTTGAACTATTATCAGGACAAAATATCAATTGGGGCATATCTGGTTTTCTACCTATCAATATAGAGGAGATTGACCAGAAAGTAATAAAAGTAATGCTGGGATGTTCTCAACTTACTCTTCCTTCCCCCTACCTCGGTCTCCCACTTCACACGGGCAGAACTTCAAGATTATTATGGCACGCTATAATTGAAAGATGTCAAAGCAGGTTGGATTCTTGGAAAGGACAACTCCTATCACAAGCTGGAAGAGCCACACTAATTAAATCTACTCTGGCAATAATACCAAAATAATTTCTATCACTCCTCTCGTGTCCTAAGATGGTACAAAAAGGCTAGAAGCTTTGCAAAGGAGGTTCTTATGGGGCGGCACACAGGAAAAATTCAAGTACCCTTTGATACAATGGCATGTACATCAAAAGAATTTGGTGGTCTCGGCATTAGACGGTTTAACAAGATGAACTCAGCCATGTTGGCAAAATGGCTATGGAGGTATGCTACGGAAAAAGATTCCTTATGGAGGAAGCTGGTGGAAACCAAATATGGAACAAACTCATACTCTTGGCTTCCAAGAGGCCCTTCCTCCAACGCTTCACCTTGGTGGAAGGCCATTTTGAAGGAAAAACCTTTCTTTGAGCAGCACCTAAGATTTCATGTCAGAAATGGAGCAGAAGTTCTCTTTTGGGAAGATTGTTGGTTGGGCTCTCTACCTCTTAAAGATAAATTCCCGGGAATTTATGCCATCGCAAGAAACAAGCAAGCAAAGATCTGCCAATTAAGAGATGAAGCTAACAATACATGGAATCTGAATATAAGGAGAAGATTATCAACCTCTCAGACCTCAGAAAGTCATGCTTTGTCAAACTTGTTAAATTCTAAATACATTGTTGGATCAGGAAGAGATGAAATTGTGTTGAGCCCAACTTCAGCTGGTACTTACTCGGTTGCCTCCTATTACAAATTAAAAGCTGAAACAGCCTCATCTCCCACTAGTCATCCATCCCATTTAGTATGGAGACTCCCGCTACAGCAAGGGTAAAACAGTTCTTATGGATTGCTGCCCATGATCGTATTCTCACTTGTGATGAGTTATCAAAGCGAGGACAGATAGTTATTAATTCTTTATGCAAGCTATGCTCACAAGAGGAAGAGATAATAGATTATCTATTGCTGCATTGCAATTTCAGTAGAGAGATTTGGGTGACCATCCTATCCAAATTCGGGATTTCTTATAGCATGCCAAAAACTTATGCAAAACTTCTTCAATCAATCTTTTTTTTTTTGAAAGTTGTGATTTTATTTCAATTCAAGAAAGAATTACATGTGCCGCAAGATGGGCAAAATACAATAGCTTAGGGTACCCAAACAACAATGTGTTGTTCTTGTACCCCTTGCTTGGTAAGTAAATATGTTTTGCCATTCGCACTCTTAAGTACATGTGACCAACATGTGACCAAATGTGATAAATGAGAAATTTCATTAAAAGGAAAAAAGTGCCTCCAAGGAGGTTTTGACTTCCCTTGACACCAAGAGATGATGACTTGTGAATCTCCTTCAGCATGACGTGGCCTCGAGACATTCAAACTCTTAAAGCCTTTCAGTCCTCGCAATAGATTAAGTGCTTCAGCTGTGGTGGAGTCATTTTGGCCAATTGGCCCAGCATAAGTTAGGATGATATCCCCCTTTGAGTCCCTTATGAGCCCTCCAATTCCGGCTGGTCCCGGATTACCGAGAGATGATCCATCGAAATTTAATTTATAGGACTGATCAGGAGGTGTCCACTCTTGAATTCCTTCCTTGCACTATGGGTTTCATAAGCATGGTCCTTCCATGACTTCCAAATAATATCAGCATCAATCCCTCGGAATGAGGGTTGCAATTTGAGCCACCCCACAACATGATGCAGGATGCCGTAGGTAATGTCCTTCCAGTGTCGGGTTTTATTGTGAAAGACCCTGTTATTCCACTCCTTCCATATGCTCCATGGTATATAGCCCATACAACAGCTATACATAGTTCTGCCTTTTCTGCCAAAACCGAGGGACCCAGCTAGAGAAGCAAGCCCAGCTAAATCCTTAGGAATGACAAGTGCATGACCGAACATATTAAGGAGGGATCCCTATATCCTCCAACTGAAATTACAATGAAGAAGCAAGTGGTTTACTATTTCAGCTTCTCGGTTACATAAAGGACATAGGTTACTTGCGAGTTGCATTCCTCTCCTCTCCAACAAATCATGAGTAGGCAACCTTTCCTGAATGAAACACCAGTTAAAGAAATTTTGCTTCTTAGGGCATGAGAATTTCGAAGCAATTGCTGCAGGGTGCCTATTGTTCATCCCATCCAATAAGCATGTGTACCCTGAACTGATAGTGTAAACTTCTTTTGGGCAAGGTCTCCATATTAATTCATTAGGATGGTTCCTCATCAAATAAGCTTTATCAGTCTCACATATCATCTCTGAAAAAAGTAGGGCTTCTTCATCATTTAGGGCTCTCCGAAGTAGTGGGATCCAGTTAACACTCTTTATCTGCCCAATAGGTGCTATATCAGAGATAAGGCAGCTTTGGTTCAGAGCAAGTGAGAAGAGATTGGGGAATCTATCAGCAAGGGGGGCATCTCCGATCCACTTATCCAGCCAAAAACGGGTCTTGTCTCCCTTACCTGGGTGTAAGGAGATCCATTTGCGAAAAGGGCAGAAATTTAATTAGCCTTCTCCAAACAGGGGAGAGACCTCTATTATGTATATTCTCAATCCACCAACATCTTGACTTGCTATCCAACCTTGTTGTAACCAGCCCTTTCCAAAGCAAATTATCATTCACATTCAACCGCCATAGCCATTTTGTGAGAAGTGCAATATTCATGGGATTGATCCTCCCAATTCCCAGCCCTCCACAGTCCTTTGATTGGCATACTTCCTCCCATTTTATTAGGTGCATTTTGGATTTCTCGGCTGACCCGGACCACAAGAAGTTCCTCATCAACCTTTCAATAGTATTAGCAACAGAGATAGGACAATACATGAAAGACAAATAATACATGGGAATCCCAAAGAGGCATGCTTTAATCAATGTAATTCTTCCCATGGATAGGAATTTCCCTTGCCAAGTACTCAACCGATGTTGCAGCTTTTCAATCACCGGATCCCATAATTGTTTGGAAGCTCTTCTAGTGAAGAGGGACAGGCCGAGGTATGTAGTTGGAAGACCACCCACTCTACATCCAAGGAATGAGGCCATATCCTCCAGGATGTTTCGTTCAAGGTTAAAGCCCGAGATGGTTGACTTGGACCAATTAATTTTGAGTCTTGATGCCATTTCAAATAGAGAGAATAATTTTGATACTCTTAAGCTGCTCAGAGGTGCCCTTGCAAAATATTATAGTGTCATTTTCAAATTGAATAATCGGAGTACGAAAAGTTTCAATAATAGGATCAATCCATCCCTGCTCAACTGCAAGATGCATTAAATACCGTAGCCCTTCCCCAGCAATATTAAATAACATGGGGGATAGTGGGTCCCCCTGCCCAAGTCCTCTAGATGGCTTGATGTATCCATGTGTACCCCCATTAATAAATATAGAGTATCTAGCAAATGATATGCATGCCATGACCAATTTCCTCCACCGTTCACCAAACCCTAGCTGTTGCATCATATGCCTGAGATATTCCCATGATATTCTGTCAAAGGCCTTTTCAAAATCAATTTTCAGTATTATCCTCGGTTCCATTGACTACTGACAAAGATGTAGGGTTTCATGGGAACACATTGCAGCATCCAATATGCTCCTACCCTTGATGAAAGCATGCTACTGAGGAGAAATTATTTGATCCATGACTTTTTGTAACCTCCCTGCCAATATTCTTGCAATCAATTTATATATGCTGCTAGCCAAACTGATGGGTTGAAAATCAGTAATCTTTTCCACACATTGTTTTTTTGGAATTAAGGCAATGAAAGTTGCCCCAATTGCCCTATTAGTCAGCCCATACTGATAGAAGTGTTGGATCAAACTCGTGGCCTCATCCCTAAGAATATTCCAGCAAGCACCAAAGAATTCCCCATTATAGCCATAAGGTCCAGGTGCTTTATTTTTTGGCATGTATTGCCCAGCTGCATCAATTTCTTCTTGCGTAAATGGTGACTCCAAGAGTTCTGCCTGATTCTGATTTAACCCATGGTGAGAAGTAAAGGGTATTCTGGGTCTAGTAGGACTATCTTCAGAAAACAATTGAGTGAAATGCCCAACGATACTGTTGATAATTGTGGACTTGTCAGTGGTAGCAGCCCCCTCAACTATAAGAGAGCTAATCCTGTTGACCCTTCTTCTATTTGATGCGATAGCATGGAAAAATTTAGTATTTGTGTCACCCTCAAGTAGCCATTTTTGTCGTGCCCTTTGCCTCCAAATAATCAATATTTGATATGCTGGAAATTAGAGATTCTTTCCTTTCTTTTTGGGAGTTTTTTTGCTGCTTTGACCATGTCAATGACCTGCCCTTAAGAATTTTCATCTTACGGAAAAATCTCCCCCCCATCGGCCCCTCATCCACCACTTGATTCCACCAATGCTCCATTCGAGGTATAAATTATTCTTCCTCCAGCCAATAGTTCTCAAATCTGAAAGGTGTACCACCCTAATTTTTTGAATGAGAATCCATGAGTATAGGCCAATGGTCCGAAACTGTTTTATCCAACACTCTGCATGCAGTTTGTGGATGTCAAGCCAATCAGGGCAGCAAAGGAATCTATCAAGAGTAGATAGTGTTGGAGGTGTTCTCTTATTGCTCCATGTAAATGATTTTTCGGACACAGGAAGATCAATTAATTTGGCAGCTCCAATAAAGTCAGCAAAGCTTCTCATAGAGGCTGTGAGGGACCTAGCCATAGGTGACTTCTCAGCTCTTGTTCTGATGGCATTAAAATCACCACCTAACAGCCAAGGATCTGTCCACAGATTAAGCACTCCTGAGAGTTCATCCTAGAAGCCAGCTCTTGTAGAGTAAATTGTTGGCCCATACACCGCACCAAGGGACCAAACTCTATTATTAGTGAGGTCTTTAATATTAATGGCAATGTAGTGCTCTCCCACATCACAGTTTTGGACAGCTATAAAACGTGGGTCCCACACACAAAGGATACCACTAGTTGTGCCATTGGCACTCTTTGCTTCCCAGCCAGGTCTAGGAAAATGAACTCCTTAACAATATTTTCAGATATTTGTTCCAGCTTTTTTTTTTGGAATAAAATCAGTTGAGCTCAACTCCTCTGAATTAAACTCCTAATGACCATTCTTTTATTGCAACTCCTGACTCCCCTTACATTCCATGATACAATTATCATTTCCTTGCTGGAGGCTTTTTCAACTCCCTTTTCCTTCCCTTTTGCATTTTTTTTGGGTTTCTCAGTATCTCCTTTATCTCGGTACACCTTCCCAATCTCATCAAGTTTTGTTGCATAAATTAACTTTGCTTGATATTCCTCTTTGGCCATTTGCCCTTTTTGCTTCCTGAGTTGTGACACCCAAGAATATTTCTCGGATTTTTTACTTTTCCTGGTGCCTTGAAATCGAGCACTGTCCCATTCATCACTCCAATCATCTATTTGCACCTGAACCAGATCACTATTTTCATCTTCCTCATTCACATTCTCTTCCCCTTCAAAGAATAAATTTCCCTCTCCCTCTATTTCCACTGCTCCTTCATCATCGTTTGGTATTTGATCATAAAAACCATTAACTGAATTGGGGGATTGAGCTGCATTAGAGGCTGAGGAAATTTTCCTCCTGGAATATGTTATGAGTGAAGTACTTCGCAATCGGACAGGGGTGAGGAAAACACTTTTCATAGCAACATGCGGATTGAAATTGTCATTAATGCTACTTACTGGGGTGTTTTGCCCACTTTGCCCAGCAGAGGCTCTATGGGAGCTCAAAGGGGTTTGGGGAGAAGGTGGAGCATTTTTTTCAATGGTGCTGGAATTCGTGGGTGGTGGCTTGTTTACAGAGAGAGGACTTTTGGAGGCCTGTGGTAGGCTTCCAGTAGGGCACTGAGCATTTAAGCTCTCTGCATAAAATAAGGAGTTTTGAGGTACCTGCGACTTGGCGTGACTCAGTTGCTTTGGGGATGCCGCTGACTCGCCTAAGTTCTGGCACTGGTGCTGGGATGCTTGAAGGTTTTCTGCCACAGGGAAGCCTCCCTAGGTGCTGAGGGAGAAATCCGTATATGTGTTATGCTCTTCCTGGTTGACTCGTTCTGCCTCGGCCGAGTTAACTCGGCCCAACTCGCCCGAGTCAACTCAGGCCAACTCGCCCGAGTTGCAGTTGAAGGGTTTTAATGCTCTTTCGTTCAGAATCCCCAACTCGTTAGCTGTGATTTCCTCTCCCTCGACTCGGTCCGAGTTTAGTCCATCCAACTCATTGTCTTCAACCTCCGGCCCTCCAGCGATTGTAAAAGGCGGGACGAAATCTTCAGGCTTCATGTATATTGCGAAGCATCTTCTCTCCATTTCAAGCTCCGTCCACATCTCTCAAAGGCCACTGATGCGGCCTGATTAAGACTCGATCGTAGGCCATGTTTCGCCCGCTGGTTGTGTCCTCATCGAAAGCAGTTAGGTCACCCAATTTTTCAGCCAACAAGCTTAGGGAGTCCGCCCCCCATATCTCCACTGGAACTCCCCATATTGGTACCCAATTTGTTAGAGGCCCGGTTTCTACTGTCTCTTCCCAAGCACAAGTATCCCAGCTCGGAATTTCCTCAGAATGATCCCAGAGAAGAAGATTTTTTTCTGGATTCCTCGTCGCTTAAGCGAATTAGCCAATCACCTTTTCCGATATAAGAAACTGGAGGTCTGTATTTCAGATTCCATCTCCGTTGAATCCAATTTTCCAGCTTCTGCACATCCTGAAGCCTCCAGTCGATTTTGATTACGACTCCATTCAGTAGGTCCTTTTTGCACGACCTCCATTTCTCAGTCAAGCGGAGATTTTTCCCCTTTGTATTTGCTTCAGACCCTTTCAACAGCCTCTTTCCAACTACATTCTTCTCTGCGTGCTGAGTGTGTGAGAGTAGCAGTTTCTCCTGCGTGCTTTTTTTTTTTGAAATGGTGAGTCTTGCTCTTTTATTTCTCATCAGTAACCATACAAATCAATTAATACATTCTGTAAAATAAATACAATCTTGATAAGCTTACAATTCTGATCATAGGTCATACATATTAACACTTAGGAAAGTGGGATGCTATTACCTATTGTGATTGCAGGTCTATTAACTCCTTCTTTAGCCCAATGGTCGGCTACATGATTAGCTGATCTCGGAATAGAGTTCCAAGTGATGTTCCAATCCTTGGTGAGTTCTGAGAGTTCATCAATGATATGGTTTATATTCCAAGGGATGTTAATAGCTTTCCTTGCCCATCTGATAGTTAATTTGGAATCTCCTTCAATAACTAATGGACTGGTTGGCAATGTGGATAACATCTTGCCTCCTTCTAGTAGCCCTGTGACTTCAGCTTCATTCGATGTTGCTGTTCCCATTGGTCCCGAGTAGACCATTATGATCTGACCTTCGTTTCCTCTAATAATTCCTCCAAAACCTGCTGGCGCTGGATTACCTTTTGATGAACCATCAAAGTTTAGCTTCAAACAACCTATTGGAGGGGGGACCCATTCCATCATAACTGGTGGTTTATGTTGTTTGAAATATATGATTTTCTGCCAATGTTTTCTCAAAACTAATTTGGGGAGTGGAGGCATCTCTTTTGAGTTAGCAGTCCAAAGGAAGATATTTTGCATTGATTTAACCACTAGACTTCCAATCGAACCTGATTTTCCATTGAAAGTTCTGTCATTTCTTTCCACCCATATGGCAGCCAAGGAGGCCATCCACATTATTTTCCCTACTTTAGGAAAGGTGCATGAGGTATGGATTGAAGCAAATTCGCATAGTGGAGTTGGGTCTTCAAGGGCATTATGCAGAATGTTCCAAGGCGACTTACCATTCATCCCTTTTCTGGCAGATACAATTGAGCAAGCACCTTCTACGCCCTGAAATGCGCAATCTTGCACTCCCACAAGTTCTGTTTCAATACTGAGATGGTGAAGAGTGAATCCCCCCACCAAACTTCCCTAGTGGAATAGGATCCAGCCGACACAACTTTCTTGAACTGATGTAGAAAACTTTTGATTGCTTCGAAGGGAATCCGTATGAAAGCTCTTTTATCCCCCGCTTCCACCCTTGTGCAGATGCATCTTCGCCTAGTGTCTTCTTCGACTGAGAAGGAGTCACCGAAAGTGCAATCCCCAGTCCTCTTAAAAGCTGGCTCTTTCGCCCTGTCGGCACCTTCGTCTCTCAACGAAATGCCATTCTTCCTCCGAGATGCATGAGCTTTGTCGCCCCGACGAGTTGGAGCGTTGCCCTCGATTTGGACTGGGTCCTCGGCTTCGTTCATGCCGTCGCGATCTGCTGCTTGCCTCAGCAGGGGGGGGGGGGGGATTTCGATCTAGGTTTCCTCCCTCGCGGTTCTGTCGTCGCCCCTCTTGCCTCGTGTCTCTCCATCATTGATGTTGCTATAACATCATTCTTTTTCTTCAATCAATCTTAGCTTGCCCTTTTCCTAAGGTGGGAAGGATTCTATGGATGGCGTCTATAGCAGCCATATCGTGGACCATTTGGATGGAAAAAACGATAGAACTTTCAACAACAAATCATGTTCCATTGGGGGAATGATAGTTAAAGCTATGCAAAATATCGTCCTATGGGCCTCTTCTTGCAAGGGCATGCCTCCTTTTCCAAGTGCTGTTCTAAGGAAATTCTGGAGGAACATTGTCTATTTCAAGCTACATAAACCATCAGTTATGATTGAGTGGTCTCCCCCAACAGTGGGATGGCTAAAATTAAACTGATGGATCATCTAGAGGGAACCCAGGGCCATCAGGGTATGGAGGAGTGATAAGGAATTGTAATGGACAGATTGTACACGCCTATTCAGGTCCACATGGAATAGCAACCTCAAATGAAGCTGAAGTTGCTGGTCTACTTGAAGGAATTCGAGCTGTGGCAGCTTTGGACAACACTCCTACAATAATTGAAGGGGACTCTACCCCAACCATTGGTTGGGCAAAGAACTCAATCAACATCCCCTGGAAATTCAAACACATTTTTTATGAAGTCTCAGAAATCAGCAAAGGACGAAGCATAGTTTGGAAGGTAATACCACGCTCGGCCAACTCTCTTCCTGATTATCTTGCAAAAGAAGGTGTAAACAAATCTGCTCTAGTATCCGGTGGCAACCTCCCCCTAATCTAAGTGTATACCTGTACTTCTTTTTTCCAGATTATGTGTATCCAGTTATAAAAGCCTTGTAAAAAAGATGTAAATCATTCTTTGATCTTTCAGAAAGTGGTAAAAAAGCAGTTTCACCGTTTCAAAAAAAAAAAAAAAAAACTCTGTCCATGTCGACCCGTCTTTTAGCGCACTTTCTGGATGAATTCTTGGATTCTTTCACAACTCCACACCTATATCATTTTTCTCGATAGAAGGAGCTTCCATATTTGGGTATAAATATGTGTTTTCGAGAGGTGGTGTTTTTTCAACTTCTACATTCGGAAGGCTTCTTTTCGTAAACGGCTCCAGCGAGATTCTGGAAAGGCTTCTTTTCTAACTTCTCGCTTTCTCAAAGGGAAGCTGATATTTTTTTCCTTCTATTTATCTTCTTCTTTCTTGCAGGTTTCTTCCTTGATTCTAGCCAGATAGAAGAAGTCTTCGACCGTGATTGAGACTTCGAAATTTCTTGGGAAGGATTTAAAGGTCTTGACTCTAGCTCACTGGACATCCATGCGTTCTCCAGTGAGACATGTTTCATCGATTTCTGTGATTAATCCTGGAAGGCCTACTATAGCTCTAAAAGTCTATTCACACCACAGATGAGCAGGAATGCCTTTGACCAAAATCCATTTTTCTTGTTCAATAGAGCCCAGTGTTGAGCTCCACTGTTATTCTTACAAAGATGTCTCCCACTAGTTCTTCCCGCTAGGCAATAATCCTTCGAACTTCCTTTGTTGATTCCAATTGTACTAACCACTGAATGCTTCCCATTTTTCGTAAGATGGGTAGAGTCGCATATCACCACAATGTGAAGGACAGATAGATCTTCAAGGCTGGTCCTCCATTTTGGTAGTCAAGTACAAAGGCAGCAAAGTGGTGAGGGAGTTGTTGACTCTATGTGCAATCGGAATGAGGGCTATGTAGGCTCCAAAGGTTGGTGTGGGTGTTCGTGCTTCCTGTTCTCGCAACAGTGGAATTTTTTTTGAGTTTGCAGAGGTTGATGCTATCTTCCTCCTAACTTCCAATAATTTTTCCAGGTGCCAAGTCTGGCCAGTCTCATTCTTGAAAGTCTTTGGCATCTCGATTATTCCACCAGTGGTCAGGCCTCCTTTTTCCACAATTCGGCAAAGAAAAATATTGTTTCCAGGCAGGTGCCCATAAGAAACTTCCCACTACAAAGGATTACGAGCCTTCCGGAGGAGATATTCCTCAAAGTGTTATGCATCCCCTCTATTAACTTCTCCATTTCATCCGGTAAGGCTTATGTACGAGTGTTTTGATGCTGTTTTGTTAGCTATCTTAGCTACAATCTTGTCTTTCAATGCTACTGTGTCAATATAATATTTTTTTTCTCCTTTGATGGCAACAAACGAAGCTTTCATGGCTTTCGGAACTGGTTTCAGCACATCCCCTGGGGAGGTCGGTTCTGCTGGTGTCCCGCTTTCTGCTCTTGGTTCTCTTTCCGCCATCATGATTACCTCCAGTACATTATATCCTTAATTAGTGACTATAATTGCACTACCTAGATGCATCTCCTAAGGAAACAATTGCCATCTGCAACGTCAAGCTGAGCTCGGAACTCATCAAGTTTGGTCTGCTTCTCTTGTCTCTTCACAGTGATCTGCTGTTTGGGTATCTCTAGCTGATTTTCAGTAAATATTTTAAAATACCAAATCCCATCCCCCCAGCCCCCAAAAATGAGAAAAAGAGAAACAAAAAAAGGAAGAACGAAACATGGAGAAGTCACTTACTGGTTTAACTGAGTCCAGCAAATGTTGGGAAGTTTCCTCACTGAGATAATTTTGGTACCTACAAACACCAGTAAATGTTTTAAAAAATCTGCAACAGGTATGTTGTATATATGTTTAAAGAAACAAATTTTCTTTTTTGATTGGTTCTTGAATGAACTCCTCATCTACCTCCAGCAAGTTATGCACTTGTGGAGATCAGTTAACAGTTCTCCCCTTCAACTTTTTAAATTTTATTCAACAGTCTACAGGATAAACATACTACTGGAAAGACCACGCCACACAAACAAGGCACTCCAATAGAAGCTAACCAAATTAATCATGCATGTCAACACTGAAACCCTCATTCTAACAACTATATTAAACCATCACACGTATCAACCCTGGTTGATTGAGTTTTACTTTTGGCCTAAAGCCTCATTTTTATGTATATGCTGCTGACCACATTAAATTTTGGCTCGTTTGTTTTTGTAGCATCCTTTTCTCATTAGTTCCATTAAGAAAAAGATAAATTGTAACATCCAAAGGACACATTTGGATGGGCAAACAGAAAGCAATATGATTTTTTTTTAATTTTTGGCCTTACTTTTCTTTTTTTGTATATAACGTGTAATTTGTATATACATGTTCAGATTAATTAATTAAAGCAGCATGTTGCCAAAGTGACCTCTCTTGTGGAAATGCATTTATTTTGAAATATAAAAAGTTGTGTTGATGAAACTTATGAGAATATTGATCCGCCCAAAGGAAGGTCAATGTTTATCAGAAAATAAGCACTTTTGGTAATAAACACATGATGATTATATGGTTTTACATGTGAGCAAAAAAAACGCCCTAAGTTTTATTGTTTGACATTTTTTTTATTATCAGTATTTAATCACTATGCTAAGATATCACAAGAATACTTTGTCCCAGTGTTTTAAAAACCGAACCAACCCGTCCGGTTACACCGGGTTCCACTGAAACCGGGACTTTGAGCAGTTCAGCTTGCTTAAAAACTCCTCAAAAGTTAAAAACCGGACGTCCTGACCGGTTTTATTGGTTCAACCGCTGAACCGTTAAACGGACCAAACCAATCGAACCAGTCTAGTTACCATTGGCCCAAACCATTCAAATTAACTTTAGACATGAACCAAATTGGGAAAGTGATGAACCAGTCTAATGAATTATATATGATTTTTAAACATTATATTTTGTTTTAGATGATTACCCCTTCTCTAGCTGATTGATCAGCCATAGAATTTGCTGATCTAGAAACCTTTGACCATACAATTTGCCATCCTGAAATGGCGTTCTGAAGTTCATCATATAGCGCTTTAAGGTGTCATGGGGGGAGTGAGGATCCTTTGACCCAATTAATGGCTAAGCTTGAGTCTCCTTCCACTATGAGTGATTTTGCTTCTATGTTTATGTATAGCTTGATTTGTCTCAGCTTCATTTCATATGCAACTTCCTGCTGGCCATGAAAAGGCCAACAAAACCTGCTCATTGTTGTCCCTGACAACACCTCAATAGCCCACCTGGATCAGGTTCCCAAGAGAGGATCCATTAAGCTTAATCCAGCCCTCTTGAGGAGGGGCCCACTCTTCCATTATAGGGGAGGGGGGGAAACAAAATGGATAACCTTTGACCAACATCTTATAAGCACCTGAGGTAGGGGAGGCATCCTTCTGAAACTTTTGGCCCATAGCAAAGTGCTCTGAATTACCTTTTCAATAATTCCTCCAATTGAGGAATTAGTGTTTCTGAAGGTATGGTTGTTTCTCTCTAGCCATATTTGCCATGGTATCGCAGCTAATGTTGTTGCCCACAATGATTTCCCTACAACCAGTAGGGGTCAATGTTTTCCTTGTTCTAGCAATTGCCCAAAATTTTTGGCAGGCAAAAAGGTATATCAAATTTCCTTATTATGGCACTCAACACTTGCTGGCTGAATGCACGGTGGATCATTAGGTGGTCTGCACTCTCCTCCACATTCCCCTTTTTATGAGTTTGTCACAAGTATTTTGGAGAGAGCCGCAGTCCATAGGAACTGCTGCACCTTTTTAGGCGCTGGTAACTCCCAAACCATATCTTCAGGAGTAGTTCTACTTGAAGCTTTACTTATCAGCTTGTAGTTTGAGCACGGAGAAAAGTCCTGATTTATTTTGAGCCCATATTACCTCATCTTGCCCTGTCATAGATATGTAGGTGGAATTTAGGAGGTGCAACAATTCTGCAGCTTCATTTGCTTACTCATGTTTCTTCTTAATTGTCCAAAGATATGTGATGTGGAGAGTTATTACTGACTTTTTTTCTTTTTTGAGGAAGTTGTTTTTCATTGACTTCATAGGTAAAATATATTACAGATAATTCATATTTTTACAAGCAATTATGGTGGTTTCGTCACTTCAAGATGACGAAGGGAGACACTATTCTTAGCTAGCCCATCAGCTATAGAATTTCCAGACCGTGGAATATGATGTCATTCATGACTTCAGGAGCAAGTACACTAAATAATAAACAAATAATAATTAGTTGAAGTTTAGTAAAATTACTAAACTACCCCTGACTCTTAACACTCCCCCTCAAGCAGGAGGGTAAATATCATGAAGACCCAGCTTGGAGAGAAGACAATCGAAGTCTTTTTGCGTTGTGATGCCAGTAGTAGGAGTCCAAAGTGGCGCCAACAAGACGAGTCCAAAGGACACCAACAAGATGAGTCCGGTGGACGCCAGCAATGCGAGTCCAAAGGCGCCAGCGATGACGAGTCCGGTGGACGCCATCAAGACGAGTCCGGTGGCGCCATCAAGATGCAGTCCAAAGACACTAGCAATGCGAGTCCAAAGGCGCCAGCGATGACGAGTCCAAAGGACTCGGCAGCAGCAGAAAACCCTTTTTAAGGGTAGTAGGTTGAGCATCTAGCATAACCATAAGCCTTCTGACAATGGCAGAAGAAAGAGAAATATTGTATCTTTAGCTTCAAACCATACAACAGATAATGTCAGCAGCACCACCACTAGTAGTAGCACGACCTAGAGGAAAGAAACACCAGAAAACCCTTTCTAATTCAAAAAAAACCTCTGGCACAATTTCTGAGGTAGTGTAAAAACACGAGTTTTATGTACTTGGAAGCTCTGAAATACATTCAGAACTAACTGTGACTAGAAGTGGCAGATTTTTGCAGCTCAAAGACAAGTTTTTTGGTTCGGCACAAATTGCGAGGCAGTGTAAAAATTCAATTTTTTACCAGCAGCAGTAGTAGCCATTATCAAGGGATAATGGCAGAAGAAAATAGAAAAGAGACAAACTTTAAGGATCGCCTAGAATCGAAGACCTTTTCCAGAATATCTAACTTGTACAATGAGCTTCGAGGAAGAAGATCCCATGACCTTTGTAAGTGACAAGTCGTCACATACAGACCCGCTCTGATACCATGTTAGATTTAGTGAAGGAAGATAGAAGATGGAAAATGAACATTGAGACGGAATGTTAGGGGGAGCAAGAGGAACTTCGCGACCTTCAAGGAGTCGGAAACCATGGGAGATGGACGACAGGCCGGTGGTACTAGGCGCGCTCAGATCCTCCTTTTTCACTAATATTAATGGGAATCGATTCTACCTGGAAACAAAGACAAACAGATGTAGTCAAAGCATTATTCAGGACATCTGGTATGGGGGAAGACCTGAATGGGAGGATATAGATGCACAAGGAAGTTCAGGAGGCATCTTAATGGTGTGGGACAGAAATTTTGCAGAGCTTATTAATGTTGAAAAGGGAACCACGTGATGGCATGCCACCTAAAGATAAAAAGATCTCAGCAACATATGGGTGCAATTACTTTATACAGTCCACTCAAAGCAGAAAAGAAAGCAGAAATGTGGGAGGACTTATCTGCAATTTTTGCAAATGTGGGATACGCCATGTGTGATAGGAGGCGATTTCAATGTAGTCAGATTTTGATGCCGGAAGGGGAGTGAGGGAAAGAAGAATAGAGGGAAAGAGGGAGAAGAGGGAGAAGAGAAGAAGATAGAGAAGAAATAGAGAGAAAACTTAGGAGAAAACTTTGATTATCATTCCAATCTATCTCTGTTCTTCATACATAGCCTATTTATAGGTTTAAAACCATAATAAACTAATATCCCAACAACCATCCCAACAACCATACTAACCCATAAAATACTAAATTAACATAGGTCAGCAGCTAATTAGGACTTTTGGGTCCTATGACGGCGCCTAACATAAACTTTAAGATCACGTGCTACATCATTCTCCCCCAATGGAAAAGAACTCAACTCCGGTGAGTTAAACTGTAAATACGACTCCAGCAAAGTAGGGGCGAGCTGACGCAGTTCGTCCTCAGTAATCCAAGTATCATCAGAGGAAGGACGTTCTTTCCAACGCACAAGGAATTGGCGAGTACCTCCATTCAAAGAAGTAATATATTTATCATCAAGAACATCCACAATGACATCGCGCGGAGCACTAGAATGTGTCGGTAATCGGGGAGTCAAAACTGAAGAGGGACCTGCAACCATAGAAGAAGGTAACACGGGAGGCTCAAATGTGCCTCGGTAAGCAAATAAATCTGCCACATTGAATATAGGACTGATAGATAAATCAGGAGGTAAGTCTAGTACGTATGCATTGGATCCGAGTCTCTAAGAACCGCAAAGGGACCAATGGAACGAGCATGAAGTTTTTTTACGGCATTGGGTGGAAAACGTGCAGGGTTAAGACGAGCCATAACATACTCACCAATCTGAAATTCCTTAAACCTACGATGTGCATTAGCAGAAAGTTTATAATTTTCATTACTCAAAGTAATTTGTCGTTTTATCTCAGCATGTAGATTATGGATGTGTTCAAAGAAAAGTGTGGGCAGACTCAAGGTCGAGAGGTAGGGGGTAATGGAATTAGGTCAAGAGGTTGTTTGGGTGATATGCCGTGAGACAATTTCAAATGGGCTTTTACCGTGGTGCGATTGACGGAGTTATTGTAAGCAAATTCTGCAATGGGTAAATGACATCCCACGTCCCCGGCTTGTCCCCAACCAAACAACGAAGTAAATCTCCCAAACTACGGTTAACCACCTCTGCTTTGACCATCACCAGGGTGAAAAGCGTAAGAAAACTTCAAAGTAGTACCAAATAACTTCCAAAGTGTCTTCCAAAAGTAATCGACAAATTTAACATCACGGTCGACACACTATGGTGGAAGGTAGGCCATGTAAGCGCACAATCTCCTTAAAGAACAATTTAGCTATATGGGATGCATCTTTGGTCCGTGAACAGGGAATGAAGTGAGCCATCTTGGAGAAACGATCAACCACTACAAAAATTGCATCATGCTTTGTAACTGTCTTTGGGAAGGGTGTTGAAGGTATTTTTCAAACTCGAGGGCTTTATGATATGCCTCCTCTAAAGAGTCAGGAGCATGGATAGTAACCTCTCGTTTGATATCTGCTCGTAATCCATTAACAAACCTAGACACAAAGTGAACCTCGGATCTTCATTGATGTCACTCCTTAATAACAATTCCTCAAATTTGGTAATATAATTGTCTACACTAGACAATCCTTGCACGTGGTTTAACAACCGGTTGAACAACTGGTCCTTGTAGTAAGGAGGAGATATTTTTCTTTCAACTTAGTTGTCATCTCAGCCCAAGTAGAAATGGGTGGAAGTCCCAATCTTTCGATTAATGTCATTGAGCAGGTTTGCCAATAGCGCTTGCGACCCCTACCGATTTCATTTTGTGAAACGAATGCGTTGAGCATCGCTCATTTGGTACCACTCAAAATAATCATTCATGTTGTATAACCAATCGAGAAATGCGCTTGGATCTAATTTTCCATCAAACTCGGGGCATCTACCTTAACCCTCCTAGACATGTCTCCCATGTCATCTTGAGGATACCTAGGTCGATCCAAGTGGCTACGATGTCCACCGTAACTCTATAGCCTCGTCGGGTAGGTAAGGACGGCTGTGAATATTCTTCATCGAGAAGAGCCCTCCTCAACAATAGGTTGGCGGTTGGGCAAAGGATTAGGTGTTGGTTGTGGCAAGATACCGGCGGTGTGTATTTTGTCATTCTTGTAGGAAGGTGACACGATAGAGCTTTGACCCCTAAGCGGTTCCCAACTAGGTTCTCTCAATGGTTGTTTTTCCTGATTTCTTTGACTGGTCACATAGTCATCATGAATGCGGTTAACCGATTTGGTCAATTGTTCAACTGTTTGAGTGAGTTGGTCAAGCTCGCTTTTGGAGGTTCGTCATGTTGGCCTCACCGGTGTTCACTCTTTTCTCAAGGTTATGGTGTTTGTCCTCAAAGATAGTGAATTTGGCTTCAAGGTCTCTCACGGTCATGATGAAAAGAAAAATGACAGGTATAACAAAATGCTGAGAGAACTAAAATAATTGAGTAAGAAAAATTAAAATTTATGCTAATACATAAAGTAAGAAAAAGAAATTCACAATAAGTTGGAAATCAAATCTTTTGTCCATCGAATGTGAACAATTGTACCAAGAAATTAAATTAAGAAAAATTCCCGTGTAATTGGAGGAGACACAAACGGTCTCGCTTAAGACCCAATTTCCTTAGACTCATGATCTTTTGATGAAATATTTCCTAAATAATTTAATGGACAATATGTCACTTTAGCGATATTTCTTGAACAAAGTACTTTGAAGAATGTAAGACCAAAATGTACGGGTTTTGATTTGTAGTTTTTTTTTTTTTTTTTTTTTTTTTTTGCTTGTACTAAATTGAATTAAAAAAAAATAGGAGCGAGATCCAACTACGTAAAATGAAACCTCCTAATAAAACTATCGCTTTATAATCAAAAGGCAAAAATACAGCTTACCGATTCACCGAGTCAATTTGCGAGTTGTGAGTGTATTGGACCAAACCGGTCGAGTTGAATCGGATGAGTTGAATCGGATGAGTCGACTCGAAACCGAACCGGAAATAAATTTAACTTAGGGCTGGATTAATCGACGGGGCTGGAGGAAGGGAAGGAGAAGAAGAAGAAGAACGAGGAGGAGGGCGGGCGGAGGCGGAGGCGGTGATGGAGGGCTACGGCGAGGGCGTCGGCGGCGAGGGCGTCGACGGCGAGGGCGCTCGACGGCGAGGGCGTCGGCGGCGGGCGCGGCGGCGAGGCGTCGGCGGCGAGGGCGTCGGCGGCGAGGGGGCTTCGACGGCGAGGGTCGCGACGACGAGGGATGCGACGGCGGTGATGCGATGCGGTGGCGGCGGCGGCGACGGAGGGCTAGCGGCGGCGGCGAGGCTGGCGACGGCGAAGGCTTCCACCATGAGTCCAAGTTCCAATTTCTTCTTCTTTTCGTTTTTCTTTTCTATTTTTTTTTTTTTTTACGAAATTGGGTATAGGATCGGAGGAAATTTCCTTGCTCGATACCAATTGATGCCTAAGGGGAGTGAGGGAAAGAAGAATAGAGGAAAGAGGGAGAAGAGGAGAAGAGAAGAAGATAGAGAAGAAATAGAGAGAAACTTAGGAGAAAACTTTGATTATCATTCCAATCTATCTCTGTTCTTCATACATAGCCTATTTATAGGTTTAAAACCATAATAAACTAATATCCCAACAACCATCCCAACAACCATACTAACCCATAAAATACTAAATTAACATAGGTCAGCAGCTAATTAGGACTTTTGGGTCCTATGACGGCGCCTAACATAAACTTTAAGATCACGTGCTACATCAGATTTGCTTCAAAAAAGAGGGAAAAATAATATCACAACAGCGATGAAAGGGTTTGAGGAATTAATTTCTGAGAATCCACTCAATGATTTGAAGCTATCAGGTGGAGATTTAACCTGGACAAATAGAAGAAGGCCACCAATACATGGCCAAGCTAGACAGATTCATGGTAAATCAAAAGTGGCTGGATGTATATGGAGCTCAAGAGATGGATAGCAATCAACTAAAAGAATTATCCTTTAGGAGGTTGCTCTATTGGCTCAGCACCATTCCTGAAATGCAAGGCTTAAATGGAATTAACCTCAGATCTTCCTGGGATGTGGTAGCTAGACTACCATCCCCACAGCCAGTAATACAAGAAGTTCAGTGGAGCCCTCCACCAGCGAGGGTCATAAAAATGAATGTGGACGGATCATCTAGAGGCAATCCAGGCCCTGCTGGATTCGGCGGGGTATTTAGAGATCATAACGGGCACACTCTGCACTCTTTTGCAGGCCCCCTGCCCAACACCGACTCTGTCGAAGCAGAAACAATTGCTATACAACAAGGACGCAAGCTATTCCAGGAGAAGCTTTATGGAACTTTAAAAGTGGAAGGTGACTGTTTGAATGTCATCAATTGGTGCAACAAAGCATCCTTGCCCCCATGGAGGCTGATGGTGTACTTCAGAGAGATTTGGGCACTTGGTCAAATCACTCAATGCAAATGGAATTATGCCCCTAGAACCGCAAATTCAGTAGCTTCTTTAGCGAGGGAGAGGGTCACACTCCCTCAGCTAGAAGTGAGAGACCCACCATAGGATTGTGGGTAGCAGAAGTGTAATCCAGAACTCGAGGCATTTGAAATCCTCTCAACTTCTACTTCAAAAAAAATAAAAATAAAAATAAATAAATAAATTGCATCAGATCACAGCACAATACTGCTGGAGGTCTCTCTGAATTCATGGGGTCCCTCCATCTTTCAAGTTTGAAAACTGGGGGGGTTGAAGGAGGCGGGATTCCTGGAAATGGTGGAAAAATGGCGGAAGGAAACTAAGATCGAGGGATCTCATGGATTCCAATTTAGCCAGAAGCTCAAGAAGATGAAACAGAAATTGAAAGTTTGGAGAGGGAAAGAGCATGCAATTTTGATAAAGACAGAAGGGCCATTCTGGATAAAATACAATACTAGGATCAAAAGGAAGAGCAGCAAGGAATCGACATTCGGGAGGACATAGAAAGAGAAAAGCTACGACATGCAGCAGAAAATATTGACACAGGAAATGATTTATTGGAGACAGAGGCTCACAAGTGGATAAAAGAGGGAGATGTGAACACTAGATTTTTCCATACTGTCGCTTCAGATCACCGGAGGAATAACAAAATCAGTCTTTTGGAAGTGGACAACAGAATCATAATGAAGGCAAAGGAGATAACTGAAACCTTTGAAAAGTTTTACAGAAACTTGTACAGCAAAGAGGTGGGCAGAAGACCCTTTCCTGAAAATCTGCAGCTAAGTGCACTCAAAGAGGAATCAGCACAACACCTGATAAAGCCATTTTCTGAGGAAGAAGTGAAAGATGTTGTTTTATCACTACCAAAGGAAAAAGGACCTGGGCCAGATGGCTTTGTTACGGAATTCTATCAAGCAGGGTGGAGCTTCCTTAAAAAGGATATCATGGAGATGTTGGGGGAATTCTATGAAAAAGGGATCACATCTGAGAATTTTGGATCTTCACTAATCACATTGATTCCAAAAAAAGAAGGGGCATCACATCCAAAAGACTTCAGACCGATTAGTCTCATCACCAGCTACAAAATTGATGGTGCAATGCACAACGATCAATGCACAACGATCAACAATTATTAAAGGACGGTAAATCCTGGACCCCACATTGATGGTGCACGAATTTATTCACCATTACAGCAAGGAGAAAAAAAGAGGAATGTTCATCTAGCTGGATTTTGAAAAAGCATTCGATAAGGTAAATTGGGAATTTCTAGACAACATGTTGAGGAAAATGAACTTTCCTCAGAAATGGAGAATGTGAATGAGCAGCTGTATATCCTCGGCTTGGTTCTCATTCATAATCAACGGCACGGTCAGAAGCTTCTTCTAGAGCACTAGAGGGTTGAGGCAAGGTGACCCTCTCTCCCCAATGTTGTTTAACATAGTCAGTGAAGAGTTCAGTGCTATGCTCTCGGAAGGTCAGAAAAAAAGGTGGATATCAGGATTGAAAGTTGGGGATACACATCCCAATTTTGCAATTTGCGGATGACACGGTCATGCTATGCCAAGGGAACAACCTCCAAATGTTGAACGCTATAGCACTATTAAACTTATATTAGATGGCATCAGGTCAGAATATCAACTAGAGCAAATCAGGAATGATAAGTTTGAATCTGGAGGAGAGTACGGAAAATCAAATCCGTAACATTCTGGGTTGTTGCAAGCTTGAACTACCCAATACATATCTTGGTTTCCCATTATTCAAGGGAAGAGCCACGAAGAACTTATGGAATGGGGTGCTGGAAAAATACCAAAGAAGGCTAGATAGTTGGAAGGGACAGTTTCTAACATTAGCAGGAAGGGCCACTCTTATTAAAGCCATCTTGGGAGGTATCCCCAATTACTTCCTTTCCCTAACAAAATTCCCTGGGAGCGTAGCGTCAAGAATTGAAGCAATACAAAGGAAGTTTTTATGGAAAGGAACATCAAATCAATTCAAGTATCCATTAGTGAAATGGGAAATAGTTTGTAGGCCTAAGGAGGAGGGTGGCCTAGGTATCAGACATATAAAAGAAATGAATAAAGCCCTTCTAGCAAAATGGGTCTGGAGGTATGCTACGGAAGAAAATGCTTTGTGGAGGAAGGTCATTGATGGAAAATATGGTAAGGCAAAATCTGATGGGCTGCCTATGAAAGCTTCGGTAGCAAAATCTGATGGGCTGCCTATGAAAGCTTCGGTAGCAAAATCTTCCAATCTTTGGAAGGAGATTTAAAATATGGAGCCTGAAGTAAGGAAGTCTCTGAGGTTCCATGTCAAATCAGGCACAAGTGTTAAATTTTGGAAGGACATATGGCTGAAGGATCATTACCTATACGAGGATTTTCCTAAGTTGTACCAGCTTGACCGGGAACAAAGAAATCACGGTGGAACAAGTTATGGGAAACGTGCAGGGGAATAATAGAGACTTTCAATTTCAAAGGGGCTTACTAGAGGAGGAAATAGAGGAATTAGTGCCACTACTAAAGCTGCTAGATGAATATTACAGAACAAACCAAAGGGCGGACGAAGTTATTAATACAGATGGAAAGTTTGCAGTGGCCTCCTTCTACAAGCTGTCCCAAAAAGGTAAGTCTCGGATTGACAGTGGAGTAACATCAGCATGGAAATTAATACCTCCTGCAAAAGTCAAGCAGTTTATCTAGACGGCCGCACATGAGATGATACTCACATGCCAAGAGCTTGCTAAAAGGGGACAGATATTAATAAATTCTCTCTGCAGCCTATGCAATGAAGAAGAAGAATCTTGTAACCATATTTTGATGCACTGCAAATTCAATAGAAAAGTTTGGGAAGGGATGATGAAAAGGATTAGTGTGAGCTGTTGTATGCCAGAAAAGTTGAGTCAGCTACTGGAACAGTGGCCTCAATCCCCCCTACCTTATTGGGGGAAAATATTATGGAAAGTCACCATTCCATCAGTCCTATGGTACTTGTGGTTGGAAAGGAACAATAGAGTATTTGAGAAAAAAGAAAAGTACATTGGCCAAAGTAATTGAAATCGCAATCCGCAACACTCTCAAATGGGTGCAAAGTTTGAAAGGCCTTCCCCCACTTCCCATGCCAGTGATAAGGAAGTATTGGCACAGGGTGATTTTGCTGTGGAATCCTAAGCCACCACCCAAAATGATGGAATGGCAACCTCCTACACACCCCAACATCAAGATAAATTTTGATGGTTCAGTTAATAGGAGTTGGGGGAGTAATAAGGGACCACACAGGAAAGATTCTCATGGTCTTCTCTAGACCAGTTGGGTTTTGTGGATCAAACGATGCTGAGGCAAAGGCATAGTTTTTTTTTTTGAAAGTTAGTATTGCATTTATTCATTAAAGAAAGATAGTGTACAGCCCAATGGAGAGCATGAATAAGTAGCTGTATTGCCTCAGCTCATTTCTCAATTCTTCTGAATGGCACGGTCAAAAGTCACTTTGTGAGCACTAGGGGGTTAAAACAAGGGAATCCCCTCTCCCTAATGTGGTTTAACATTGCCGGTGAAGGTCTAAATGCAATGATGTTGGAAGGGGAACGCCGGGGGTGGATTTCAGGCTTATCTGTAGGTGAGGTGCAAGTTCCAATACTCCAATTTGCGGACGACACGATGATGTTATGCCAAGGAAGTAATATGCAGATGCTTAATGCTATAGTCATCCTAAACTTGTACCAAATGGCATCTAGGCAAGCTATTAACTGGAGAAAGTCAGGGCTGATAGGTCTTAATCTGCAAAGGGATTTCCAAGAACAAATCAGGGGTATTCTTGGTTGCATAAAGATTGACTTACCCAGCAAGTACCTTGGATTACCGCTTTATCAAGGAAGAGCCATTAAAAAGTGTGGGACCGGTTATAGAGAGATGTTGAAGGAGACTAGATAGTTGGAAGGGTCAGTTTCTCACTCAAGCAGGGAGGTCCACTTTAATCAAAGCCACCCTAGTTGGAATCCCGACATACTATTTGTCTCTGATGGAAATGTTGTTTTAAGAATTTAGGCCCTACAGAGGATATTCCTATGGTGTGGGATGGCAAGTCAGTTTAAATATCCATCTAAAGATGATTACTTCAACTTAAGAGGGCCTTTTTCCCAAGAAATAAGACATGCGGGACTGTTCGAATACTCTCCTTCACATGTTGGTCTTTATGAATCCTAAATATGAACAAGTTTGGATGGTACAAGTACCCGCTGTAACACCTATGCCAAAGTCCAGGCCAGATCCATCACTAAATGCCTAAAGTGAAGAGTCCTCTTTTGAAGTGCAAAGGATTTTGTAGAACTTGATCCATGTTGGACCATTCTTATAGGTTTAATATAATTAAGTTATTGTGACATATAAGGATGAAATCATTTGTTTAGGTAAAGTTTTCTGTCTAATACCAACATAATTGATTTAATTCTTTCACTGACACCCATCACTTTTTTTGGTTAGTTTCACTCATACCAACGACTTCCATTCAGTTATGTGCAGCCCATTAACCTTAATTAGTTGTGTTACAATCTCCAAACATTTACGTCCACAGATTAGTTTTAGGAATAACATAACTGCTCCTTATCTTAGACTCAAAATGATTTCAACACAATTGAAAGCAATAAAATAAGCGGAAGGGTTTAACAGAACACAAAAAAATGTGTGTGTGTGTGTGTGTGTGTGTGTGTGTGTGTGTGTGTGTGTGTGTGTGTGTGAGAGAGAGAGAGAGAGAGAGAGAGAGAGATAAACCGTGCAATTGAAGAAACTTACACAATTCCTCGGCCAGCACGATCCCAAGAAATCCGCTAAGAGAATAACAAACTAGTTAGTAATTTGTTTTTTTGAGAACAGTGAATCTTTGTTCTTTTTATTGCATGTCATGTCAAATCATACAAATGTTGAGTACAATGGTACAATCTGATAATATAAATTTTCCTTTTAAAACTAGTAAAAATTTTAGAACTTGTTACATGGATACAATGGAAAATTTGTGCCTATTGCTAGTGCTGATCTGGTTGCGCCTTCTTTTGCCAATTGATCTGCTATAGGGTTGGCTGATCTTGGTATGGTGCTCCAAGTGATGTCCCAACCTCTAATAATTGTCGTTATTTCATCAAACACATATCTGAGTTTCCACGGAATATTAAAAGTTTTTGTTGCCCAGTTAATTGCTAGGGTGGAATCCCCTTCAATTATTATGGGGCTGCTTATCAAGGACGAGACTTGTCTAAGTCCTTCTAGCAGTCATGTGGTTTCAGCTTCATTGGAAGTAGCAATGCCCAGTGGACCTCAGTAAGCCCGTAAGATCTGACCTTCACTTTGTATGGCTAGTCCACATCCAGCTAGTCCAGGATTACCTTTAGATGCACCATCAAAGTTTAACTTGAGCCATCCATGGGGAGGGGGAGACCATTCAACCATGAGCTGAGATTTATGTTGCTTGAAGTAGATGATTTTATACCAAATTTTCCTGAGTATAGCACTTGGGAATGGAGGCATAGCTCTAGTGGCTCCTGCCAACAGGAATATACTTTGTATGGCTTTTACGATCAAACCTCCTATGGAGCAATGATCTGTTGTTAAAGGTATTGCCATCCATAGAATTTTCCCCACTTTTGGAAAAGGGCAGGCCAGTACTGATTGGAGAAATTAAGCATAGGTATTGGGCATGCTATAAGAAACTCCAAATTTATGCAGTATGGCATCCAAAATTTTCCTCGCCACAAAGCTTACATAAGAAGTTGATGACCATTTACCCTTTTTAGCTAATTCATCACATGTGAGCAACCCGCCATGGGATGCTATCCACAAAAATTGTTTTACTCGTCTAGTGGCAAGCAATTTCCACACTAGATGTGCTGGATGGGTTGAAGGTGATAAACAGCAATCGGTTTTTATTTTGTAATAAGAAGCCACCGTGAAAGATCCCGAGGAGCACGAACTCCATATAACCTCATTTTCACCGGTTCCTACAATAAATTGATTTTCCAGTAAGTACTTTAAGGAGGAAGCCTCTGATGCTTGAGCATTTGAAAGTCTTCTTCTCAAATTCAGGTTCCAAGTATTACTATCAATGTTTTTCATCTTTTTTTCGAAGTTGTGATTTTATTGATTGTAGCCCAATGGGCTAAAATATACAACAATTACAAGATACATGGATAGCTAGGTGGTCCAAACAACAAAATGCTGCTCATGGGCCCCATGCTTAGCCAATTCATCGGCCCTACCATTGGCACTCCTTCATAAATGAGTCCAACTAGTAACAAAATGAGCTAAGTCCCTTATCTCATCAATAATATGTCGAAGCCTACAAGGAGGCTTTAAGTCCTCCTTGCACCATTGAATTAGCAGTAGATTCCCTCAGCTTTTCCTTAGCCGAGAAGGCAAGGTAGTGAGTGAAGGGGAATCTGACACCTCACACTAAAAACAAAAGCAACTTTGATTCGGCCTTATCTTGGTGACGCAGCACCGGTGCGAATCAATTACAAATCTTTTATTTTTTCAAAACTATCTATTACCCTGTAGTTGTAACATTCTACAACATAATGGCTGAAATACGGACGACAGAACAAACCGAGGCCATAAATGTTGCAATACCAGAGCTTGGTTTGGAAGAAAACGAGTACATAGCCATCAGAGAATCGGTATACCTGAATCATGGGGAAGTTAGCCCAAAATTCAAACAAAGGTTCGATCCATTACTAAAAAGGCTAAAGCTTCAAGGCTACATTGGAGATGAGCCCATGAAGCATTGGGCCAAAAACAAGGTCACATGCAAACTGGAAATCATCAATCCAGATATAACCATTCAAGACAAACCTCTCAAACACGTTACACCGGCTATGGAAGAAACATTTATGAGGCATACTGAGGCACTATTACAAATCGGAGTCATAAGGCCCAGTAATAGTAGGCACAGGACAATGGCAATAGTAGTAAATTCGGGAACAGAGATTGACCCGAAAACTGGAAAGGAAAAGAAGAGAAAGGAGAGAATGGTGTTCAATTATCGTACATTAAACGATAATACACACAAGGATCAATATTCACTACCGGGGATCAACACCATAATCAGAAGAGTAGGAAATAGTAAAATATTCTCGAAATTTGACCTCAAAAGTGGATTTCACCAGGTGGCAATGGACCCAGCATCAGTTGAATGGACAGCGTTTATTACGCCAAAAGGCTTATTTGAATGGTTAGTAATGCCATTTGGGTTTAAAAATGCCCCATCTATTTTTCAGAGGAAAATGGATCAGTGTTTTAGCGGAACAGAGGATTTCATTGCCGTCTACATTGATGACATTCTGGTTTTCTCAGAAAATGAAGAAGCACATGCCAAGCACCTGGAAAGGATGTTAGAAATATGTGAGAAAAACGGACTCATCCTCTCACCAAAAAAGATGAAAATCGTTGTTAATGAAATCGAGTTCTTAGGAGCAATTATAAGGGATAGAAAGGTCCGATTGCAGCCACATATAATCAAAAAGATAGTTTCATTCAATGAAGACCAGTGAAAAGAGAAAAAAGGGAAGAGAAGCTGGTTTGGCATACTCAATTATGCCCGAAATTATATTCCCAATATGGGAAAGCTACTTGGGCCCCTCTACATGGGGACAAAAGAATGAAAGACTCAGACTGGGATTTGGTAAAGAAAATCAAGGACGCGGTAAACAATTTACCAGACCTTGAGTTACCCCCACCAGATGCTTACATCATTATTGAAAGTGATGGGTGTATGGAGGGATGGGGTGGGGTGTGTAAATGGAAGAAAATGGCGAAAGACTCAAGAGGCACAGAAAAGGTGTGCGCCTTTGCAAGTGGACGATTCGAACCTCCAAAATCTTCAATAGATGCAGAAATACATGCGGTCATGAATACTCTGGAGAAATTGAAGATATATTATCTGGACAGGAAAGAGATAATAGTGCGGTCGGATTGCCAAGCAATAATATCATTTTATAACAAAACAAACCAGAACAAACCCTCGAGGGTTAGATGGATGAATTTTACATATGTGATTCTTGGGGCAGAATTAGTATTAAATTTGAGCACATAGATGGCAAAGATAACTCATTGGCTGACGCATTATCTCGTCTCGGTTTGTGCTCTTATTTTTACGAGAATGGAACCCGATCGATTCGAATTGGATTCGTTGGAAGAAGCGCTAGAAGAGAATCGATATTACGGAACAAACAATGCAAAGCCATCACAGACCAATTTCCTGGATGATTCCATCAAGATATCGAGATATATCCGAAGCAGCGCTACATTACCAGTTCGTACAAAGCCTCAGGAAATCCCCAAAGGAGATAATTTATGATGAAGCCTCCAGCTCCATCAGGGCCCATGCGGCAGAGATGGAACAAAATCAATGGAAGAACACCCGGAAGGAATTACTTTCTTTCCTGTTTATCCTACTAGAAAAAGTGGAGGTCTACAAGCAAAATAACCATAATTATGTCAACTACAGGGACACCCGACAGGCAATCAGGCATAAGATTGAGGAGCTTCACAGGGTAATAGATAGTTTTGAAAAAATAAAAGATTTGTAATTGATTCGCACCGGTGCTGCGTCACCAAGATAAGGCCGAATCAAAGTTGCTTTTGTTTTTAGTGTGAGGTGTCAGATTCCCCTTCACTCACTACCTTGCCTTCTCGGCTAAGGAAAAGCTGAGGGAATCTACTGCTACTCAGTGCGATGCCAGCTGTATGGCATCCAGCGGGTTTATTTGGGGCAAGTTGCATCCTCAACCCCTATAAATCCCAGAGTTGTGAAGCATTCCGCATCTCGGAAATCTTCACTCTCCCCTTTTGTGCGATTTAAGAGTGTTCTTGGTGTTCGTTGAGTTCTTCAGAAGTTCTCGTCAAAGTTTGTTTTTGTGTGCTATCAGCTCATGTTCTTGAGCCTATGAATATATAAGATCTTGTTTAGAGTGTGTTTTTACTATTACGCTTTCGTGGACTCGCCCCTATTAGAATCCCCTCAACATGTAGTGGTCCAATGAAGTGGAAGTTAAGAAATACTTCACCCATGAAGGAGACTCATGGCTTCCGCGCGATTGTGGATTCAAGATGATACCAATAGGCCCGAATATGTAAGCATGATATCACCATAGGAGTTCCTTATGAGGCCCCCTACACCCGCTGCATCCGGATTGCCAAAGGAGGATCCATCAAAATTTAATTTATAAGAGTTCAAAGGAGGAGGAGACCAGCGATGATTCTAGGATGTTTCCCATCCCCTCTCTCGCAATAATAGCACTCCAGCCACTCCAAATTACACATCAATCAATATTTCTAAACGACTTTTGAGCTTTCACCAAGAGACAATCGATGAGTGATACGGCTGCATACATCCTTCCAAGTAGAGGCTTGGTTTGAGAAAATTCTGCTATTCCTTTCCTTCCATATTAGCCATGGAATATAACCCAAGCAAGAGGCGAACATAAGTCTTCCTTGGCACCAAGTCCCAAGGAGGCGCAAGTGCAATAATACTACGCAAGTCATGAGGAATGGGAGAATGAGTCCAAACCTTTCCATAAAAAGGTCCAAACTTTCCAACTGAAGGGGCAATGTAGTAGTAGATGGTTGATTGATTCGATCTCGATGTTGCATAGTGGACAAGTAATATCTTGAAGCTGAATTCCCTTCTCAACAAATGATCCTTTGTGGGCAACCTCTTTCTTAGGCAACACCACCCAAAGAATAACCGCTTCTTTGGGCAAGATAGGGACCAAGCCACACCAGCGTGATGAGGTTCTTGACCTCGATTTGCTAGACAAGAGTAAGCCGAGCTAACCGAGTAACAACCTTGTAGATGCGGCTTCCAAATTAATTCATCTGCTGATCTCTTCTTCGAGATAAAATTTGCTCAACTCCTCTACTAATGTAGCTGCCTCAACACCTCATCATCATTGAGATGTCTTCGAAGTAGGGGTGTCCAATCTACCTCCTTCAACTGTCCACTTGGAGCCACATCACTAATAAGGCATTCTTGATTTCTAGCCAAGAGAAAAATCTTGTTGAATTTTTCAGCAAATGTAATATCTCCAGATCCACTTATCACCCAAAAATAAGTTTTGTTTCCACGGCCTGGCTGCACAAAAATATGTTGGACAAAGAAAGGGAACAACTTGATAATTTTCTTCCAAATAGAAGAAAGTCTCCATTGTCTAGGGGCACTGAACCACCACTGTCTGGGCCTGCTGTCCAAAGCTCTTGTGATCAAACTCCTCCAAGTAGTTCTTTCATTCATATTTAGTTTCCAGAGCCATTTTGTCAGGAGGGCCTCATTCATGAGTTTTGTTTTCCGAATTCCCAATCCACCATCATTCTTAGTCTGACAAACATCATCCCAATTTATAAGATGAAGCTTGGACCTCTCTGAAATACCGGACCATAAGAAATTTCTCATAATCTTTTCAGACCAAGGGGGAAGGGAGTTGCAAAGACAAAATAGGGAAAGAAATGATCATTATGTCATGGAATGTTCGAGAGAGTACTGAAGTATGAATAAAAGGATTGTAATAAGGAATAATATTTTGAGTAAGGCCCACCTTGTTATCTTTCAAGAAACCAAGATGGGAGATATGCGGGAGTCCATTGTCAAGGAGCTGGTCCATTTTCAGCAACCCAAATGGCATTCTCTAAATGCCACAAGTACCCGGCTGGAGGAATTTTGGTTGTTTGGGACCCTTGCCATGTTGTTGTGCACAATGTTAATGTTGGAATTTACTTCATCTCCATGGAAATTATGGATCTAGGAAATGGTATAAGCTTTATTATATTGGTGGTATTTATGGGCGGTGCCTTGTCTTTTGGTAGGCATTTTCCAAAGATCATCGATTTCCTCAAGGGTAAAAACCTTCTCAATATCGCAGACTGCTCTTACGGGTCACCAACGATTTCGTTGAATTCCTTTAACAAAGGGCGATTCAGAATGTCTTCCGCAAACAAACAAGAAAAGTGAGTAATAATCATGTTTACAATGATGTCTTTGTGCAGTGACCTCCCATTGATTGTGAGAGAGGATATTTTGTTGATCCTTCTTCTATGAGACGCCATTGCGTGAAAAATCGTATTCCCATCACCCTCATGAAGCCATTTGTATCTTGATTTTTGCTTCCAATGAATGGCTTCCATGCGAAGCAACCCATTGAATTCAACAATTCTTTGAAAGTCTTCCTACTCCCTCGGTGTCATTCGGTGGCCTAGTTTCCTCAAGAAGATCCAAAGTATCCATCTTTTGACTTAGCTCATTTTTCACGGCCATTTGGGCAGCCTTGTTGGTCTGTGCCCAACCTCGTAATTTTCCTTTTAAAGACTTAAGTTTCTGAACAGCCTTCCCTCCCTTGGGCCATCATCCTCAATATCATTCCACCGGTTTTCAATAAGTGTGTAGAAACCCTCGCCTCAAGCCATTGATTTTCAAATCTAAAAGGCACACCTCCCTAATTCTCAAAGATTAGTATCTAAATTGGATAGGCCAGTTGGTCGAAACCGTCTTGCCCACAACTTTGCGTACTCACATTTGGGTACAATTCAAGCCATGCCTCATTACAAAGAAATCTATCCAACTGGATAATGTCGGCCTAGATCTCATATTGCTCCACGTGTAAGTCTTCCCAAGATGGGAGGTCAATCAAGTCAAAAGCATTAAGAAAGTCGAGGAATGCCTCATAGTAGAAGTGATTGTAGTAGGCGATGGAAGCTTCTCATTCCTGGTTTTAATGGCATTAAAGTCCCCACCCAAAAGCCAAGGTCCATGCCACATGTTTATCATAGTATTTAGCTCTTCCCAAAAGATCGCTTCTATGATGATATGTACTTGGTCCATAAATAGCACCCATATGCCGAATTTTCGGTTGATAAGTCAAAAATTTTCGAGACATATGCAATAAACTCCCACATTAGTGCTCATGACATCAATAAAAGTTGGGTTCCATACCACAAGAATACCTCCAGCAGCAGCCCAAGGAATTCAAGGCATGCCACCTAGGACTTCGAAAAGGAACAAGCTCCTTTACTATTAAATCAGTCATTTCTCCCAATTTAGTTTCTTGAAATATAACTACTTGGGCTTTACTCCAAATTGCACTTCTTATCACAGTCCGTTTGCTCGGACTTCTTACTCCCCTAACATTCCATGAGAAAACTATCATTTCTTCCCCTTTGTTGGTTTTGTAACTCCTCTGACTTGCCCTCATGTCACTCTTTTTGCAATTAGAGGCACATTATCCTCCTTTGCATTGTCATTATCATATTTCTCGGTAATCTTAATGGCCCCATTCATACTCCTCCTGACTCATTTTCTTTTGTAAAGTTTGTAGATGGTCAAACCAAGAGGATTTTGCCTTCCCTCTGTAGAATTCTGAATAACTTCATGATCGACTTCCTTCCATCGCTCTACTTGGTTCCCATCACTTGATGCTGATTCACCTCAATGATTCAGGTATCACTTTATTCATGTTCAGAATGCAATGAGCATTTACAAAATTAGGTGAGACAACCTGAACCAATGGTTTATTAGGTGATGGAGGGGTGTTTCTCCTCGAATAAACAGTAAGGGGGCTGCTCATATGGGTGATGGGGACGGGGGAGATTTTCTGTGAGCTTTGGTGGGTGGGAAAAGAGAAATTGTCATGTATACTGACCAGAGGGGTGGCTTGATTGAAGGAGTGTTCATGCTGGTTTAAAATTGGGACCAAAGAGGACTGATTTTGGGGGGCTTCAACATAAGGTGGAAGACAATTTGTGGTTGGAAGTATAGCAAGGTTTGTGGGTATGGAAGAGTATTTAAGAGCCAATGATTCAATATAATTTCCAGGGCATACCTCTTGAATTTCGGTGGCTGGTCCGGTAATTGGGTCCGCAACAAATTCGATTGTGGGGAGAGGTGCAAGAATTGGCTGTTCATCGGTAGGAACCCAAGGACCGAGTGATGCTGAAGCATGTGATGCTGAAGCACCTCGATCGATGGCTGGACGAGTTATCGAGTCTACTCGGCCGTTCGAAAGTTACCGAGTCCACCCGGCCAGGTCGAGTTACCGAGTCGACTCGCTCCAAAGACCGTGATGTGGTGGCTTCGAGTCACGGGCTCATCGTCTTCCTCCTTTACTTTGTTGCATACAACTCGAATGGTGGAAGGAATACCTCCGGTTTAGGAGAATCGCAAAGTACTTCCCATCTATAACCAAATCTGTCCATTGCTCTTTAATAGGCCAGCATTGAGGTCAAATTTTTACCTGTGTCGTGGGACATATTCCTACCAAAGAAGGACTCATCCTCAATCTCCGAGAGTGTTCAAACCGTTGGCAAGCATCTCCGGTGTTTACGCTCTCCCATAGCTCGGGGGATCCCCAAATTTGGATCCAGATTGATACTGGACCTGTTTCCGTGGCTGGCTCCCATTTCCGAACCTCCCAACATGGAACCGAGTCAGTATGATTCCATTGCAGAAGGTCTCGGCAAGTGTCTTCATCTCCACCCATCACAAGCCATTCGCCTCCCAAAAACGAGACTTTCGGCGAGAAGGAAAAACTCCATCGCTCTTTAATCCAGGCCTCAAGTTCCTCGAATTTGTGAACTTCCCAATCAAGCTTTGCAATGATACAGTCTTGTAAAACTTGTTTTTTTCTTTGCCATTTCTCCTCCATAACTTGCTGGAACGTCTTCTCGTTGTCCTGTCCAACCAAGAGGTTCATCGATTCTTCCTCTTTTCCATTGATCATCCCCGATTTGTCTTGTTTTGCTTGCTCAGCAACATCCTTTGGTAGACAAGTAAATAGTTTTTCAAATGCCTCCAACAGGCATTTCCATGGTGAACTCTCGTCCACACCAAATTCTGGTAGATAAATTCGTGCCAAAACCTTATGAGCTCTGTAGTGTACGAGCTTGCATTCCCAATCACGCCTTCGAAAGGCTGAAATGGTAAACTGGGAGTCCTCCAACCATTTTTCTTTGGATCTGGTTTGTCTACAGTTCATTACACCCCGAATCTGTTCTAGAAAGAGCTCACCAGCCTCAAGAGGAATACGAATGAAGGATTTCTTCTCTCTGTTTCAACACAGAGACGAACGAATCTTCTTGCGATATCATGATCAATTGAGAAGATCGAATCCCCAAATTGACAGGTGCCTAGGAGTCTTTGGCGGCCAGTCCTTCGAACAAAATTTCCTCTCCTATTTTTTATTGTGGTCCAACCTTCTTCCTGGAGTCTTCCCGCATCCAAATCCTCACACCTTCCATCTCTTGATCCAACAATAATGTCATGCCGCAGCTCCGTCACCCTTGAGTTACTAGGTGGTGCCCTTGCAGAAACCACTCGGGGTTCTCCATTCTCTCTCTGTTCTGCCATCGAAAGTCTACAATAACAATAGAGGGTCAGGCCTTTTTTTTTTTTTTTTTTGGCTTCTCTTTCTGGGCTGGGTTAGTCCGGGTCAGTCAGGCGGCCCAACCCGAGTCGACTCGGGGTATAACTCGTCGTCTTCCCCAAGTCGACTTAGGTTTCCTTGCCTAACGCCGCCGTGGCTGCCCCTTCGCCGTCCCGTCACCGTCGCATCGCATTCCCGTCACGGCCGTGTCGCCATCCCATCACCGCCGCGTCGCCGTCCATCTGCGAGCTGTCCCAACTCTGGAAACCTGAGACTCCGTTTGCGCGTTCCAGATCATACACAGCAGACCTGCAACGTTCGCGAGAGACGCGAATGGCAAACCCTCTGATAACTTCCCCCCGAACTCAATATCATTTCATACTTATAACAGTATCCATTCTTCCAAATCGCAGAATTATTTTGAGAATCAATTTCTTCTCCACTCTTGAAGCTTGATTTCGATTTCAGAAACTTGAACAACGTAATCAAGCAAGCACCTTCATTCCTTCATCGCACGGACAACTGACTTATTGTACTCTCAGAATTTACCATTGTACTCTCTTATGGAGAGGGATACTAAAAATAGGAAACTGATATGGGAAACCTCCTCCGGTTTCATATTGGAAAGAAAATAATTTCATTAATGTTTCAAAAAAAAATATTGTTTCATTAAGATAGGAGAAAGGAGATGTCCTGGAGAAAGAAAAAGTGCCAAAGAACACAACCAAAGTATAAGGACACCGGTGACAAGAAACATAAAGTGCAATGTAAATTTTTACATCAAAAGAGAAAGAGTTCCTCCTGAACACTGGTATAATGCCGTCACTAGACAGAGTGCAGCATTGAGTATTAGCACACTGAGCTTAATTGTGATGAACAAATGGCTGAAATTTCCATAATGCAGTTCTCATAACTCTTAAAAACAAAGTACGTGGAGTGCCATACCAACATTAACCAATCCAATAGCAGATCACTTGGTGAAAGGAGCGACTAGACCAGCACTAGCAATAGGCACAAATTTCTCACTGTAGCGTTGTAACAAATTCTAGATTTTTACTGGATTTAAAAGCAAAATTGTGCTATCAGATTGTACTACAAAAAAGACAAAGATTCACTGTTTGCAAATAAAAATAGAAGGTATATTGAAGAGAAGAAGATTGAGGAGAGGAGAGAGATTGAAGAGAGAGGATAGGCATGAGTGAGAAGATAGAAGAGAGAAGATAAACTGAAGAGTGAGAAGAAAGAATTCAGAGATAGAAGATAGATTTGAGAGAGAGAAGCTACATTGAAGAGTGAGTAGAGAGCTTGGAGATTGAAGACAGAAGATAGATTGAAAAAAGACTAGATAGATGGGTTGAGAATAGATTGAAGAGAGAGAAGATAAATTGTAGTCAGAAGATTTGAGAGAGGAGAAGATAGATTGAAGGTAGAAGATAGATTGGAGAGAGAGATGATAGAATGGAGAGATAGAAGATAGATTGAAGAGAGAAAAGGTAGCTTGAGATCGATAGATTGAAGAGAGAAAGGTAGATCAAAGAAAGAGAAAATAATTGAGGAGAGATGAGAGTTTCATGAGAGAAGTAGATTGAAGAGTGAAAAGTTGGGCCGAGGTCTATCCCAAAATGACTAGCCGAAGTCAGGAAACCTCTTTCCAACTAATAAGCTAGGATTTATTCTACTTGTTTATCAATTTGGGACTAAACTCTAACACTCCCCCGCATGTGTGGACCTTCTTTTGGGACTAGCCTCCATCCACCAATTATTGTTGTTGCCATCAAGAGCATTGACAACCAAGTTCTTCCATGTCATTTGATGAGGGCCATTGAGCTTCCAAATCCACTTGACTAGAAGTGCCTCATTCATGTATTTAAGCCTCCGGATTCCAAGTCCCCCAACATCACGTGGTTGGCAAACCTCCTCCCAATTTATAAGATGTAGTTTCGATTTTTCAGCAGACCCAGACCATAAGAAACATCTCATTATCTTTTCCATGGCATTTGCCACTGAGATAGGACAATGCATGAAGGACAGGTAGTATGTCGGTATACCCAATAGGCAGGCCTTAATAAGGGTAAGCCTACCTGCCTTGGATAAAAGTTTTCCTTGCCATGTTTTGAGTCTTCCATTGAGTTTTTCAAGCACATTGTTCCATAAGGTTTTTGGTGCTTTCTTGATGAATAAGGGAAGTCCAAGGTAAGTAGTCGGCAATGTGCCAATCCTACAACCAAGCACTTCAGCAAGTGATTGAATTATACTATCACTCATTGCAAAACCAAAGATTGAGGATGTAGCCCAGTTAATTCTCAGTGTAGAAGTCATCTCAAACATAAGAAGAATGACTTTAATAATTCTGATTTGTTGAACCGTGCCTTTACAAAATAAAATAGTATCATCTGCAAATTGTAGTACTGGTGCTTGGAGGTGCTCCCGATGAATAATTGGCTCCAGCCAGCCCTTGCCTATAGCCAAATGTAGAAGGTGTCTCAACCCCTCAGCTGCAATATTGAATAGCATTGGGGAAAGAGGATCCCCCTGTCTGAGTCCTCGAGGTGGTTTAATAAATCCATGGGTTCCCCCATTAATGAGGAGAGAGTATCTGGCAGAAGATATGCAGCTCATCATCCACTTAATCCATCTTCTCCCAAACCCCAATTGATCCATCATCCATTCCAGATAACACCATGAAATTCTGTCAAAAGCTTTTTCGAAGTCAAGCTTAAGTACTGCCCTTGGCTCAGCGGATTGTTGACAAGGGTGCTAGATTTCATGTGTATTCATGGCTGCATCCATTATGTGCCTTCCTTTGATGAAAGCATGTTGCTCTGGACTGATAATACGACCCAATACTTTTTGTAATCGTGCAGCAGGAAGTCTAGTAATAACCTTGTAAATGCTACTAGCAAGACTGATTGGCCGGAAATCACCAATACCCTCAACACATAATCTTTTTGGAATTAAAGCAATGAAGGTTGCCCCCAGAGCTTTTTGGAAGAGATCCCGCACATCATCCCAAATAATAGGCCAGCGAGTTCTGAAAAACTCTCTATTGAACCCATCCGGTCTCGGTGCCTTATCGTTGGGCATCTGACCAGCAGCAACAATCTCTTCATGTGTGAAGGGTTTCTCAAGTTCAGATTTTTGGTTTAGAGAGAGACGTTTAGGCAAGCCTTCGAGGCGTGGCCGAGAAGGAAACTCCTCAGTGTATATATGTGTGAAGTGTCCAACAATGGCATGAATAATGGCCTCCTTGTCTGCTGAGATATTGCCATTGATGTTTAAAGAACATTTCCTGTTTACTCTCCGTCTGTGGGATGCAATTGAGTGGAAGAACTTTGTGTTACCATCCCCTTCCATTAGCCACCTATATCGAGCCCGTTGTTTCCATTTGATAGCATCCCTTTTCACAATAGTATTAAACTCCTCTGTTGCTGAGATTCTTGCAGCCCTCTCATCATCATTTAAAAATCTCTCCTCTTCCATGTGATCAAGGTTCTCAATCTGTCCCCGTAGCTCCTCTTTTCTTGCCACTAAATGTGCCCTGTTAATCTTTGACCATGCTTGAAGTTGCTGTTTTAGTAGCTTGAATTTTTGAAATAGCCTGCCCCCAATTGGCCCATCATCAGAAAAGCTATCCCACCAAGTACCCACATTTGATATAAACAATTTGTCGTTAATCCAATGATTTTCAAATCTGAAAGGGATTCCCCCCCAACTTTCGGCCTTTGTGTCAAGTAAAATAGGCCAATGATCAGATATAGTCTTACCCAAAGACCCTACAAACCAGTATCCGGGTAAACATCAAGCCATTCATTAGAATAGAGGAATCTATCAAGCCGAGATAGGGTGGGCCTGCTTCTATTATTACTCCAAGTATATGCTTTTCCAGATGCAGGTAAATCGATAGCCCCAGAGTCCTGCAAAAAATCTCCAAATTTCCTCATTGTAGTAGTGATAGTACTAGCGTGAGGAAGTTTTTCATTTGTTGCCTTTATAGCATCAAAGTCCCCTCCCATGAGCCACGACTTATTCCACTGTGAAGTGAGATTCAGCAATTCATCCCAAAATAGTGATCTGTCACTATACGTGCTCGGCCCATAAATACCACCAATATAACAGCTTATACCATTTCCTAGATCCATAATTTCCATGGAGATGAAGTAAATTCCAACATTAACATTGTGCACAACAACATGGCAAGGGTCCCAAACAACCAAAATTCCTCCAGCCGGGTACTTGTGGCATTTAGAGAATGCCATTTGGGTTGCTGAAAATGGACCAGCTCCTTGACAATGGACTCCCGCATATCTCCCATCTTGGTTTCTTGAAAGATAACAAGGTGGGCCTTACTCAAAATATTATTCCTTATTACAATCCTTTTATTCATACTTCGTACTCCTCGAACATTCCATGACATAATGATCATTTCTTTCCCCTATTTTGTGCTGCAACTCCCTTCCCCCTTGGTCTGAAAAGATTATGAGAAATTTCTTATGGTCCGGTATTTCAGAGAGGTCCAAGCTTCATCTTATAAATTGGGATGATGTTTGTCGACTAAGAATGATGGTGGATTGGGAATTGAAAACAAAACTCATGAATGAGGCCTTCCTGACAAAATGGCTCTGGAAACTAAATATGAATGAAAGAACTACTTGGAGGAGTTTGATCACAAGAACTCTTCCATACCCACAAACCTTGCTATACTTCCAACCACAAATTGTCTTCCACCTTATGTTGAAGCCCCCAAAATCAGTCCTCTTTGGTCCCAATTTTAAACCAAAGATGAACACTCCTTCAATCAAGCCACCCTCCGTCGTCAAGATACATGACAATTTCTCTTTCCCACCCACCAAAGCTCACAGAAAATCTCCCCGTCCCCATCACCCATATGAGCAGCCCCTTATCGCTTATTCGAGGAGAAACACCCCTCCATCACCTAATAAACCATTGGTTCAGGTTGTCTCACCTAATTTTGTAAATGCTCATTGCATTCGGAACATGAATAAAGTGATACCTGAATCATTGAGGTGAATCAACATCAAGTGATGGGAACCAAGTAGAGCGATGGAAGGAAGTCGGATCATGAAGTTATTCAGAATTCTACGAGGGGAAGGCAAAATCCTCTTGGTTTGACCATCTACAAACTTTACAAAAGAAAATGAGTCAGGAGGAGTATGAATGGGGCCATTAAGATTACCGAGAAATATGATAATGACAATGCAAAGGAGGATAATGTGCCTCTAATTGCAAAAAAAAGAGTGACATGAGGGCAAGTCGGAGGAGTTACAAAACCAACAAAGGGAAGAAATGATAGTTTTCTCATGGAATGTTAGGGGAGTAAGAAGTCCGAGCAAGCGGACCGTGATAAGAAGTGCAATTTGGAGTAAAGCCCAAGTAGTTATATTTCAAGAAACTAAATTGGGAGAAATGACTGATTTAATAGTAAAGGAGCTTGTTCCTTTTCAAGTCCTAGGTGGCATGCCTTGAATTCCTTGGGTATCTTCTTGGAGGTATTCTTGTGGTATGGAACCCAACTTTTATTGATGTCATGAGCACTAATGTGGGAGTTTATTGCATATGTCTCGAAAATTTTGACTTATCAACCGGAAAATTCTGGCATATGGGTGCTATTTATGGACCAAGTACATATCATCATAGAGCGATCTTTTTTGGGAAGAGCTAAATACTATGATAAACATGTGGCATGGACCTTGGCTTTTGGGTGGGGACTTTAATGCCATTAAAACCAGGAATGAGAAGCTTCCATCAGCTACTACAATCACTTCTACTATGAGGGCATTCCTTGACTTTCTTAATGCTTTGGACTTGATTGACCTCCCATCTCTTCGGGAAGACTTACACGTGGAGCAATATGAGATCTAGGCCGACATTATCCAGATTGGATAGATTTCTTTGTAATGAGGCATGGCTTGAATTGTACCCAAATGTGAGCTACAAAAGTTGTGGGCAAGACGGTTTCGACCACCGCCTATCCAAATAGATACTAATCTTTGAGAATTAGGAGGTGTGCCTTTTAGATTTGAAAATCAATGGCTTGAGGCCGAGGGTTTCTACACACTTATTGAAAATCGGTGGAATGATATTGAGGATGATGGCCCAAGGGGAGGAAGGCTGTTCGAGAAACTTAAGTCTTTAAAAGGAAAATTACGAGGTTGGGCACGAGACCAACAAGGCTGCCCAAATGACCGTGAAAAATGAGCTAAGTCAAAAGATGGATACTTTGGATCTTCTTGAGGAAACTAGGCCACCGAATGACACCGAGGGAGCCGGAAGACTTTCAAAGAATTGTTGAATTCAATGGGTTGCTTCATGGAAGCCATTCATTGGAAGCAAAAATCAAGATACAAATGGCTTCATGAGGGTGATGGGAATACCCGATTTTTTCACGCAATGGCGTCTCATAGAAGAAGGATCAACAAAATATCCTCTCTCACAATCAATGGGAGGTCACTTGAGACAAAAGACATCATTGTAAATGTGATTATTACTCACTTTTCTTGTTTGTTTGCGTAAGACATTCAGAATCGCCTTTGTTAAAGGGAATTCAACATATCGGCTGACCCAGGCAATCTGCTTGATATTGAGAAGGTTTTTACCCTTGAGGAAATCGATGATGCTGGAAAATGCCTACCAAAAGACAAGGCACCGGCCCATAAATACCACCAATATAACAGCTTATACCATTTCCTAGATCCATAATTTCCATGGAGATGAAGTAAATTCCAACATTAACATTGTGCACAACAACATGGCAAGGGTCCCAAACAACCAAAATTCCTCCAGCCGGGTACTTGTGGCATTTAGAGAATGCCATTTGGGTTGCTGAAAATGGACCAGCTCCTTGACAATGGACTCCCGCATATCTCCCATCTTGGTTTCTTGAAAGATAACAAGGTGGGCCTTACTCAAAATATTATTCCTTATTACAATCCTTTTATTCATACTTCGTACTCCTCGAACATTCCATGACATAATGATCATTTCTTTCCCCTATTTTGTGCTGCAACTCCCTTCCCCCTTGGTCTGAAAAGATTATGAGAAATTTCTTATGGTCCGGTATTTCAGAGAGGTCCAAGCTTCATCTTATAAATTGGGATGATGTTTGTCAGACTAAGAATGATGGTGGATTGGGAATTCGGAAAACAAAACTCATGAATGAGGCCCTCCTGACAAAATGGCTCTGGAAACTAAATATGAATGAAAGAACTACTTGGAGGAGTTTGATCACAAGAGCTTTGGACAAAGAGGCCCGACGATGGTGGTTCAATGCCCCTAGACAATGGAGACTTTCTTCTATTTGGAAGAAAATTATCAAGTTGTTCCTTTCTTTGTCCAACATATTTTTGTGCGGCCAGGCCGTGGAAACAAAACTTATTTTGGACCGATAAGTGACTGGAGATATTACATTTGCTGAAAAAATTCAACAAGATTTTTCTCTTGGCTAGAAATCAAGAATGCCTTATTAGTGATGTGGCTCCAAGTGGACAAGTTGAAGGAGGTAGATTGGACACCCCTACTTGAAGACATCTCAATGATGATGAGGCATTGAGGCAGCTACATTAGTAGAGGAGTTGAGCAAATTTTATCTACGAAGAGATCGAGCGAGATGAATTAATTTGGAAGCCGCATCTACAAGGTTGTTACTCGGTTAGCTCGGCTTACTCTTGTCTAGCAAATCGAGGTCAACAACCTCATCACGCTGCTGTGGGCTTGGTCCCTATCTTGCCCAAAGAAGCGCTTATTCTTTGGGTGGTGTTGCCTAAGAAAGAGGTTGCCCACAAGGGATCATTTGTTGAGAAGGGGAATTCAGCTTCAAGATATTACTTGTCCACTATGCAATCTTGAGATCGAATCAATCAACCATCTACTACTACATTGCCCCTTCAGTTGGAAAGTTTGGACCTTTTTTTATGGAAAGGTTTGGACTCATTCTCCCATTCCTCATGACTTGCGTAGTATTATTGCACTTGCTGCCTCCTTGGGACTTGGTGCCAGGAAGACTTATGTTCGCCTCTTGCTTGGGTTATATTCCATGGCTAATATGGAAGGAAAGGAATAGCAGAATTTTCTCAAACCAAGCCTCTACTTGGAAGGATGTATGCAGCCGTGATCACTCATCGATTGTCTCATCGGCCGAAAGCTCAAAAGTCGTTTAGAAATATTGATTGCGGTGTAATTTGGAGTAATCGGAGTGCTATTGCGGAGAGGGGATGGGAAACATCCTAGAATCATCGCTTGGTCTCCTCCTCCTTTGAACTCTTATAAATTAAATTTTGATGGATCCTCCTTTGGCAATCCGGGTCCGGGCGGGTGTAGGGGCCTCATAAGGAACTCCTATGGTGATATCATGCTTACATATATTACGGGCCTATTGGTATCACTGAATCCACAATCGCGGAAGCCATGAGTCTCCTTCATGGGCTGAAGTATTTCCTTAACTTCCACTTCATTGGACCACTACATGTTGAGGGGGATTCCTAATAGGGGCGAGTCCACGAAAGCGTAATAGTAAAAACACACTCTAAACAAGATCTTATATATTCATAGGCTCAAGAACATGAGCTGATAGCACACAAAAACAAACTTTGACGAGAACTTCTGAAGAACTCAACGAACACCAAGAACACTCTTAAATCGCACAAAGGGGGAGAGTGAAGATTTCCGAGATGCGGAATGCTTCACAACTCTGGGATTTATAGGGGTTGAGGATGCAACTTGCCCCAAATAAACCATTGGATGCCATACAAATTGCATCGCACCGAGTAGCGAGAGATTCCTCTCGCCTTTTCCTTAGCCGAGAAGGCAAGGTAGTGAGTGAAGGGAATCGACACCTCACACTAAAACAAAAGCAACTTTGATTCGCCTTATCTTTGATCTCCTCGCTTTTCCTTAGCCGAAGAGGCGCCTTATCTTGGTGACGCAGCACCGGTGCGAATCAATTACAAATCTTTTATTTTTTCAAAACTATCTATTACCCTGTGAAGCTCCTCAATCTTATGCCTGATTGCCTGTCGGGTGTCCCTGTAGTTGACATAATTATGGTTATTTTGCTTGTAGACCTCCACTTTTTCTAGTAGGATAAACAGGAAAGAAAGTAATTCCTTCCGGGTGTTCTTCCATTGATTTTGTTCCATCTCTGCCGCATGGGCCCTGATGGAGCAGGAGGCTTCATCATAAATTATCTCCTTTGGGGATTTCCTGAGGCTTTGTACGAACTGGTAATGTAGCGCTGCTTCGGATATATCTGATATCTTGATGGAATCGTCCGGGAAATTGGTCCTGTGATGGCTTTGCATTGTTTGTTCCCGTAATATCGATTCTCTTCTAGCGCTTCTTCCAACGAATCCAATTCCGAACTGACTGGGTTCCATTCTGTAAAAATAAGAGCACAAACCAGACGAGATAATGCGTCAGCCAATGAGTTATCTTTGCCATCTATGTGCTCAAATTTAATACTAATTCCTGTCCCAGTAATCACATATGTAAAATTCATCCATCTAACCCTCGAGGGTTTGTTCTGGTTTGTTTTGTTATAAAATGATATTATTGCTTGGCAATCCGACCGCACTATTATCTCTTTCCTGTCCAGATAATATATCTTCAATTTCTCCAGAGTATTCATGACCGCATGTATTTCTGCATCTATTGAAGATTTTGGAGGTTCGAATCGTCCACTTGCAAAGGCGCACACCTTTTCTGTGCCTCTTGAGTCTTTCGCCATTTTCTTCCATTTACACACCCCACCCCATCCCTCCATACACCCATCACTTTCAATAATGATGTAAGCATCTGGTGTGGGGTAACTCAAGGTCTGTAAATTGTTTACCATGTCCTTGATTTTCTTTACCAAATCCCACCGAGTCTTTCATTCTTTTGTCCCCATGTAGAGGGGCCCAAGTAGCTTTCCCATATTGGGAATATAATTTGAGCATAATTGAGTATGCCAAACCAGCTTCTCTTCCCTTTTCTTTCTTCTTGGTCTTCATTGAATGAAACTATCTTTTGATTATATGTGGCTGCAATCTTTTTCTGATTATATTTCATTAACAGCGATTTTCATCTTTTTGGTGAGAGGATGAGTCCGTTTTCTCACATATTTCTAACATCCTTTCCAGTGCTTGGCATGTGCTTCTTCATTTTCTGAGAAAACCAGAATGTCATCAATGTAGACGGCAATGAAATCCTCTGTTCCGCTAAAACCTCCTTGGAGGCTTCGACATATTATTGATGAGATAAGGGACTTGGCTCATTTTGTTACTAGTTGGACTCACGTATTAAGGCCGATGAATTGGCTAAGCATGGGGCCCATGAGCAGCATTTTGTTGTTCAGACCACCTAGCTATCCATATATCTTGTAATTGTTGTATCTTTTAGTCCATTGGGCTACAATCAATAAAATCACAACTTTCAAAAAAAAAAATTATTTCATCAAAGGCATACTTAAGTTTCCACGGGACACAAAGTGTTTTTGGCCTAATTAATTTTGGGGGTGGAATCCCCTTTAGTTATAGTAGGCTTCATACCATCGATGATACTAGTCTTGACTCTTAGCACTGCGGCAGCTGCAACTTCATTTGAAGTCCACATTAACACAAAAAAAAAAAAAACAAAAAAAAAAGCTTCATTTGTTGTTGCAATGTCAAGTGGGCCCGTAAGTAAGCACATAAAATCAGAGTTACATCCTAATGAACCATCAAAGTTTAATTTGAGTCACCCAGCGCGAAGGGGGACCATTCAACCATGAGTTGAAGCTTGAAGCAAGTAATCTACCTTCTATTTTCAGTCTATCTTTTCTCTCTATGATCTATATTCTCTTCTTCAACTATATTCATCTCTTAATTTGCTATTTGAGAGCACACCTTGAAAAACACGTGATTGCTGGAACAAAAGTAAATTGATTCCAACAACACGAAAGTGTTTACCTGATTTATAATGGGAGAAGCTCGGTAAGGTCCGCAAGCAGTGTTGTCCGACCGAAAAAGTGGAATGTGTGTTAATAAAATCCTTGGATTGTGTGAAACGTCTGTTGAATTTAATAGAGCAACAAAAAGTCAAATTCTACAGCCAGTATACAGTAATATTTTTTTATATGAGCAAGTGAGACTTTTATTAATAGAAATCAGATGTTACAAGTATTATTACATTAGCCTGTGACAAGCTCATAAAAAGGGGACAGATGATTGTAAATTCTCTATGCAAGCTATGTGGGGAAGTGGAGGAAACTGCAGACCACCTGCTGCTCCACTGTACAGTTAGTCAGCAAGTGTGGTGTGCCATAATAAAGAAATTTTCTTTTTTGAAATGGTGAGTCTTGCTCTTTTATTTCTCATCAGTAACCATACCAATCAATTAATACATTTTGTAAAATAAATACAATCTTGATAAGCTTACAATTCTGATCATAGGTCATACATATTAACACTTAGGAAAGTGGGATGCTATTGCCTATTGTGATTGCAGGTCTATTAACTCCTTCTTTAGCCAAGTGGTCGGCTACATGATTAGCTGATCTTGGAATAGAGTTCCAAGTGATGTCCCTTTCTGTGTACCAAAACTTTGCTCAATTGCTACAGCAAGGAAAAACAATGGCCTCTTCCAATGGTAAGTAAAGCTATGTGGGCTGCAGCTTTGGCTGCAATACCGTGGCAATTGAGGTTAGAGAGGAACAATCGTACTTTCAGAAACTCCTCTTCCTCAATTCGGGGAATCATTGAAAAAGTAATTCAAAAAGATGCCTCCACTACCCCTGGTAAATTATCAGAAGATTCTGGTCAAAGGTCGTTCACTTCGCCTCACCTCACTCCCCTACCATGAAGGAGTGGACACCCCCACAAGAGGGCTGGGTTAAGCTTAATGTGGATGAATCCTACCTTGGGAATCCGGGTCAGGGGGGAGTTGGAGGTGTTTTTAGAGACAACAATGGTGGGTCTTGCTGGCGTTCTCTGAACCAACAGGATTTTGCACCTCAAATGAGGCCGAGGCAAGAGCACTGCTATAAGGAGCCAAGCTATATAAAAGCATGGAAAGGAAACCGCTTGTAGTGGAAGGAGACTCAAGACTAGCTATTAATTGGGCCAAAGAACTCTCACCCCCACCATGGCACCTTAAAGCTCTTTTTGATGAACTTCAAGACACCATGGCAAATTGTGTGGTCAAAAGTTCCTAGATCAGCAAACTCTATTGCTGATCAATTGGCCAGACAAGGGTATCTAGGACGTACTTAATTTCTCGGGTTCATCTGCCCCTTGATTAATGTAATAGAAATGCATTGTATGTACTATATGTACACTATGTAAGACATTTCAGATCTAACAATAAAAGTTTGCGCCATTTTAAACGAAAAAAAAAAAACAATAGTAGTACAGACATGGGCATAGCCCCTTTTTTATAGCTATGTTAAGCTATGCTACTACAATACAGTAATAAATTTTGGACAGCCAGAATTCACATACCCACTGACATATTCTTTATAAAATCCCAAGAGGCTGATGTCAGATTTCCTTCAGGAGGGCCTATACAGAAAGTTAGAAGTTGAGAAGCTTAATCATACCAAATCAGAGGTGCTACGAACAAAACTAAAATGACAAAAAGACTAACTAAATTTACAATAAATTTACTCTTCTCCACTGTATCTATAAAAGTATATGCAACACTTGATTACTTTTTTTTGAAACAGACCACTTGATTACTTAAACCATCCTAATCTTTAGGAAAACAAGCCTAGCAAGCTTCTCACAGTTGGACTGTAAAACCATACAGGCAAAGCTTTGTAACTTAGAAATACAAGGAGCTAGTAAATTATTCTGTGCTCTACTTTTTTTAAGGAAACTCTACTGCTTTTTCATTACTTTGTTAGAGGGAGAATGGGGGACCCAGAGCCAGGGTCGTCTGACTCCCGGTGACTGTCACCAGACCTCCAGCAGCCACCAGGAGTACCTCCATGGCTTAAAAACGCGCCTTAGGGCTTGTGCACAGTGCCTGCTACCTTGGGCGCTTATAACAAGAGGGCACAGCAAGCGAGAAGCGCCTCTTGTGTAAAGGAGCCGGCCCTTTGTTTAAAGAGGGATATAGCGCGCAACTTTGGGCGTGTGCGAGTCCACCAGTACCGGAAGACGTCAAAGCATCCATTGCAGCAATCAAAGGAGAAAATCATTGATACAATATCGATGAAAGGAAGTTTTGCGGTGAAGATTGCTAACAAGACGAAAACCAGAAAATCTTTTGCACGCATCTTCCCTGAAGAAATGGAAGAGCTAGTAGAAGGAATGAGGAAAACCTTGTCAGGCCACTCACCGGGAAAACTAAGTATCCTCTGCATGGTAAGTTCCACATAGGCACATACCTGGAGAAGGACGTCTGGGTGAGTAGACTATCTGAAAAAAGCGGGCAGACCTGCGTGGGCTTTATTGAAATGCCAAACAATTTCAAGAAAAAGTCTGGCTGGAACTGGATCCTAAATAAGCTCACGGAGACTTTGGGGAGAATAAGGTAGGCTAATCAAAAAGAAAAATTGACCGTCAAGGAAACTTCAAGCACACCAGCGCTTGCATTAACCTACAGAGAACTCTTGCCCCTACTCAATGAAAGGACCCCACATCATCCGAACTTCCAGGCATCCAGATAGACTACTGCAATGGAGGGCCTGCACTCAAGATTGACCAGACCTATGCATACCCACAGATGAAAGCTCTGGAAAAATCCATAGTAGGGCACACGAAAAATTCCTGGAAGAAATAAGACCTGCAAGAATTGATCCAAAGTTCTTGGATGTTAGCAAACTCTCCTGGGCAACATAAGATGAGCAAAAATCAGTGGCTCATAACACTGGAATCGGCAAAGGAAGAGAAGCGGATTCTTACATTGAGACCAAATCTGATTGGAGAAATTTTTACGAAGATCATGGAGTGGAGTCCTTCATTAGGGACCTCAGAAAGAGAAAAATGGGTATCCGTAAAAGGTATCCCAGCGCACCTATGATGCGAAAATTTCTTTGGGATAATCGCAGGCCTAGCAGGAACAGTTTCAGAAATCGACCAAGACTGCATTAAAGGGGATCGTATGGACATCCTAAGAGCAAAAATCAAAACTTTCAAAACATTCTAAGGCATTCCAGTAGTCCTGATCATGGTGGGAAATTACTCATACTCAGTCACGATTTCAGAAGAAGAAAGCAAGCGAAGAGAAAAGCAAGCTGAAACAGGAATAAAGGCTTTGTCGCAAGCAAAGGTCTGAAGAACAGAACAAGAAAGATTTGATGGACAGGCCGGACTCTTTCTCTAAATCTCACCGGAAACCTAACGGAGGAGATGGTGAACATCCCGAGACTTCCCGAGACGGAAACTGGAAAGCAGCACTCGCCTGATGAAAATTCCCCTCCAAATAAGGAAATTGAAGAGACGCCTCATTCTGAGACGTTAAAGCCAGCCGAGCAAGAAGAAGGAATCCGAGGCGAAGAGATTATCCCCGTCTTAAATGGACTCGACAACTCGGCACACCTAGACCATGCCAACTCGGTACGACTCGACCATACCAACTCGGTACAACTCGACCGTGCCAACTCGGTACACCTAGACCGTGCCAACTCGGTACGACTCGACCATACCAACTCGGTACAACTCGACCGTGCCAACTCGGTACGACTTGAATGTGCCAACTTGGTACGACTCGACCGCGCCAATTCGGTGCGCCTTGGTACCTCACAGTGAGACTGGGGATAGCTTCTCTTCCCCAAAATATATTCAAAAGGTCCACGAGCGGCCTCACAAAGATACTATTGATAAATGGCAACCAGAAAGAACACTGCAAGTATATGCACGACGCAGCACAATGAAGGGGAGAATGACGGAACGGCCCAGATATTCTGATAAGCCTCCAATTCGGTTCACTTATGTAAGGCGAGCCAGGCACGTGACTAATGGGTAGGGGAAGTTAGTTGGGACTGGGAGGGAATGCTAATATTCTGTAGTCGTTATTTTTGTCATGTCTAGGAGGATAGAATGGTAATTGAGCTAGGGGGCTTGAGAGATAAGGGGAAGAGGGGAAGTCGAGTAGGGGAGGCTGTTTTTTTTTCTGGTCTTGTAATAGAGCTCTCAGCTCTTGTAGGGGAGAGAACTGACCTCTCGAAAGTCAGTGAAGGGGAAGATTACTGTAATTCAAAACAGTACTTCAATTATTTCCATTAATGAAATTACGTACCTGTTGAAGGGTTCTATCAACTGGTATCAGAGCTACCTTCAGAAAGAGGAATGGCGACGAAGAAAATTGAATCCCGGATGGATGTTGTCGAGGAGAGGGTTGAGGCCTGCACCATGTCCTACTCCAAGAAACTGAGAACACGAGAGGAGAATTGCAGAAAATCTCCACGTTGGAGAGCGGAATGACAGTGATGATGGAGAAACTTTCGACGCTGGATAAGGTCGAGCTTGTGCTGCAGCAGTTCGAGAGTTTGGATCGCACTCATCCACCCGAAAGAGAGAGAGGGAAAGGGAAGTGGATGGATGGGGAATCTTCGGGAGTTACATCGACAACGAAGCTCGGAGGTGGCCGGACGATGGATGTGGAAATTGACGAAGACCAGGAGGTGGCCACTGAGGATCCAGACTTGTATCGAGAGGCTCGACTAAGATTCGAGCCGAAATTTCGGGGGTTGGAGATGCCCATTTTCGATGGCGAGAATCCAGAAGGCTGGTTGTTCCGGATGGAGCGATTTTTTGCTGTCAGTCATCTCTCCGAGGCTGAGAAACTAGAAGCAGACGTCATTAGCTTGGATGGGGACGCACTGGCCTGGTACCAATGGGAAGAAGGGCGTCGGAGGATGAGGTCGTGGCCGGAGCTGAAGGCGAACTTATTAGAGCGATTCCGTTCCACACAGGAGGGGACGCCTTACGAAACATTTCTAGCTCTCCGTCAAAAGGCTAGCGTGCGGGATTACCGGAGGGAGTTCGAGCTTCTCGCATCTCCTCTGTCAGACGTCTCAGAGCAGATTCTGGAGAGGCATTTCATCAATGGCCTCCGAAGGGAAATTAGGGCATAGGTGCGAATGCTGAAGCCGGTTGGTCTGGGTCAAATAATAGAGGTGGTCGAGCGGGTTGAGGAGAGGAAATCTCTACTCTACCCCTCCCGTTTCGGTTCCGATCCGGGGTCCAGATCTGGTTCCGGTGCCAGTTCGATCCGCTCCTCATCCTCTGCGAACTCCAAACCAGCAAATACGGAGTTCGCTGTGAGGGCTTTTGGACTGCTCCCTTCAACCCAAAAGCAGGGGACGTCGGTGAACACAAACCAAACCATTCTGGCGGCCGTACGACCGGCAATGAAGCCAGGACTGCCATTTCGGAGGATGACAGAGTCGGAGCTGCAGAGAAAAAGGGAAAAAGGGCTTTGCTTTCGGTGTGATGAAAAATACACTATTGGGCATCGTTGTCGCAGCAAGGATTTGCACGTTCTGGTGTTGCACGATAAGGATGACGGCGTCACAGCAAGGAGTTGCACGTTCTGGTGTTGCACGATGAGGATGACGGCGGCAAACTCGAGGGGATTCCAGAGTAGGACAGAGGGGAAGACCCACAGGAGGAGGAAGTTGCAGTGAAACTATCTTTTAATTCCGTGGTGAGTTTTACTGCTCCTCGTTCGATGAAGGTCGCTGGAATAATTGGGCAAAATGACGTAATTGTGTTGATCGATAGTGGGGCGACGCATAATTTTATTTCGACAGATATAGCGCAACGCCTGAGCATACCATAGGACAGAACAAAGGCATATGGTGTACTAATGGGGACTGGATTCACCATACAGGGAGAAGGAGAATGCAAAGGTGTTCGACTAACACTCCAGAAAATAGAGGTCGTGGCAGATTTTTTGTCGTTGGAGTTGGGCAGCGCCGATGTCATATTGGGAATGACGTGGTTAGAGACCTTAGGTGGAATGAATGTAAATTGGAAGACTTTAACAATGCGATTCAAAGTTGGAGGCATTGCAGTGACGTTACAAGGTGATCCTGGATTGTGTAAGACAGCCGTCTCCTTGAAATCGATGTTAAAAGCAATTGGAGACGAAGGAAAAGGGTGGTTGTTGGAGTGTAGCTGCCTTGGAGTACGGATTGGGGACGAGGTAGTGCTGGACACACCACCAGAATTAAACACCTTACTTCAGAAATTTCAGAAGGTGTTTGAGTTGGACAGGGGATTACCACCTCCTCAAAATCGCAACCATGCCATTATTCTACAACCCGGAGTGGTTCGGTGAATATACGGCCCTATCGATATCCTCACAGCTAGAAATCAGAGATTGAGAAGCTAGTTGGGGAAATGCTTGTCGTGGGAATAGTACAACCCAGCTCTAGCCCCTATTCGAGCCTTGTCCTCTTGGTCAGGAAAAAAGATGGCAATTGGCAATTTTGCGTAGACTATCGGGCCTTAAACAAAGTGACAGTGGCAGACAAATTTCCCATTCCGATGATAGATGAGTTGTTGGACGAACTACATGGTGCGAAAAATTTTTCCAAGTTGGACCTCAAGTCAGGTTACCATCAAATCAGGGTGCGTGAGGAGGATGTGCCGAAGACTGCTTTCCGCACCCACGAGAGCCACTACGAATTCCTCGTGATGCCGTTTGTCCTCATGAACACCCCAGCCACTTTTCAGTCACTTATGAATGAGGTATTTAGCCCTTACGACGATTTGTTTTGGTGTTTTTTGATGACATTCTTGTGTACAGTGCCTCCATAGAAGAGCATGTTTGCCATGAGAGTTTAGCAACCAATTAATTGTATGCCAATAAGAAGAAATGTCAATTTGGGCAATCAAGGTTGGAATATTTGGGTCATATCATTTCTAAGGACGGGGTGGGAGCAGATCCCGCCAAGGTGGAGGCCATGACAGCCTGGCCTACCCCAAAGAGTTTAACGGAGCTCCAAGGTTTTCTCGGACTTACCGGGTACTGCCGTCGGTTCATAGAAGGATATGGAAAAATTGCTTGGCCACTGATTCAGTTGCTGAAAAAGGACAATTTTAAATGGGGATCAGAAGCAGAAACAACTTTTCAAAAACTAAAGGAGGTTATGACTAGTGTGCCGGTGCTGGCCTTACCTGACTTCACGCGCCCATTTGAGCTAGAAACTGATGCTTCAGGCATGGGGTTGGGGGCGTTCTTCCAAAATCAGAGCCCAAATGCTTATTTCAGCTAAACATTGCCCCCCCGGGCTCAACAAAAATCAGTCTATGAACGGGAGTTGATGGCTATAGTGTTTGCGGTGCAAAAGTGGCGACATTATCTTTTAGGACAGCATTTTGTGGTTCGAACTGATCAGAAGAGTTTAAAGTTTCTGCTTGAACAACGGGTGGTGAATGTGGCTTATCAATGGTGGTTGACCAAATTGCTAGGCTTTGACTTTGAAATTCAGTATCGACCCGGGGCAGAAAACAGGGCAGCGGATACTCTCTCTCGTATTCCTACCACAGCAGCCTTATTGACCATCTCCGTCCCACATTCGTTGCCACTTGATGAGCTGGATGCCCTTGTGGCTGAGGATGAACAATGTGGGGCTATTGTACGAGCTTTGGCTACCAATCCAGATTCGCATCCGGGTTACTCTCTAATTCAAGGATGTTTATACTACAATAACAGGGTGGTTCTTCCGCGCTATTCGCCTTGGGTGAGTCTGGTTCTTCAAGAACTCCATGATGGGCGTGTGGGGGGGCACTCACTCAAAACTTGGAAAAGGATTGCTGCAAGTGTTTATTGGATAGGGATGAAGAGGGAGATACAAAACTATGTGGCTAAGTGTGTAGTATGTCAACGTAACAAGTATGTATCCTTGGCCCCGGCGGGGCTATTACAGCCGTTGCCTATGCCGGAGTTGATTTGGGAAGAGTTGTCAATGGATTTTATTGAAGGGCTACCCCGTTCAAAAGGGTTCAACGCAATCTTTGTTGTTGTGGACCACCTTAGCAAGTTTGCCCATTTCATTGCGTTGAAACACCCATTTTCGGCGTGGCTCATGTGTTTATTCAGGAGGTTGTTCGACTACATGGGGTGTCGAAGTCCATTATTTCTGATAGGGACAAGATCTTCCTCAACAATTTTTAGTCTGAACTTTTTCGGTTACAAGGAACTAAGCTGCGGCATAGCACGGCGTATCACCCCCAAACGGATGGCCAGACCGAGGTTGTGAACAGGTGCCTAGAGACGCACCTCTGCTGTTTTGCAAATTCCAAGCCCAAGACTTGGATATGGTTGCCATGGGCTGAATTTTGGTACAACACCTCCTATCATACGGCTACGAGGATGACCCCTTTCCAGGCGGTGTACGGGCGAGATCCACCACCTATTCTCCGTTTTGAGCATGGACGTACTTCCAATTCGGTAGTCGAGCAGCAGCTCCTAGATCGGGACAAGATACTAGAGGAGTTGGGTATGAACCTAAGTAGAGCATAACAAAGAATGAAGACCACTGCTGATGCACACCGACGGGAGGTTACTTTTGAGGTGGGAGATTTGGTTTACCTCAAGATCCGACCCTATCGGCTTAAGTCATTGGCCACATGGTCAAACGAGAAACTCACACCACGTTTTTATGGGCCTTATCAGTTGTTACAGCGCATTGGACAGGTGGCCTATCGCTTGCAGCTCCCTCCCACAGCAACTACACATCCCGTTTTTCATGTTTCCCAACTTCGGAAAGCTATTGGAGCCTCTCAGGCCGCGCCTGAATTCCCTCCCCAACTCACGGATGACTTTGAATTGTTGGTTGAACCAGAGGATATTTTAGAGGTTAGACCTGGTCCGGTGGGTGAGAATTGAGATTGTGCGGTGTTGGTCAAGTGGAAGAATTATCCCGAATTTAAAGCAACGTGGGAATCCATTGCAGCAATGCAAACTCAGTTCCCTACCTTCCACCTTGAGGACAAGGTGACTCTTTTGGCGCAGCGTATAGATACGCCTCCAATTCGGTTCACTTATGCAAGGCGAGTCAGGCACGTGACTAATGGGTAGGGGAAGTTAGTTGGGACTGGGAGGGAATGTTAATATTCTGTAGTTGTTATTTTTGTCTTGTCAGGGAGGACAGAATGCTAATTGAGCTAGGGGGCTTGAGAGATAAGGGGAAGAGGGGAAGTCGGGTAGGGGAGGCTGTTTTTTTTTCTGGTCCTGTAACAGAGGCTCAGCTCTTGTAGGGGAGAGAACTGACCTCTCGAAAGTCAGCGAAGGGGAAGATTACTGTAATTCAAAACAGTACTTCAATTATTTCCATTAATGAAATTACGTACCTGTTGAAGGGTTCTATCAACTGGTATCAGAGTTACCTTCAGAAAGAGGATGGCGACGAAGAAAATTGAATCCCGGATGGATGTTGTCGAGGAGAGGGTTGAGGCCTGCACCATGTCCTACTCCAAGAAACTGAGAACATGAGAGGAGAATTGCAGAAACTTTCGACGCTGGATAAGGTCGAGCTTGCGCTGCAGCAGTTCGAGAGTTTGGATCGCACCCGTTCACCCGAAAGAGAGAGAGGGAAAGGGAAATGGATGGATGGGGAATCTTCGGGAGTTACATCGACAACGAAGCTCGGAGGTGGCCGGACGAAGGATGCGGAAATTGATGAAGGCCAGGAGGTGGCCACTGAGGATCCAGACTTGTATCGAGAGGCTCGACTAAGATTCGAGCCGAAATTTCGGAGGTTGGAGATGGGCTTTCGATGGCGAGAATCCAGAAGGGTGGTTGTTCCGGATGGAGCGATTTTTTGCTGCCAGTCATCTCTCCGAGGCTGAGAAACTAGAAGCAGCCGTCATTAGCTTGGATGGGGGCGCACTGGCCTGGTACTAATGGGAAGAAGGGCGTCGGAGGATGAGGTCGTGGCCGGAGCTGAAGGCGAACTTATTGGAGCGATTCCATTCCACACAGGAGGGGACGCCTTACAAAAGATTTCTAGCTCTCCGTCAGAAGGCTAGCATGCGGGATTACCGGAGGGAGTTCGAGCTTCTCGCATCTCCTCTGTCGGACGTCTCAGAGCAGATTCTGGAGGGGCATTTCATCAACGGCCTCTGAAGGGAAATTAGGGCAGAGGTGCGAATGCTGAAGCCGGTCGGTTTGGGTCGAATAATGGAGGTGGTCGAGCGGGTTGAGGAGAGGAATTCAAAAGACCAGGATGGGCATCAGTAGACGTTGCTGGCACTTCAGGGGGAATCTTATTTCTCTGGGATACTCAGGAGGTGGAAATGGCAAAAACTGAAGCAGGGCAATACACCTTAGCGATCCAATTTAAATCTCTAAAGGATGGTGCCTGCTGGGCAGTTATGGCAGTATACGGGCCGATAGATTACCTGCTGAGACAAGATCTTTGGGACGAAATATCAGCTATGCTAAGTATATGGGCAGTACCTTGGTTAATATGAGACTTTAACACAATCCGGTATAGCACTGAAAAAAAAGGGGGAAGAATTACGGAAACTACATCAATGAGGAATTTCAATTGTTTGATCAACGGCTTCTCATTGATAGAACCTGCACTCTCAGGAGGCTTATACACATGGACAAATGGAAGGAACCCACCCAACTTAGCCAAACTCGACAGATTTTTGGTTGCACAAAATGGATGGACTCGTTTCCCAATGCAGCAGGTAAAATCCTACCACGGTCTACATCTGATCACTCCCCTAGTGTTGCAGACTGCTCCTGAGGATTGGGGACCTCCCCTTTCAGATTCGAAACATTTTGGCTGAAAGAAAATGGATTCCTAGACAAAATAAGCGCTTGGTGGACAGAATTACAGATTCAAGGTACGCCTTGCTTCATATTCAGTCAGAAATTGAAGTTGCTGAAGATAAAAATCAAAGAATGGGGAAGATCGAGAAAGCTTGATTGGGAAAAAGAAAGAAATCACCTCCTCGGAAAAATACAGCTATATGACCAGAAAGAAGAACAGCAGGGCTGTTTAACAATCCTGGAAAATTTAGAAAGAGATACATTCAAAGAAGAATATGAGAACAAAGTCAACCAAGAAAGAATATTCTGGAAACAGAGTGAGATATCAGTGGATCAAAGAAGGTGATGGAAATACAAAGTTTTTTCGCTCCATAGCTTCAGCACATAGAAGTAAAACAGAATATCAGCATTAAATGTTGAAGGTAGAGTCACCGAGGATAAAAATGAAATAACAAAAAATTTCTTGAACTTCTACTTGAATCTCTATGAAGACAAACAACAATCCAGACCTTTCCTGGAGGGACTTCCTTTGAAAAATATATTTGAGAGGACCAAATCACAGTTGCTGGAACCATTTACATTAGAAGAGATTGAAAGTGCTTTAAATTCTATGGCCTCGGACAAAGCCCCGGGACCGGATGGCTTTACAAGTGAATTTTATAAAGAAGGATGGGAGTTTCTAAAAAATGATGCCCAAAATATGTTCAATGACTTCTTCAAGAATGGGTCACAGCCAAAAGCATGGGTGCAACATTTATACCACTAGTAGCAAAAAAGAAAGAACCTTGTGTGGCAGCGGACTTCAGACTCATAAGTCTGATTTCTAGTCACTACAAGTTGATATAAAGGGTCCTTGCAACTAGATTAAGGGCTGCACTACCTGAAGCGATCAGCTCTAATCAATCAGCTTTCGTGAAAGGAAGACAAATTTTAGATTCAAAACAACTCCTACACGAATTGGTGGATCACCATAAGAAGAAGGGGAAGCGAGGTGCAAAACTCAAGCTGGATTTCAAAAAAGCATTCGATAAAGTCAATTGGATTTTTTTGGATGAAACGTTGAAGAAAATGGAATTCCCAGAACGTTGGAGGAGATAGATAAGAAGTGTCTCTTCCGCTTCTTTCTCAATCCACATTAATGGGACAGAAAAGGGATACTTCAAAAGCAGCCGTGGCCTTAGGCATGGGGACCCACTATCCCCTCTCCTCTTTAATATAGTGGGTGAATCCCTCAAAGCACTAATCTACATGGGCCAACAAGAAGCATGGCTTGAAGGTTTCAGCATAAATGCACAAGTTAGTATTCCTATTTTATAGTTTGCAGATGATACAGTCCTGCCATGGGAAGATATGGATGAACAAACAATCAACATTAAAGCACTGTTGGGCCTCTTTGAAATAATGTCCGGACAGACTATCAATTGGGAAAAGGCAGGCTTCATGGGGATAAACCTTGTCAAGATTCTGGATGGGCCCGTTAGGCCCACATCCCCACATTGTAATGATATTGTCCGCTTTGGGCCCAAGCCCGCACGGTTTTGCTAATGGGTTTTACCCCAAAAGGCCTCATTACAATGGAGATGTGGGTTCCTGATTTTCGCCCATTATTCTTCTCATTCACTTTCAATGTGGGACTAATTCTTCTAACAAACCTCAATATCAGCACCCGGGTGAGTATTGCAAGATTCCTTGGATGCAAAATTATATCAATGCCATCCACCTATCTAGGGTTACCCCTATTTCAGGGAAGAATGATAAAAAAATATGGCAAGGGAAAAATGCTAGAAAAGACTTGAAGTAGGGAAAGGTCAATTTTTATCACAAGCGGGAGAGTAACATTAATAAAATCAGTACTAGCTGGTACACCCAACTACCAATTATCATTGCTGCCTTGTCCGATCAGCGTAGCAAAAAGATTAGAAGCTATACAACGAAAATTCCTATGGAGCAGAGGTCAGGGCAAATCCAAATGCCCCCTTGTCAAATGGTCCCAAGTTTGCAAACCTAAAGAAGGAGGCTTGGGCATTAGAAAAATTAAATCTACGAACTCGGCCCTATTAGCAAAATGGCTATGGAGGTACACACAAGAACCAAATGCATTGTGGAAAGAGATCATTGATGCAAAATATGGAAGAGATACAATCAATAAAATGCCTAAATTATGTCCTCGCAAAGGTTCAAGCTTATGGAAAGGTATTCTAGCAGAAAAACCAACATTTGACTCCTTATGTAAACTGTGTGGAGAACTTGAGGAAGATGCTAACCACATATTGATGCACTGCCCTCTCAGTCAGAAAGTATGGAATGCCATGTTAAAGAAGTTCAGCATACCTACTTGCTTCCCAGAAAGCCTAAGGCAATTGATTCAGCAAGGAAATTATTGGCCATGGCCTATGGTGGGAAAAACACTATGGGCAGCAACAATTGCTGCAGTCCCTTGGCAACTTTGGTTAGAAAGAAATAACAGGAAATTCAAAAACACATGCACTTCCTTTGGACGCATCATTGGAAAAGTAATTCAGAACACTCTCATATGGGCTACAAACTTTAGCATATTGGTGATTATGAGAAAATATTGGTCCAAGGTCATACACTTTAGCATCCCACGTGCACCTACCATGGTAGAGTGGACCCCTCCACAAGAAGGATGAATGAAACTCAACGTTGATGGATCATCCCTTCAGAACCCTGGCCTTGCTGGTTTTGGTGGAATATTTTGGGACAACAATGGCCAAATAGTGTCGAATTTTTCCAGGCCAACAAGTAAGTGTTCATCGAACGAAGCCAAAAGTAGAGCCATCCTGGAAGGTATAAGGCTATAAAAAAGATAGAAAACCACTTATAGTGGAAAGTGACTCCGCTCTTGCAATAAGATGGGCTAAACACACAAGTAGTCCTCCTTGGCACCTCAAGGCCATCTATGATGAAATCTGGGAGAAGACTTCAGAATGGCAAATCCAATGGTCAAAAGTCCCTAGATCAGCAAACTCCTTAGCGGATCAACTCTCTAAGCAAGGTGTCTATCACACAAATATAACAACAGGGACTGTATTCCCTCTCCCTTAGTTTTTGTAACAATGTCTTGTAATGTCTTGTAATGTACTATATGTACCCTAGTGATGTATGATCATTTGAGAAAGCAATAAAAGATTATCACTGTTTCAAAAAAAATTCTGTGCTCTACTTGCACAAATTGCATGACAAATTCCTATCAAGAAATTCTGTGGGTTTCCATAGATAGCTTTGGTTGTGTTGCAATTCTGGTGGTTTGGCTTGAGGTGGGGGTCAGGTACTTCTTTATGATGTTTCTTAACTCCATTAAAACATGCTCCCATCACCAACCTCTCCATAATGTTCCTGGTATAAAGACGCTTATTTTGGCTATACTTCCACTCTCTTTTAGGCAGGTGATTCTTTGGAAGTGCGAGACTACCCAAAACAAAAAAATGGCTTCTCTACTAGGAAGTTGAAGCATTGTTGCTCCACCAAAACCATGGTCAGAGTTTCTTCCTACCAGCCAAACGAAGCTTTGAAGAGCCATGAACGGGGGAAGGATGAAGCTTCTTTGGTGGTTTTTCCTTTCTGTGAGTTTTACTGCAAAGGATGACCCATTTTGAACAAGAAAAAGGTAATTACACTATCACTAAAACTCATTAATTTTTTGGTGGCTCTCAATTTCTGTCTGCTCTGTTCTATCCTACCAAACTCTGTACTCTCTTTCTCACTCTCTTCTGTCCTCTGCATTGTGATCCTCCTTTCACCTCTGTGAACCCATCCTTGTCCTCTAACAGCTTTCTCACCTCTAGCTTGTATACAGAGCACATGGAACAAAAACCCTGCGCAAGCTCCTGACAAATACTCAACACTCTGTATCAAGCAAGGCCTCCCTCTGCAGCCCATCAATCCTAACCCTAAACCCTAAACCCTAATTCTTACACAAGATATATTCTTTTGCTAATACAAAAGCTTACCAATTACTCTCATTGAATAGATCTAAACATTAACAAGCATTAGCATTTTCTAAAACTGAAGGTTATAAGCCAATTGAACTAAACCAAAATGCCCGCTAAGGTTCATTAATTAATGCCAATTTCAGAACAAATTATGGAATTATATCAATATCCTCTTATATTTTGAGTTTAACAGACCATCAAAGAATGCAAAGAAAATGAGAATTTGTTCCAACAAAGTGACAGAGCAGGAAAAAATAAATAATTTTGAAAATGATGAATAACAACATCTATGCAGTACTCCTAAAAAAAATTACATCTATTCAGTACAAACCATCAAGAGTCTGAGCATCAACAACGATAAAATCCAACCTCCCCACTGAGAAATGGTAGTTTCGCAAACCAAACTCTTCCTCATACCGATTAACTACCTGCATGACAAATAACTTCGACTAACACTTTATGTACAAAAATGGAGGAATTTCATAAAAGAACAAAATAATATATAAAATGGACATTAACTCTTGTAAACTTCACATCCATCAGATTGCTAGCCACTATAACAGCTTTGTCAGTCCTTTAAATTTAGTTGAAGCTTTAACCACTATAACTGCTTTGTAAGTGATTTAAGTAAGGTTAGTTGAAGCTCTTCCAAGCATACTAAGTGACTCTCAGAGTGCATGCATTAAGGGTAGCATAGATTCAACCGAGATTAACAAGTGTATTGATAGTAAGTGACTTTTCTTGCGATTTAAAGATTAAAATCAATATTAAGGGGCCCTTACTCATGTTTTAAGTACGCGTATTGTAATTTATTAAGGGCCCTTCCTCATGTATTAAGTCCACTCATTGTCATTTATGAAGGGCCCTTCCTCATGTATTTTGCCTTTGGCTTTGCCTAATTAAACCATGCCTTCCTCAAAAAAAAAAATGTTACATGATTGATTTTGTCACGTTGTACTAACTTTTATTGTTGAGTGGAAAAATACACCATATTAAAAAAAAATTTAAGAGATTGATTCCACACCATATTAAAATTGTTGCAATAGAGTTTCTTACAATAAAATGTGAGATGAGTAGAAAAATATGGGATTCCATTCTACAGAAGCTTGGAGTACTTTACAGCATGCCTAAAACCTATGCACACTGGAAACTAGCCTCCTGTCCCATGGCACTGTACACGGAATCCTCTGACTAGCTCATTCAGTTGAAAAATGAAGGGGAGAAAAACAGGGGTGGCACTGAAGGAGGAATTCGTTGGTGATGTCTTTATCGAGATAAAGGCATGGGAACCAAGCCAAAGTGCAACAGAGAGAAGTTCCACTCTGGTCATAAAAGGGATACCAGTGCATCTTTGGTGCAAAGAGATTTTCCAGGCTCTTGTAAGCATAGTCAGCACACCTCTGGTGTTCAACGCAGAGGCTATGACTGGGAAAAAGAGCAGATGTCCTCTCAGCCAAAGTGGATTTGAAAGAACCTTTCGGAGGATCTCTGCAAGTCCCAGTTCCCGTCGGAGGTCATTCTTACAGGATCTGGATCTTGAAAGAGGCAGGTCAGCAGAAGAGGAAGAAAAAAGGGAGTAAAAAATTAAAAAAGGGGGCCAAAAGAAGAAGCAAGGGAAGAGAATCACTACAAAGAGATGGGATGCAAGAAAAGAAACGGCGCCGACGAGTCTCGCCGGACAAATGGAAGATGAAGTGTCTCCAGCGAACTCCCTGGCTCCATCGACGGCTTTACCAAATGTGGAAGAGTTTGTGGGTGTAGACGAAGCTTGAGCAAATATGGAAAGAGAAATTTAAATCCCTACAAAACAATTGGATCCAACTTAAGGGACACCTCGAAAACTTATAACTCGGACAGAGTTGCAAATCCAAGTGACAAGCGAGGTATCAGCCGAGACAAATCAAAATGAAATGGGGGAGCCGACACGTCGCATTTCTACTATTCCACGTGGTGCGAGTGATGCTGGCATGTCTTCCCCGGAAGTCGAAAGGAAGAGGCAAGACGATCCAGTCGCTGAAGAAGGTGCAGAAATTAATCAGAGAAACACATCTGTTACGAGCCAGGGGTATTAGAGTAATTTGTTTTCTTAAGTTGTTTTATTAGTTATTTAATGTTAGCACTTGTGTTAGGGTTTTTTATTATTCTTTGCTTGGTCAATAAGCCACTAGTGGTATACTCGTAAATTGTAAAATAATTCACTCTATTTTTTTTTTTTTTGAAAGTTGTTCTTCATTGATATTTTGAAATAGTTACAAAGTATGAGCCCAATCCGGGCAGATACATAAGAAGCTTAGGGTGACACAACAAGAGTTTGTTGATGCACCCCTTGCTTAGCAAGAGAATCAGCGTGACCATTCGCACTTCTTAACACATGAGACCATGAAATTACAAAGGTAGTGTAAGTACAAAGTTCATTAAAAAGGAAGCGAAAACGCCATGGAGGTTTCGACTCGCTGGAACCCCAAGAGAGAACCACCTTGGAATCCCCTCCACATTGAGACTGCATCCTAATCCCAAGCTGGCAAAGCACTTAAGACCTTGCAAGAGACTACGTGCTTTCAGCGGTATATGAATCATTGACTCCAATTGGCCCGTAATAAGTTAGAATAACTTCACCAAGAATCTCTAATTATTCCCCAATGCCAGCGGGGCCTGGATTACCGGTCGAGGATCCATCAAAATTGAGCTTGTAAGTGGAGTATGGAGGAGGCTGCCAAACTTGATTTGTTGTTCGATTAGAAGTGTCTAGACATGCATGCTCGGCCCATGACTTCCAAATGGTACTAGCATCAACCCCCTGAAAACAGCTTTGAAGCTTGAGCCATCCCACAATAGAGTGTAGAGTAGAATAGGCCACATGTTTCCAATGTTGTTCATGCCCATGAAAAATCCTCCTATTCCTTTCTTTCCAAAGGAACCAGGGAATAAGGCCTACACAACACTTGAACATGAGCCTTCCTATTCTTCAATCCCAATGAGCTAGTCATTGATGCAATTCTAATCAAACCATGTGGCATAACAAATTCAGACCCAAATAAGCAGAGAATCAACATCCAAACCTTCCAGCTATATGAGCAGTGGATTAGAACATGGTCCACTATCTCTGGTACAGCTTGGCACTAAGGACAGAGACCTGAAGTAATGTGCATTCCTCTCCTCTGAAGTAGATCTCTGGTGGGCAATCTTCCCCTCATTGCACACCAATTGAAAAAATATTGTTTTTTTGGGCAAGATAGAGACCAAACAATAGCCGCCGGGTGATTGCTCGAATTGCTATTGGCAAAAGTAAGATAAGCTGATCTTACTGTGTAGATACCCTTCGGCTCAGGTCTCCACAATAACTTATCCTCATCCTCCCTATTAAGGCAAACACTATTGAGCTCCCCCAATAGATGCGAGATGTCAATAGCTTCATTATCATTCAATGATCTTCTAAGTAGGGATTCCCAATTAAGATTACTGAGTTGACCCAATGGAGCAATATCAGATATGAGGCAATCATTGATCCCTTGCAAGAAGAAATAACACGGGGTATTTCTCAGCCCAAGGGTTGTCACCTAACCATGAATCAGTCCAAAAGTGTGTCTTATTCCCATTACCAGGATGAAAGAAAATATTTTATGGAAAGAGGGTAGGAGTTTAATGATTCTTCTCCAGTTAGGAGAAAAACCCCTAGCCCCCCTACCTTCAAGCCACCAATGCAAATTTCCTCTCCCAAATTTGGCCTTAACAATTCTTTTCCAGGTCACATCCTCATCTGAATTCAATTTCCATATCCACTTACTCATTAAAGCAGAATTGATATGTTTAATCCTTCTTATGCCCAAACCACCTTTCTCCTTGCTTTGACAAACTTCCTCCCAGTTAATTAGATGCATCTTAGAGTTTTCAGAGGTACCTGACCAGAGGAAATTTCTCATAATTTTCTCAATATTTGATACTACCGAAGCTGGGCAATGTAGGAAGGATAGGAAATAAGTGGGAATCCCAATGAGACATGCTTTAATCAAAACAATTCTGCCAGCTTTAGATAAGAGTCGACCTTGCCATGTACTCAGCCTGTTTTGTAACTTTTCAATAATCGGATCCCATAGTGTTTTTGGAGTTCTACCAATGAATAACGGAAGACCCAAATAAGTAGAAGGAATAGATCCCACTCTGCATCCCAAGGCAGCAGCCAAATCATCAAGCAAAAGATCATTTAGATGGAAACCTGATAAAGTAGACTTGGTCCAATTTATCTTTAACCCTGAAGACATCTCAAACAATATTAGAATGTGTTTAATATTCTCGAGCTGATCCCTGGTGCCCTTACAAAAAATTATTGTATCATCGGCAAATTGGACTAGTGGAATCCTCAATCCCTCCTCAGTAAACACTGCATCAATCCAACCCTCCTCAATAGCCAAATTCAACAAGTATCTCAAGCTCAACAAGTATCTCAAGCCTTCTCCTGCTATATTAAACAGCATGGGAGATAGTGGATCCCCTTGTCTGAGGCCACGACTTGGCTTAATGAAACCTTGAGCCCCACCATTAACCAGAATAGAGTATCTAGTAGAGGAAATGCAAGACATTATCCACTTTCTCCATTTCCTACCAAAGCCAAGAAGTTGCATCATGTGTCTTATGTAGTCCCATGAGACTTTGTCAAAGGCCTTCTCAAAATCAAGTTTGAGGATGACATGTGGCTCACTACTCTGATGGCAAAGATGAAGAACCTCATGGGTACACATAGCTACATCCATGATATTCCTACCCTTTATAAATGCATGTTGCTCAGGGCTGATAATATAATTCACGACTCTCTGCAGTCGGCTAGCAAGAACTCGGGCTATGACTTTATAGGTGCTATTAGCAAGGCTAATTGGTCTGAAATCAGTAATCCTTTCCACACACCTTTTCTTTGGAAGTAGGGCAATAAAAGTAGACCCCATTGCATTGCAAGTGAGCCCGTATTCATGGAAGTGATGAAGCATTTGAGTAACATCGTCTCTTATAATAGCCCAGCATGAGTTAAAATATTCTCCATTGTAACCGTCCGGTCCTGGAGCTTTGTTTTTTGGCATTAACTTACCAGCAGCATCAATTTCCTCATTGGTGAAAGGTAATTCAAGCTCAACTACACGGGCTTGAGTTAACCATTGGCTGAATACCCCAGGAAGCCGAGGCCTATTACGAGAGTCCTCAGAGTATAATCTTGTAAAGTGGTCCACAATGTTTCTGATAATGACATCTTTGTCAGAGGAGACAACACCCTCTACCTCCAAAGAGCAAATTCTATTCACTCTCCTTCGATTGGAGGCCATAGCATGAAAGAACTTTGTATTACCATCTCCCTCTAGTAGCCACTTATGCCTTGATTTTTGTTTCCAACAAATAGCATCCTTTCGAAGGATATTATTGAATTCAGTAACTATAGTGATCCGGCTAGCAATCTCATCATCAAGCAATTCTCTTATCTCCTCGGTTTGATCAATATGAGAAATAATAGCAGATAACTCTTCCTTCCTTGCATTTAGAATTATTTTCTGATTTTTCGACCAATTGACAATTTTGCCTTTGAGTGCTTTAAGTTTCCTAAAGCATTTTCCACTCATCATTCCCTCATCACGAATATCATTCCACCATGCTTTTATTTGAGGGATAAAAAGTTCATCCTCAAGCCAGTAGTTCTCAAACCTGAATGGCGTTCCACCCCACAATTCTGAATTTGTGTCTAAAAGAACAGGCCAATGATCTGAGACAGTTTTCCCAAGAACTTTGCAAGCAGCCCTCGGATAATAAACGAGCCAGTCTGATTCACATAAAAATCTGTCTAATCTTGAAAGAATGGCTGGCCTTCTACAATTGCTCCATGTAAAAGCCTTCCCAAAGGCAGGTAAATCAACAAGTTCAGAGCCCCCTATGAAATCAGAAAACCCTCTCATGGTGGCAGTGATAGAGCTAGCAATAGGTTTCTTCTCGTTCCTTCTACATATAGCATTGAAATCCACCCCAAGCAGCCAGGGGTTATTCCATTGACTAAACAGACACGTGAGCTCCTCCCAAAAAACATTTTGGTTTGAGTATGTGGATGGCCCATATACAGCACCTAGGGACCAGGACTTCCCATTGGAGAGATCAGGGTTGTGGGACATTAAGACCTTACGACCTCCCTTTTCTCTCTTCCTCACTCTTCCTATTTCTTCCTCTTTCTCTTCTCTTCGTTCCCTCTAAACTTCTCATGGTATCAAAGCAGGGATTTTGATTTCAGCCGTCTACACGTGTTCTTCATTGAAATTCTCACGGTTAGAAGGCTGGATTAAAATTTCTGTTGTTGGGCAACTAAAAATCTCATCTTTTTCCATCTTTTTTCCTGCCATGGCTGTAGGCTAAGGTTTGTCCTGCTAATAGAGTGCATTATGCACTTTCTACAACCCAAACGAAAGGTTTTATTGTGTTTCTGAGCTCTAAGTCGTGCTGTTGCTTCTGCTGACGTCATCGCGCTGCCTTTTTTGTCTTTTTTGTCTTTGCCATGGGAGCCATGCTAGTGTTTTTTTCGAATTAGGATGGGTTTTATGGTGTTTTTGAGTTCTAGCTCGTGCTGCTACTAGTGCTACAGCTTCTGCTGACGTCATCATACTGCTACTGTGTTTTTGTCTTGCCTCGGGAACTGTGCCAAATCTGAATTTCACATTTAACTCTCTTTAGAAAGGTTTTCTGGTCACCAGAAACTCCTTCAGAAGTGTATCGACTACTTCAGGTGTGTTCTTTTCAATTTATGCTGACATCATCATCCCTAGGGCTGACATCAGCATATTTTTCTCTTGTGAATTTCCTACTCCAGAAATAGGTTTGGCTTCTGATTGTTGCTGGAGTGCTTAATATATATTCTGGTTGAGTTGAAAAGCTTAATTTCTTTGTAATTGCTAACATCAGCATAATTATCTTTTTTTTTGAGAAACGTCCGTTTGAGTTTATTTTTATATTTCCAGCAACAATGAGATGCCTTGCGAAGAGGCTGTTGACTCTGGAGTTGAAATCAAGGTGGATACTAAAGATACTCTCTTGATTACGTCCACTAAGCTCAATGGGAGTAAGTATTTATTGTGCTCTCGCTTAGTTCAGAAATTGAAGGATAACTATTTCACTGAGTTTCCGCCCAATCCAATGACACTTAAATGGAAAGCAGAAGATCTCAAGTTCAGACTTGGTTAATAGGTAGTATGGAAGAGAGATTAGCCTCTCAAGTTATGAGTTGTACCTCAGCAAAACAGATTTGAAAAGAACTAGAATCAATGTTTCTACAAGAATCTAATTTTTCTAAGATTTATAATCTGTATCAGAAATTCTACACTATTTCCCATGGTGACAAGAGTGTAACAGATCTCTTTATTGCGATGCAAGGCATGTTTCAAGAAATCAATAATTATTATCCGATCTCTACGGATATTGCAACCATCAAGCAGCAAAAGAATCAAATTAATGTTTCGCAGATTTTGGAGGCATTAAGACCTAAATTTGAAGGTATTCGAGCACAAATTCCTAATGTTGGGGGTCATCTTACTCTTGAGATTGTATATAACCAAGTGTTGAATGCAGAATCTATTGTTTTATCCTCTTCATCCAGCTAGATTGTGTCAGATAATAATGTTGTACTCAAAGTCATCTCATCTAATACTGGTAATAATCCTTTCAAACGTCGCAACAATGTGAAACGAAAAGGTAATGGCAATAATTCTTCTTTAAAAAGGGAGATAGGAAATGTATGCATTGTGGAAGAAATAATCATGAATCTGAGAGGTGTTGGGACAAATTGGCAAACTTTCTTGGGCTAACAATGTTGGCCGAGCTGACTCAGGGGATGTTGCGCAAGATCCAGTTGCAGCAATGCAAGAGCTTATATCTAGATTTGCCAAGCAATCTGGAAGTGGTCAGTTAAGGTCTTTTTTTCTTTCTCCAGCTGCGCCAAATACTTCCTCAGCCATTACCTCAGCCACTACTTCAGGTATGTTTCGGTGGCTGGTTGTCGATGGGTCTATACAATGAAATATATGTCAGATCGGACGTTGGACAGCTAGACATTAAAAATGCCTATTGTTAGATTTAGTTAAGGAAGATAGAAGATGAGAGAAAAGTGAAGAGATAGAAAGAAGGGGAAGAGAGAAGGAGAGAGATGTCGTAAGGTTTTAATGAACAACAACCCTAAAACATTTATTAATAAAATCTGAAAATACAAAACTACAATGACGCCATTCATTGCTTGAGGAGCAAGTAAACTAAACAATAAACAAATAATAACTAACTGAAGTTTAGTAAAATTACTAACCTACCCCTGACTCTTAACACTCCCCCTCAAGCTGGACCGTAGATGTCATGAAGGCCCAGCTTGGAGAGAAGATACTTAAATTCCTTTCTAAGGGCAGTAGGTTGTGCATCTACCACTTACACATGAATTTAGACCATTCGCCTTCCAACAATGACAAAAGAAAGAAAAATATTGAACCTTTAGCTTCCGACCGCACAACAGATAACATCAGCAGTAGCAGCACCAATAGCAGCACGAGCTAGAGCTCGGAAACACCAGAAAACCATTTCAAATTCGAAAAAAACCTTTGTGACGGTTCCCAATGCCATGTAAAAAATACAAGTTTTACATACCTGGAAGCTCTGAAACACGTTCAGAACTATCTGTGACTAGAAGTGGCAGATTTTCTCAGCTTAAAGACAGGTTTTTTGGTTTGGCACAAATCCCGAAGGAGAGTAAAAGTTCAATTTTTTTTTTTTTTTTGCAGCAGTAATAGCAATCGCAGATACAGGTTCCTACAAATCCAGCAGCAACAAAGGAACTTCCTTTAGGAGTAAACCCATACGCACAACCCTTCAATCAGTAGTAGAAGCCATTATCAAGGGATAATGGCAGAAGAACACTGAAAAGAGAAACTTCAAGGATCGTCCAAAAATCTAAGACCTTTCTAGAACTTCTAACTTGTACAACGATCTTCAAGGAAGAAGATCCCATGACCTCTGTAAGTGACGAGTTGTCACATACAGACCTCTGATACCATGTTAAAAATAGTGAGAAAATAGAAGATGAGAGAAAAGTGAAGAGATAGGAAGAAGGGGAAGAGAGAAAGAAAGAAAGAGGTAGTAAGGTCTTAATAACCTACAACCCTAAAACATTTATTAATAGAATCCGAAAATACAAAATTATAATGATGTCATTCATGGCTTGAGGAGCAAGTAAACTAAACAATAAACAAATAATAACTTACTGGAGTTTAGTAAAAATTACTAAACTATCCCTGACTCTTAACATCTTTCTTTATGGTGACCTAGAAGAAGTTTATATGCAGCAGCCACCTTGATATGTCAAAAAGGGGGAGGAATCCAAGGCATTGATGAAGTTAAACTATATTTAAGTCATCATTTTCTGATCAAAGACTTTGGTCTCTTACACGACTTCTTGGGCATTGAGGTTGTCAGAAATAAGGGGGATCAATGGTGTTGTCCCACAGGGAATATGTTGTGGATATGATTCATGAGTATGGTCTGTTACGAGCCAAGCCAACAACCACACCAGTTGATACAACTTCAGAGTTGCATGATGTGAATAGGCCACCTTTGACAGATGTGACATAGTTGGAGGTTAGTTAGACAACTAATTTATGCCACTGTTACTCGTCCTGATATTTCATTTGTTGTAGGTGGGGTTAGTCAATTTATGGATAAGCCACCTAAAGTTCACATGGATGTTGCCCATCGCGGTTTAAAGTATCTAAAAGGTGCACCTGGTATGGGACTTCGTTTTAATCATTGTGGCCATCTTGATATTGTTGGATACTTTGATGCAGACTATGCTAGTTCAAAGACTGATAGAAAGTTGACTACTGGGTATTGTGTTTTTGTGGGTAGAAATTTGGTTGGATGGAAGAGTAAGAAACAGAATGTTGTAGCTCGTTTCAATGCTGAAGCTGAATACAAATCAATGCCACCAATTGTGAGTGAACTTCTCAAGGTCAAATCTGTACTTACAGATATGGGGTTGAGTGATGATAAACCTATGGTGTTGAAGTGTAATAATCGAGCTGCTATTTTTATAGCAAACAATCTAGTGTTTTATGAAAGGACAAAGCATATAAAGGTTAACTGCCATTTCATTCGAGATGCAATTCTGAAAGGCAAGGTTGTCACACCACATATCAGTACTAAAGACCAATTGGCTGATCTGCTCACTAAAGGTCTTGGTAGAAAAGATTTTGAGTATCTTGTTTCCAATCTGGGCCTCCATGATATTTATGCTCCAGCTTGAGGGGGAGTGTTACGAGCTAGGGATATTATAGTAATTTGTTGTCTTAAGTTGTTTTATTAGTTATTTAATGTTAGCACATGTGTTAGGGTTTTTTATTATTCTTTGCTTGGTCAATAAGCCACGAGTGGCATACTTGTAATTTGTAATCTATTAACTCTATTAATACAAGATTAGGGTTGAGGGTCATTAAGACCTTACGACCTCCTTTTTCTCTCTTCCTCTCTCTTCCTCTCTCTTCCTCTCTCCTCCTCTTCCTCTCTCTTCTCTCATTCCCTATAAACTTCACAACTTCACTTCTATGTGAGGAGTCGAACAAGGGGATAAATCCTGATATATAAAGCAAGCCCAGTCTACAAGAAAAATAAGTAGACTCCCAGAAAGGAGGGAGTTCAAGCTCAAAGAAGAGGAAGCCTTCAACAAAAGGCTCGAAGAAATGCTAGAAAGGAGGGTAGACGAGTTTCAGGAAAAACTAAAAACATGACCAAAGAACAAATTAATGAATTTAAGCTAAAGGCCCTGAAATTGTGGGTCTCGGGCACCGCCAGTACAGTTAGTAAATGATTGTACTGCCATGGAATGTGAGCAACAGTAAGGAAGATGTTAAAGAAGTATAAAGCTACAGTTGCACTCATATAGGAGACTAAACTTGCGGGCATCTCGCAATCGTTGAAAAGAGATTTATGGTATGCCCGTAGGCCGGGATGGGTATCCTCAAATGCAAATGGTTCTTCTGGGCAATGTTAATTATATGCGATAGTAGGGAGATGGAACTGGTAACGGTCGAGGAGGGACAATTCATTTTAGAAGCTCGATTCGGATCCCTCAAAAATGGAAAGACTTGGGCATCTATGATTATCTACGAACCGACTAGTTCTTCTCAAAGACAAGAATTATGGGGTGAGATATCGGCAATACTCATTGTCTGGAACTCACCATGGATACAGGGAGGTGACTTCAACACCATCAGATTTAAGATAAGTTGGTTAAAAGAAGAAGGTTTTCTAGACGATGTCATAAATTGGAGTGACCTTCAGCCACAAGGAAGCCCTTGTTTTGTGTTCAACCAGAAATTGAAATTACTTAAGCAAAGATAGAAGGAATGGGCAATCAAAGGAAATTAACTTTGATAGAGAGAAAAATATCCTTTTGGAGAAGATACATATATATGACTAGAAAGAGGGGCAGTTGGGTTCTTTAAATACTCTAGAGGAATTAGAGAGAGATACCCTCAAGGAGTATGAAATTAAAATCAACCGGGAAAGAATTTATTGGAAACGGAGAGCAAGGTACCAGTGGATCAAAGAGGTGGATGGGAACTCCACATTCTTCCGCTCCATAGCCTCGGCCCACAGAAGATGGAACAAAATACATTATTAGAAGTTGAGGGTAAGTGTTAGATTTAGAGAAGAAAGATAGAAGCTCAGAGGAAAGAGAGGAGATAAAGAGAAGAAAAAGAGAGAAGGAGAGAAAGTGGTCATACAGTCATAATGGCCTACAACCCTAAAACATGTATTAATAGAGTTTGAAAATACAAATTACTAGTCGATGACGAGAGAGGAGACGAAGACCAGACGACGCGACGGGAACTACCTACCTCCTCCCTCTAGGGTTTATCGCTGAAGGTTGATCTCTCAATCGGCGGGAATCGCAGAACGGCACGGAAGAAGGAGAGTGGAGAGTTGTCGAACGTAGAGCAAAGAGGGGTGATAACTCACGGGGTAGGGTTAGGGCTCTCGGAAGATGCAGCTTCGGAGAATCTTCCCTTTCTATGGAGCACGAAGTAGGCAGGAGGTGTTGTCGACTCCTCCTGACGACAGGAGAGAAACAGTCCTTCATCCGCGTTCCCATTGAGGTTGGAGATTTATTTCTATCGCAAGTTTGAACTTTGATGGAAGCCAAACAGACTGCTTCAAAGGAGCTTTGGTGGGAGGACGCACAGTTCACTGTGTCGATCTTCAACCGAAGGAACTGGGAATGCAAGATAATGCATTTCAGAGGAAGAAAAATTCTAGCACGGATTTACCTTCCAGAATTTGGGGAAAATGAGTAATCACCATGGAAATGCCTCGTAGACTCGTTACAGAAAATCCTTCCACACACCCCAAGCTCTGAGCCGACGAATCGAAAGACATGGCGCGATGCTTTGAACATGGATGACAAGGGAAAATCTCCGGAAGAAAACACTGAGTCGAACCTTCACCAAAGGATGAAGGAAAAGTGGCAGCAAAAAGATTGACACTTCTTCACAGTGTCGTGGCGAGGATTGATTGGGAAATACAGAAAGCTGACGAGCTCGAAACTTGGATCCAAAGGTCGATGGGGGCACACATGTGCTGAAAGTTTCATTTCTAGGTGGAGGTGAATGGCTCGTCGTAATCTGAGATGAACTTGTCGAGATCTCCTAAAATGGAACAATGCTGATTCTGTTCCACGTTGGGAGATCCGAAAGTGGGAACCAGCTACAGAAACAGGCCCCTTATCGGAATGAATCCAAATTTGAGGGATTCCCCCAGAACTCTTGGAGAAGGAAATTCTGGAAATGCTAGCCAATAGGTTTGGCATGCTGCTGGAACTGGAGAAAGAATCCTCAACAGGCCGGAATATGTCATATGCGAGGGCTAAGATTCGTCCTCGGAAATGGCCCATTGAAGACCAATGGACGGAGCTTGATTTCAATGACAAATTCTTCGCGATCCTCTTGAAACCAGAAGAATTTTTCCCCCCATTCAAAAATCCTCTCATGTAAGCGGGAGGAAGAAGGAGATGAACAGGCGCATGACTCTGTGACTTGGGCCAACACAGTGAAGGAGCGAGTTGACTCGGCAAATTGATGATGGAAATGCTACATTTGATGCTGTCCCAGAATCTGAAGTACCTGAGGTAACTTGTGCATTTATTTCTGAACCAGTGGCTTTGCATGTCTTTCAACCACCTCCTCCCTCCTTAATCCAGACAGCCTCTCAGCCCCCACAGCACAAAGCCTTGCCATCACGCCAATCATTCATTCATCTCCTCCAATTATTCCCTCCCAAGACCAACTTGCACCATCCTTTAAACAACCCACCCCTGCAACCAGTGCCCATGATAATTTCTCTTTTCTTCCCAACAATCCAAGTCTCCAAGCTTTTACTCCTAGTCCTATTAATCATATAAACAGTCCCCCCACCGTATACTCAAGGAAGAATTCACCCAGCAAGCCACTGGTTCATAATTCCCCTAATTCAGTTAATGGCAATTGCATTTATGATAAGGAAGGTATGTCGGTTATATCTATTGAAGTAGTCCAGCAGAGGGATGAAGAAAATCAGACCATGAAAGCTTCTTGGGTTGAATTTCTTCAAAAAATAAGAAAGAATATCTCTGATAAGGAGTATATGGAGGCTCTCACAATGACTACAAGATTTGATGAAATGGGAAGAGGAGACAAAAGGAAACGATGAGGTCTCTGTGGAAGCCCCTCAAGATGCCACAAGAATTGAGGAAGAAAAAACAATATGTGAAGAAAGAAGAGTAACTAGAGGAAAGGGAAAGGGAGTTGCAACACAGAATAGAGGAAATGATCATTCTATCATGGAATGTAAGAGGAGTTAGAAGTATGAATAAGAGGATGGTCATTAAGAATACAGTCTTGGAAATAAAGCTTATTTAGTTATTTTTCAAGAAACTAAGATGGGAGACATGAGGGAATCTATTGTTAGAGACCTTGTTCATTTTCAGCAACCTAAATGGCATTCTTTAAATGCTTCAAGTACTGTTGGTGGCATTTTGGTGATTTGGGATCCTCGTCATGTTGCTATGCTAAAAATAAATGTTGGAACCTATTACATTTCTATGAAAGTTGTGGACTTAGTGCTGGTAAAAATTGGTGCATTGGTGGCATTTATGGTCCGAGTACATATGGTGACAGATCAGTTTTTTGGGATGAGGTGCTGAACTTAACTTCACAGTGGAGTGAACCATGGCTTCTAGGAGGAGACTTTAACGCTATAAAAGCAAGGAATGAGAAGTTTCCTCATGCTAGAACCATAACAACTACTATGAGAAGATTCAGGGATTTTTTGGGGACATCTGAGGCTATTGATTTACCTATCTATGGAAAGACTTACACATGGAGCAATGGCAGACAAGTGCCAACCTTATCTAGGCTTGATAGGTTCCTTTATTCCAATGAATGGCTTGATCTCTACCCTAATGTGGGTTACAGGGTGTTAGGCAAGACAATATCCGATCATTGGCCTATTTTACTAGACACAAGGGCTGAAAATTGGGGAGGAACACCTTTCAGGTTTGAAAATCATTGGATTGAGGAGAAAAATTTTCTAACACTGGTTGAAAGTTGGTGGAATGGCCTTACTGATGTTGGACCGATTGCAGGGAAACTAGCTCGAAAATTAAAGCTGCTGAAACAGAAATTACAAACTTGGTCAAAGGAAAATAGAACAAAAATAGAAGAGAGGAATTAAGGGGACAAATTGACATTTTTAATCAGATTGAAGAAGAGAGACTTTTAAATGAGGATGAGAAGGCTGCAAGGCCCTCGCCAATAGTTGAATTTAATGGCATTGTGTGAAAAGATGCCATTAAATGGAAACAACGGGCAAGGTATAAGTGGCTTCTTGAAGGAGATGGAAATACAAAAATTTTTCACTCAGTTGCCTCTCAAAGAAAAAGAGTGAACAGGATTTGCTCATTGAATATTAATGGTGATGACTCATCTGATAAGGATGCAATAATTAATGCTATTGTTGGACACTTTACAAGCCTCTACACTGAGGAATTTCCTTCTTTTCTTTTTTTTTTTTTTGAAAGTTGTGACTTATTGATTGTAGCCCAATTGGGCTAAAGAGTACAACAAAACAGGAAAAACAAGTACATCAAATTAAGGGGTCCACACATTAGCATGTTGCTCATGGGCCCCTTTTTTTGCCAAGTCATCAGCCCTACCATTTGCACTTCTCAGTACATGGATCCAGCTAGTTACAATAGAAGATAAATCTCTAATTTCATCAATGATGTAGCGTAGCCTCCAAGGATGTTGTAGATTATTACTACACCACTGGATTAGTACTTGTGAGTCGCCTTCGACACATAGTGGTCCAATAAAATGGAAATTGAGGAAGCACTTGAGGCCTTGAAATAGACTTCTTACTTCAGCAATTGTGGAATCCACAATACCAATCGGACATGAGTAAGTGAGCAAGATGTCACCAGAGGAATTTCTGATTAATCCTCCAACACCAGCCAACCCCGGGTTTCCAAATGATGATCCATCAAAGTTCAACTTGTAAGCATGCATAGGTGGAGGTGTCCAAGCAATGATTGTGGGTGACTTCCCACGTATTTCTGTGGCATGTAAAGCCCAAGAGTTCCAAATAGCACCACATTCAATGTTTCTAAAGCTTTTCTGTCTTTTAAGCCAATATATAATTTGGTGAGAGATATGGTGACATAGATCAGTCCAAGGAATAGCTTTATTTTGGAAGACTTTGTTGTTCCTTTCTTTCCAAAGCAGCCATGGGATGTATCCCAAACAGCAACTGAACATAATCCTACCATTACCTCCAAGACCAAGGGATCCAATAAGTTCAATAATGCTGTAGAGGTCTTGAGGGATGGGTAAAGAGAACCCAAATTTGTTTATGAAGAATGTCCAGACCTTCCAGCTATATAGGCAATGTAGTAGGAGATGACTGAGTGATTCATTCTCTGAATTACATAGAGGGCAGGTTGTGTCTTGAAGCTGAATTCCTCTTCTCATTAATGTGTCCCTAGTAGGCAGCCTTCCCCTCAAACAACACCACCCGAAAAAAACTTGTTTCCTTGGGCATGAAAGTGACCAAGCTTTAACAGCTTGATGGGGATGATTACCATGATTTGTTAAGTAGGAATAGGCCGTGCTAATAGAATAATACCCCAACGGATGGGATCTCCATATCATCTCATCTTCCTGATCTCTTTTCAAGTTAATCATACTCAGTTCATCCAACAATGTCGATGCCTCAATAGCCTCATCATCATTGAGATTTCTTCTAAGCAATGAGCTCCAATCCACTTCTTGCAGCTGCCCACTAGTGGCAATGTCATTGATGAGACAGTTTTGATTTCTTGCTAGGAGGAACAATCTTGGATATTTTTCAGCTAGGGTGGTCTCGCCCATCCATTTATCCGCCCAGAAACGGGTTTTATTACCAATACCTGGTTGAATAAACACATGCTGAGCAAAGAAGGGCAGCAACTTAATGATTTTCTTCCAAGCTAAAGAAAGTCTTCTTTGCCTTATGTTTTCTAGCCACCAATCTCTCGGTCCACTGTCTAGTGTCATTGTAACTAGTTTCCTCCAAGTAACCTCACCATTTACATTTAATTTCCAGAGCCACTTAACCAGTAATGCTTCCTTCATATGTCTTATCTTCATGACTTCAAGTCCCCCATCCTTTTTGGCCTGACAAACATCGTCCCAACCGATGAGATGCATTTTTTACCTTTCAAAAGAACCCGACCAAAGGAAGTTTCTCATGATTTTCTCCATTCATTCGCCCACCGATATAGGGCAATGCAAAAATGATAGGTAGTATGTGGGTATTCCTAATAGGCAGGCTTTAATTAGAGTGAGACTGCCCGCTTTTGTGAGCATCTTCGCTTGCCAAGTGTTCAATCTGAGATTCAGCTTTTCAATGACCGGATCCCATAAGTTCTTTTTTGCCCTACCCGTGAAGAGTGGCAGACCTAGGTAGGTTGATGGCAGAGATCCAATTTTACACCCTAACAATTGTGCCATGTCATTCATCACTTCATTATCAATAGAGAAACCATATATAGTTGTCTTGGACCAGTTAATTTTCAACCCTGAAGCCAATTCAAATAACATCAAAATGCATTTTATTACCCTTAGCTGATCCATAGTACCTTTGCAGAAGAGAATGGTGTCATTGGCAAACTGTACTAGTGGTGCTTGGAGACAATTTCTATCAATAACAGGTTCAATCCATCCCTCATCAATTGCCATATTCAACATGTACCTCAGCCCCTCCCCTGCTATGTTAAAGAGCATGGGGGATAGGGGGTCGCCCTGCCGTAGTCCTCTAGTGGGTTTAATATATCCATGAGCTCCACCATATTTTAGAACGGAGTACCTTGCTGAAGATATCCACGACATTATCCATTTTCTCCATTGACATCCAAATCCCAATTGTTTCATCATTGACTCCAAGTACTTCCAAGAGACTTTATCAAAAGCCTTCTCGAAGTCTAACTTTAATACAACTCATGGTTCCTCTGACTGTTGACAAATTTGAAGGATTTCATGTACATTCATTGCTGCATCTAGTATGACTTTTCCCTTGATGAAAGCATGTTGTTCAGCGCTTATAATATGCCCCATCACCTTTTGTAATCTTGCTGCCAATAGCCTTGCTATAATTTTGTAAGTGCTAGAAGCCAAGCTGATAGGCCTGAAGTCTGTCACATTTTCAACACAATGCTTCTTTGGTATGAGGGCAATGAAAGTGGCTCCAAGGGCTATGCTAGTAAGGCCATCCTGGTAGAAATGCTGCAGTTGATGAACCACATCAGATTGTATGATAGACCAACAGGTGTTGAAGAATTCCCATTGTATCCATCCGACCCTGGTGCTTTGTCCTTTGGGAGGCATTTGCCCGCATGTTCAATTTCCTCCATGGTGAAAGGTTGTTGAAGACTAGCAGCACGGTCTGGAGTGAGCCAATTGCAATTAATTCCTGCCAATGGCGGTCTGTTGAAGGTATCCTCTGCAAACAAGCTAGAAAAATGATTTAGAATACAATTTATAATAGTGACTTTTTCAGAGGTGATTCTCCATTGACAACAAGGGAGGAGATTCTGTTTGTCCTTCTTCTCTGGGATGCCATAGCATGGAAGAACCGGGTATTGCCATCTCCCTCTAGTAGCCACTGGTATCTTGCTCTTTCCTTCCAAAGGATGGCTTCTTTTCGAAGCAAGCTATTGAACTCCACAACCACGAGAGTCTTTCAAGACACTCAAGACTATCTAAGGCTCTAGTCTCTTCAAGCATGTCAAGTGCGTCAATCCGATCACTCAATTCAACTTTTCTGCCCATTTGAACAGCCTTTTTATTTTTTGCCCAAACTTGCAATTTACTTTTCAGCAATTTTAGCTTTTTGAAGAGTCTCCCCCCCATTGGGCCATTGTTTTCTATATCAGTCCACCAATTCTCAACTTGAGGTAGGAAGTCCTCACCCTCAAGCCACTGGTTTTCGAATCTGAAAGGCACTCCTCCCCAATTTTTAGAATTGGTATCCAGGTGAATGGGCCAGTGATCTGAAACTGTTTTTCCTAGGACTTTATAGCTCACATTTGGGTATAATTGCAGCCATTCTTCATTACAAATAAATCTGTCAAGCCTACACAGAGTTGGCCTGGTTCTCCTATTGCTCCACGTAAAAGTCTTCCCCGAGGATGGAAGATCAATAAGTTCTAAAGAGTCAAGAAGATCCACAAAACTCCTCATTGTACTGGTAACTGAATTTGTAGGTGGAAATTTTTCGCTCCTAACTTTGATGGCATTGAAGTCACCTCCCAAAAGCCACGGGCCTCTCCAAAAGTTAACCATATTTTTTAGCTCATCCCAAAAGTCAGCTCTATGTGTGTAAGTGCTCGGTCCATATATGGCACCCATTGACCAGAATCTCCCACAAGCCAGGTCAGCCACTTTCATGCAAATATAAAATGAACCAAGATGCCCAGTATGCCTCCTGCAGTGCCTTCAGCATTCAAAGCTTTCCACTTAGGTTGCTAAACTCTTTCACAAGAAAATCAGTCATATAAGCCAATTTAGTTTCTTGAAGCACAACTATTTGTGCTTTACTCCTGCATATTAAACTTCTAATAACAGTCCTTTTAGTTGGACTTCTTACTCCCCGAACATTCCAAGACAGCACAATCATTTTTTACCCTTAGTTGGGTTGGCCACTCCTTTGCCTTTGCCTCGGGTCACCCTTCTCTCAATCTGTGGTACTTGAGATTCTTTTGCCTTATCATCATACTTTGCTCCAATTTTCTGTATCATCTCATACTCCTTGTTCAACTTAGTTCTGAATTTCTCAATGTGATCAAGCCAGGATGCAAGGTCATCATTCCCCATATTCTCATCTTGTTTCTCCTCACAATTTATCTGATTTACCTCAGCCGACGTTGCTAGCCTTTCTTCCCTATCTTGGATATGGTTAGCATTAACCGAGTCCACTTTTTCAATATTATTCCCCATACAATCTTCTTCACTAGTGGCACCCTCCTCAATTTGTGCTTGTTCACATAAAGCATTTACTGAATTTGGTGACTGTTTTGATGGGTCATATATTGGTGGGGGTAGAGAGTGCGATTTTTTCCGGGAATAGGCAGTGAGAGGTGAGTTAAATCGAATTGGGGTGATAGGGGAGTTCATGGAGGGTGAATGATTTCGGAAATTGGCATTGATGCTGCTTTCTGGTGTATTCTGACCACGCAAGGTAATAGGATTTTGAGGTGGGTTTGGTGGAGAATGTGGAGAGTGGATAGGAGAAGGGGGAATAGATGTAGTGGAGACGGGAGGTGTTTTTGATGGCTTTGAGACAGAGACAAGGCTGTTTATGGGCTGCTGAGCATTTGCCACTAGGTTAGGAGATGGAATAGGAACAAGGTCAAGCTGAGAAGGGTGGTTGGCAAGAGACTCGGTTTGAAAAGACATTGTTGGGGTCAAAGTTGGCGACTCACCGGAATTTTGGCCCTGGAATAGGGGTGATTGGAAGTCCTCAGCCATGCAAAAGCCACCCCATATGTTGAGCGAGGAGTCAGTTTCCGAATCATGCATCCTCTGATTGACTCGGTCTGAGTTGACTGTATTGACCTGGCCAAGTTCACCCGAGTCCACTCGATTCGACTCGATTTCAGCTATTTGATGTCTATTAGTGGCCAAATCAGTGTTGTGAGTTTGCCGACCATCAATATCTTCACCTCAGTCCGAGTTACATTTAGCGAACTAGTTGCCTTCAGCCTCTGTCTAACTGCCGATTTTGAATGGCGGAATAAAGGTCTCTGGTTTTATGCAAATTGCAAAAACTTTTCTCCCCAACTCTAGCTCAGTCCACCTCTCCTCCAAAGGCCATTTATATGGTTTGATCAAAACACGGCCATAAGCCATGTTTCGCCCACTAGTGGTATTCTCGTCGAAGGCAATAATCTCACCCATTTGGGCAGCAAGCAAGCTCAATGCGTCTGCCCCCCAGACTTCTATTGGAACGCCCCAAATCTGCACCCAATTTGTCGCTAATCCAGTTTCGATAGTTTCCTCCCAAGGCCTAGTGTCCCAGCTAGGTATTTCTTCCGAATGGTCCCATAGAAGCAATTTCTCTTTGGATTCGGCATCTTTAGCCTTAATTAGCCAGTCACTATGCCCTATATATGAGGCAGTTGGCACAAAGTCGAGGGACCATCTATGTTGGATCCAATATTCGAGGTTTTGTGCCTCTTCTATGCTCCAATCAGTCTTAATCACCACTCCAAATTCAAGATCGTTTTGTCTCGAATCCCATTTTCGAGCTAGTCGACGCATCTTGTCTTGTGCAGATGATCTTTCTCCCCCCTTATTTACAATCTTCTCCCAACTTTGTTCTTCTCTAATAATCAATTGTATAGGTGCAGTAGTTTCCTTCGTGTGTTGTTCTCTTCTTAGAATCAAATCCTTAAGGGATTTTTGCAGAACAGTCTAGGGTGAAACATCATTCAACCCCTTTTGTGGGAGATATAGACGAGCAAGGATTTTTCGATCCCTAAAATGGACAATCTTGCATTCCATGTGGTGCGCTTCAGGACTGAGATGGTGAAAAGTGAATCTTCCCACCATATTTCACAAGAGTAGTAGTTATTTAATGCTAGGACCTTCTTCAACTGACTAAGGAAACTGTCAATAATCTCCAGAGGTATCCGAATAAAAGCCCTCTTCTCTCCAGTCTCAACTTTCGCACATACGCAGCGACGAGCTACATCTTCTTCAACAAAGAATGAGGAACTACCAAACTTACATTGCCCCAAATTTCGCATAGTATACAATCTTCCTCCCTCCTGGCATCTCCTTCTTTCCATTGTTTGCTTAGATGGGTCGGTCCGGTTGAAGTCGACCCATGCGGTCGTCGGCCGGGTCTATTCAGAACGGGTCGGCCCCCCAAACACTTTTTTTTTTTTTACTTTTTTTTTTTTATGGTCCGGTTGAGGTCGAACAGGTAGTACTCGGGTCGAGTCGGTCCAGTCCGAGACGGCTAACTAAGAGATTTCCGAGTCAACTCATCGTGACTCATTTTCTTCCCTGCATTGCCTAGGGTTTTCATCGACTATTCTTCCTTCTGCCTGGAAATTTCGAGCGAGCCGCAACCCCCTGACGAGGACTTCTCCACAGTCCACACCTTCTTCACAATCCGCACTTATGTCGTCAGCTCTTCATCTTCTCTTTCACTTTTCGATTCTTCCACTCTCACCGGCGCTTCCCCGCTTCCAGATGCCCCTGCTTCCGCGACAACGAACCCGAGTTGGGCAAGACCAGTTATAATATATTTCCCCATGACCATCCACAAATGTACTCCCCGCGCATGCCTCTCCTGATCCGTTTTCGCGGCAGACAAAAACAACTGAGGAATTTCCTTCTAGGCCACAGCTTTATGGCATATCAAAAACCCTCTGGGACATGGTTCTTGAAAAAATCAACAGAAGACTCAATACTTGGCAAGGTAAGCTATTGTCCAAAGCTGGTAGACTTACACTCATCAAGGCTTGCCTATTGGGTATTCCAACATATTATCTCTCCTTCCTACACTGTCCCCTCTCGATGGCAAATGCTATGGAAAAATCAATGAACAATTTCCTATAGTCTGGGACAGCAAAGAAATCAAAGATGCATCTTATAAATTGGGATGAGGTTTGTCAAGCAAAGGATATTGGGGGACTTGGGATCCGAAGAATTAAAAACTTAAATGAGGCTCTTTTACTTAAGTGGATTTGGAAGCTCAATAGCCCTAACTCAAGGACGTGGAAGAATATAGTGATCAATGCTTTTGGGTTCAATCAACACAATTGGTTGATAGAGGTTCTCAATTCCAGAAATCTTTCCCCAATTTGGAGAAAGATTGTCAAGCTTATGCCTTTCTTCCGGCAACATGTATCCTTACAGCCCGGAAAAGGGGATAAGACCCTTTTTTGGACAGACATTTGAATTGGGGAAACACCTTTGGCTGATAAATACCACGGATCTATATGCTTGCACGAAATCACCAATGGGCAATTGAATGAGATTGATTGGACTTCATTCCTCAGAAAGAAGACTAAATGACATGGAGGCTCTTGAAATCTCCAGGCTACTACATTAGTTGGGAGGCACTTATCTGAGTAGAAATCAGGCTGATGCATTAATCTGGAGGCCTCATCCTAGTGGGGTATACCTCATAAAATCAGGGTACTTGTGCTTAACAGATCAAGGATGACCTCATCAAGCAGTTGTTGGATGGTGTTGTATGAGGGAAAAACTCCTTACTAGAGATCTATTATCAAGAAGGGGCATGCAATTACATACCATAAACTGTCCACTATGCAATGAAGCTTCAAAATCAGACGATCATCTCATTATGCATTGCACATATAGCTGGAGAATTTGGCACTTCTTTATGAGGAAATTTAACGTTGAGTTAGTAATGCCTCATAATCTCTATACATTTGCAAAGATGGCATCCTCTTTTGGCCTTGCTGAAAAAAGGGAAACTGATGTTTAACTGCTGCTTGGGGTTCATTCAATGGTTAATTTGGAAGGAGGGTATCAAAGAATTTTCCACAATATTGCAAGAGGCTGGCAAGACACTTGCCAAACAATTTTGTAGCATATTATTTGTTGGTTGAAACTCCAGAATATTTTCAAGAATGTGGACTGCAACACAATTTGGATTTTTTGGATTGATCATGCTCGTGATGGAAGGAAACCTATGCCTAAGATTCAGAAATGGATGCCTCCCCCGGTTCATTCTTATAAGTTGAACTTTGATGGTGCTTCTTTTGGTAATCCAGGATTTTCTGGTATTGGAGGACTTGTTAGAAATCATCATGGTGATATCTTACTCACTTATACTGGACCAATTGGAGTCACCGACTCTACGACTGCTGAAGCGATGAGTTCCTACAAGGGATTAAGTGTTTTAGAGGCTCACACTTCATTGGGCCTCTACATGTTGAAGAGGATTCAAGTGTCATCATTCAATGGTGTCAGAAAGGAATTAAACCACCATGGAGGCTTGCTGCTAGTCAATAAGATTCGTGATCTTGCTGATATTGTTATAACCTGGACTCATGTCCTTAGAAGTGCGAATTGTAATGCTGATGAATTAGCTAAAAAGGGGGTTCATGAGCAGCATCTTGTTCTATGGACCCTCTAGAATGATCTGTAATTGACTGCCCATTGGGTAGTTTTGTTCTATTATAACTTATTTTTTAAAAAACAACTTTCAAAAAAAAAAAAAATACAATAGTATATCACATAAAGATTATTGGAATACCTCTGTATGATGAGAATGGAAACCTGCATATCCAATATCATGATTTCCAGAGAGGTAGTGCACTATCACATCTGAAGTTTGCTTGTATTGTTTCAGATCAAATATATGCTTAAAGCGGCTTAATGATTCTTGCCACCTGTAAAAAGAATTATAAAATTCAAAATAGTGAAAGATCACTACTGATACTCAAAAGCTCGCATAGCATTAAGAGGGATATAAGTTGTTCAAAGCTCAAGGTTATTAACTGGATAAGGCTGATTTGACAAATGAACTCGATAAGTGTTTAACATTTTGTCCCAAAGTTCAACAAAAGTATAAATTTGCTTATGAATTGCAGAAAAGTAGAACCCAGAGATTTATGGAGAAAGAAAAAGAGAAGAACAAATAGACAGAACAAGAGAAGTAAAGAAGAAAGAAAAAAGAGCAGAAAATAAAAGAGAAGAAGAGAAGAGGAGAAGAAGAGAAGAGGAGAAGAAGAGAGATGAGAAAAGAGAGGAAGAGAAGAAGAGCAGAAGAGAAAAAAAAGAAGAAAAGAATAAAAGAAAAAGAAAAAAAGAGGAAAAGAAAAGAGCGAAAAAAGAAGGGGAAAATAGAAGGGGATCTATCATAGAAAATTATAAAATATCTGGAGGAAAGTTGATCACTAACTCTCTTATACCTAGAGTACGCTTAGAGTTTTAAGGTCATTATGCATTTACACAGCTTTAGCAACAAGAAATACCATTGCCTTAACGAAATTTCAGAAATATGCAATGATACCACACTCCAACATTCCCTGGTAGCTCAAACATGACTTTGATGAAATTTCAGAAATATGCAAGAATTGGAACATCATACGGAAGGTCATACCACGCTCAGAAAATTCCCTTGATAATCAACTAGCTAAAGAGGGAGCAAGCAGATGTACACTAGTTTGGGGCAACACTCTCCCGCTATCTTAAATGTTCTCCTTTGTAATTCTTCACAGACCAATTTGAAAGAATGTAACTATTATAAACTATTATTTTTATGATTCTTGAAAAGCAATAGAAGAACATTTTTTACTGTTAAAAAAATTTACTTGGGGTTTAAAGTCCACTTCTCCGCCATGGCATTACATCCACAATTTTCAAGAGATTAGAGATTTTCAATCAAATAGACACACTGGAACTGTCCTCCTCCAATACTCATGCCAACAACCCAACTAAGGAAGGGGTCTCCAAGAGAACCTCCTTGACAGCTCTTGATCATAAAATTAAATTCCCATTCAACTTGCCTTCCTCCCAAAAAAAAACATTTTATTTCCTTTAAAGATTTATACATAGATATCATTATTTTAATCTCTATAAACAAATTTATACATTTTTGTTTTACAAATTTGTTAGTTATTTACTATTAATACCTGATTACCCTTTTACCATCTAATAAATAGATAAAGACTGGTTCAATATACTATTTAAGTCGAATACTGTTATACCGAATATTATATGGTAATTGAAGAATTTATTAAACTTCTTTCGTAACTCGTTTAGACCCTTAAGCCCAGACATTGAAAACCCAAGAACACAACTAAGGCCTTCATCAGCCCAACCATCTGCTATTGCTAGAAGCCTGGTATTTGCCTAATTTGGTTCAACAAATCCCAAAACTCATTTTCTTTTTAAACTTTTTTTTTTTTAGCTTTTCTTCTAGAAAGGATTAAACCACATCAAATTTCACCCTAGACATGAACTTCAGTAGAGTATGCCTGTATTCAATATGTTAGTAGTGTATTATGCAAGAATAGAAATTCTATATAGAAAAGTACCCTAAATTTGCAGAACCAAATAGATCAATCCAAACAAAGTGTAACCTGAAAGGTCAAACAGATTTTTCTATGAAAAAAGATAAAAAAAAAAAAGGTAAAGCAAATAAATTCATGCCTTACTCTTCATCTTTCAGGAATAGTCCGCCATCAAATTCGTCCCCAAGAAATACTACTAGATCAGGATGGAAAGGCAATATTGATGAATGAAATGACCTTCTCATATATAAGTCTGTATAGAATTGAGCTGTCTCTAAGGCAAGTGATTTAGGATCAAGTTTAAGAGAAGTACGATCCATAAGCTGTCATTAATGAAATCAACAGGTTAGTCATGATAGCATAAATCCAAAAGTCCTCAAACTTCGTTAAAAAATTAAAAAAAAGAAGCCTTCAAATGTGGTCAGGGCAAAGGGAGCTCTCTTAAAAGAAGTTTTCCAGCCAATTCTTTAGACATGAAAAACAAAACTTTCTGTTCGTTTTTCAGGAAATGAAAGGTTTGTATTCGTAAAAATATGCCTTTATGTGGGCAACTAATTCCACTAATTACAAATAAGCCCATATGTGTGCGACTAACCCATGAAATAAAATAAAATAAAAGACTGAAACCTTAAACCCCATGTACAGCACTAACTTGTAACAGAAAATTACAGAAATACCCCTGTACTAGAATGCTTAACTTTTAACAAAAAATTAGACAGAAACATCTTCTTATGAATCCTCAACCATGAGAGATAATTCTACAGCCACGAAAAGGTAGCTGCCAAAACAAGAAGTATAAGAAGACTATTTATTTTTTGGAAAATGTTAAAACTTTGATTAAAAGTAAAGCTAGTGATACAGTAGTGTTACAGCAGCAATAATACAAGCATAAATATACAAGGCTAAGGCCTCCAAATCACATCACACTATATCTGCAATGCAGTGAGAAGCTATAGATGTTGCTCTTGGTATTCCTGACTTTGCTAACTTGTTGGCAATTGAATTGGCAGAACGAGGTACATTTAACCAGGCAATCCTCCATTCTCTTGCTAGAACTGTCACCTCATCAAATATATCTTTTAAAGACCATGGGGCAGAACCTTCTTTTGCTGCCCATCCAACTACCAATTTAGAATCCCCTTCCACTTCCAATACGTCTCTGCTATACTGATTTAAAATCTTCAGACCAGCTAGCAGAGCCCTTGCTTTAGCTTCGTTGGATTCACAATTTCCAGCGGGTCCGGAATAAGCTACTAGGATCTCCCCTTTATGATTTCTTATGACACCTCCTATTCCAGCGGGGCCCGGATTGCCTTTAGATGAGCCATCGAAGTTTAGCTTGATCCTGTGGAGGGTAAGAAGCTGCCACTTGACCATTTTGAGAGGTTTTAATTATTCAAAAAATATCACCTTGTTCCAAAATTTTCTTAAAACTGGGATGAGGAAGGGAGGAAGGCCGTGTATGCCATGTACCCATGTGAGTGTATTGTGTACTGCTGCTTCAATGATTCCCCCAATTGATGTGCTCTTATTCTTTAAAATTCTACTGTTTCTTTCTAACCAAAGGTTCCATAGAACAGCTGGTATGCTGGCTATCCATAGCAGCTTTCCCCAATGGGGTAGGGGGCATCGAATCTATTGTGTAAGTAGGACAATGAATACCTTTTATTGATAGATCAGGGTAGTGTTACATAGGGTTCATATGCTACATAGAGTATAAGAGGACTATGAATACCTTTGATGAAACAAGATTGATTATCTGTTGGTTTTGTGTAATTTATACTTGAGTTGGACGAGTAAGATGTAGTCACAAGTAGGATCTGACTTTCTGCTTTGCTTGATCATTTTAAATTCATGTGACATTCTCATAACTGGTGAAGGGCCTTATAGTTTCCGATGATCAGAGAGGACAAGCGTGAATTCTGATGCAATTAGATTTCGGAATGAGAAATCCCTAACTCCTGAATTTCAGCTTCCATGAGAGACTAATGATTTTAAATTGCATCTTTGGCTTTGGAGGAGATTGCTATGTCAGGAAAGAAGTACACTTGGTCAAACAATCAGCTTTGACCCACCTTTTTTAAACTAGTCAGGTTTTTTATATTGGGTGACTAGTTAGACTTACACCCAGAGGTGACAGGAAGAGTTCTTGGTAAAGCAGTGTCCAATCACTAGACAACATTAGCCGATACTAAATTACAGTTGGAACCTTGTTTGTTGCTTCCAATAGATTCTTTCCTGATTTACTTTGTTCTCATACTCTACTTTTAGAGCATCCCTTCACCAAGTTTTCTAGGATAGATAAGCAACCCAATTGTTCCTCCTTCTGATCATAAAATTGTATTTTCTCCAAAAGAGCATTCCTCTCCATTTCAGAGTTCAGTTTCCTCAATCTCACCCACTCTTTCTTGTTTTGCTTGAGTAGATACAGCTTTTGCCTGAAGATAAACCGTGGAGTTCCTTGAACTTCACCATGCTCTGATTTTATCCAGGAAACCTTTTTTCCTTTAACCAACATGCTTCAAACCTAAAGGGGGGCACCCATAGCTTAGGGTCAGTCTCCAATAATATAGATGAATGGTTTAAGGTTGGGCGAGGGAGGATTCTACCCACTGCATTTTTTGGGTAGTCCATCCATTCCTGATTAACTAGGAACCTATCTAGTTTTGCTAGTATAGGTGACTCTCTTCCATTTGTCCACGTATATAATCCTCCTGCAAGAACTGGCTCAATTAAGTGTGGTCATTGATCAAACAGTTGAAGTCCCTCATTGCTTCTGTTTGATTAATCCTCCTTCCTCTTTTTTCAAAGTTGAACCTGACGGGATTAAAATCTCCCCCTACTAGCCATGGGACTGTCCATAAGCTGAGTACTGCCGAGATTTCATTAAATAACTCCTACCTCTGTGTTTCATTCGTCAGATCATAGACTGACATTACTGCCCAACAAGCTCCATTCTTGAGGGACTTAAAAAACACGGCCAGTGTGTATTGCCTTTCCTCTGTTCATCATTTCCATCTCCCAGCTATCCCCAACAAACAACATAACCCCTGATGTACCCCAAGCATCCAGAGATGCCTAGCCTGTCTTCTAAGGTACCACAGGTCTCTTACCATCATCAGTGTGGTGCTTTCTAATTTAGTCTCTCGGTTTTTTTTTTTTTTGACATCTCTCATACTGTTGCCCTTCTTGCCTGCAAACTGAGGCCCCTTACATTCCATGCCACAACATTCATTTACTGATTATGCTGGCAGTGCTTGAGGCCCATAATTTCGGGGCTTTTTGCTGGTATCGTTGATCTTATCCTTGCTCACTTTAGTGCCACACCAAATTTGTCCATAATTCTCTCTAAATTTCCTCGAGTTTTCTATTAAAAGCTTCATCGTCTTCAATTATGTCTTGCCTCCTTTCCAGTTGCCTACTTATCTCTCCCGTTGATTGGGAAGCCGTATCTGTCTCAGCTTTTGCCCCTTTCTTGCAGCTGCTGCACATAAAAATGCAGCGTTCTCCCGGCACTTTTCTCCATTGCTACCTCTGCAATCTTTTATTCCGCGCTTTAACTTCCGGGGACAACAACTAGCGTCGCTCTCGCATTGAGTCACCAAAGCTCGCACGTGCTGGGCTCGCTCTGTTCATAAGTCCCTATCCACTTTTCAACAGAATAGTCATGTTGGTGCAAGCGCTCTTGTTAGAGATCAAAAAAAAAACGAAGAAGAAGAAGAAGACGAAGAAGTAAGTGATCAACATTTCAGAGGCCTCATATGTGAGACTAGATAAGCTCATTTGAGAAATGACCAACTTCTATAATAATATATGATGATGCATGGCACAAAGCAGACAACAACAACAACAACAACAACAACAACAACAACAACAACAACAACAACAACAACAACAACAACAACAAGAAGCACGTGATCAACATTTCAGAGGCCTCATATTTGAGACTAGATAAGCTCATTTGAGAAATGACCAACTTCTATAATAATATATGATGATGCATGGCACAAAGCAGACATTACCTGTGGATCAGCCAGAATAACAACTTTCACCAGATCGCTATGACTTGTGCTGCTGTCAACCATCTGTTTAAGCAATTCAACAGTAACTGTGAATTAGTCGAGCAAAGTTTAACCAACATAATACGGACTTAAAAAATAATTATTATTTAGTCTTTATAAAAAAAAATTTAACAGTCAGCCCGAAATTGTTCTGTACAACGAACATAATATGCCGAATATTAAGCAATGCACGAGGGGGAACAGAAATTCCGAAAGAATAGCAATATCTATCTTGAATAAAATACAAAAAGGCCACTGCATAGATTTGATAAATGACCCAAAATTGTAAGGTGAACGCCCCAAAGCAGGGTGCTAAACCACGAAGTAAACCTAATCTAAGCAATTAAGATGTTCAACCGCAGAGATGTTAAATGATAAATTATTCCAAAATGACAAACAAAAAAGGAGTCACTTGACCCATTTTTTATAAAGTACCTCGGCGGAATATATTGATGGTTGAGGCCAGGAGCACGTCCAGGAAGGGAGCCAAAATGCAACCATCTCGCCATATAGGAGACTCGCGGCCCAAACGCAGCTGAGGAAAGTCGTTAGCTTCCAAAGACTCTGCATTTTCTTCCTCGGATCAGTCCTCGAACCTGAATTGCAGTCTCCTCCTCTCCCCTACAAAGACTGATCGATCAAATAACAAGCAGAGATCGTATTTACGTCAGGGTGCAGGAATTCGACTAGCCAATGATTTTCAGAGCATAGAGGGAACGGTGTCAGAGGAGTCGAGTCAGGCGACGCTCCGACCTCGGAGTTGATTTCCGAGTCCTCGATAATGACTACATGCCCATGACCCCTCGACCCATCTCCCATTTTAGCAACTATCCAACTCCAAATAGATAGAAAATTATTCCATAGCATGCAAATATATATATATATATATAACAGATAATTCCTTAAAAACTGTGACGTGGAGCATGGGATCCACCATGCCTAACGCCAATCATCCTTCAACATGTTTCAACATGTCACACAGTACACAACACTGAGCTCCAGTACCATTACTGAGTGGTGAAACGAAAACTTCAAACTATTACTGCAAGGGTTTACATCCTGACGTGGTCTATGTGGCTGCCTAAGAAACAAATAAACTTGGAGATCAAATAGGCAAGATTTTTTTTATATTGTGAATATTATCTTCTTATATTATGGGTAAACCTTAAACCCTAAATTTTATCTTACTTAGACTGCAACAAGTTGCCACATCATCGATGTAAAACCTCTAAAGTAAAATATAAATATACTGATATTATTTTTCTTACTCTTATGATTGGGTGGGGATAAAATTCATAACCTATAAGACTTTTGGGTCAAGGACCTAGTTAGAGGTGGATCAAACTAGTTCATGCTCAAAGAAACCTATCACTACTTCCCTAATTTTTACTTTGCCATTGCAATCAAGGGAGTGTAGGAAAACACAAACCTTGGATGTGGGTGGGAGGAACAGATTGGATTTTGAAAATTCTATAAAATATATTTTTATTTATAAATTTGAAATGATTATATAAAAGAAAGCAACTTACCATTAATAAACAAGCAAAAAGGAGTAAGACAATTACAAAACAAATATAGTGGTTATCACTATGTTAACATAAAAGACATTGTGTTAAACGGTGCAACGAAACTAGGGGTAGCAGGCGCACCCAACCGAACCAACAACAACTGTACATATCCAAAAGAATAATGCTACCTACACATAGGCCGCAATACCTATCCGAGGCACTAGCCAATAGGAAAACTAAAAAAAATAAAATTTTTTTATAAAGTCCTAAATTCTAAAGGATAAACCCTAGGCAATTATGTTTTAGATAGGTACCGTGCATAGGTGCAATTAGCATTTTCCTATCCAAAAGTAAGGCATTTGTTTTGTTTAGATCTCTATTTGACTTGAACCAACCTAGCTCAAACTATACAGTCGGTGGACCAATTGCATTTGAATGGAGACAGGAGGTTTGAATACAAACTGAAGATAAAATTTTTCACATTTGATTTAAGATAGGATAGGATTTTATCTTCTCAGGTGTTTTTATATTTTTTGGTATACTAGCTTCTTTGCGTTGAACACTGACCCAAAAAAATGTTTGAATTGGGTCAAAATGTTACAAAGACGTTCACATGCCAATTGAATCAAACTAACATCACTATGATGTCATCACAAGCAATAAACAATTCTTGAAATATAAATGGGAGAGAAAATTCCCCACATTGATAGATCGTTTTTATTGGTTCTCCAACCAAATCAAGTAAATTAGATATTGGTCATAGTTAACTTAGTTTGAGTGGTTGGCTAAGCAAGTTTAATAAATAAGGTAAAAAACCAATGTTTTAAAAGTTGGACCGGCTGGTCTGATCCGATTTTTAAAACACTTATAGAAACTCAAGAATAATCATTTTCTAAAGATAAAAATACTTTTCTATAAAAACATATATGATTATTATTAAATTAAATTCAGGATTCCACAAACATTAGCGGTAAACTTGACAATTGCACCTTGCTTCTTAGTTTTAGTCGCGATTGAGTGACATAGTGCGGTCATAGATGATTTGGCGAGTCGATTCAGATTCCTCGTTGTACAGTTAGAGTCACACATAGAAAGGATCGAGTCTCGTGACTCCAGCCGAGTCTTAGTCTGCTCTGGTCCCACTCAACTAACCAGATTAGGATTTTCATGTTGCTTTTGAGCCTCGCAGGGCTAGTAAGGCCACTTCCACCCAAGATCTCGATGAAAATTACAAACCAACATTTTGATGATAGCCTAGTTGGCTGTATAGATAAGGTTTAATAAAGGAAGATAGATCCGACAGTATCTTTGACTTGGACTGCCAACCATATGCCACGTTAGAAGACCCTAGTAGTAAAATATGATTGTACGCATATCACCACTTTCGAGGAAAAGTCTACTCTATTTTTTCCAAAAAAAATTTGGCTAATTCCACCTATGTGTCCAACTATTATACTAAAAGACAAAAGCCTTAAGAAGATAAGATCTATATTATATTAAAATCAACTACAAAAATATCCTATATTCAATTTGAATTCAAGTCCATTTGAATTCAATTTGATTTTGAAACTCTATTTAAATTCGAATGATTATTCATCTTTTGGTCCGATTCATTACGATCCATTTATCCTCTAACCCGTTCACCGACTGCATGGTTCGAGGTTGGTTTAAGTCAAATGAAAACTTAAACTAAATGGCCCGCCTTTGAATATGTATGGTTGCAGCTGGGTGCGCCTATTGCTTCTGGCTTCATGGTGCCTCCCAACACTCAATCACATAATATGGTTCCACCCAATAGGACCAATTGGGACTAACTAGCTCTAAGCACGGTTTTGTTTATCAATGAGAAATAGCCTATACAAGCCAATATATAGTTTTTCCTTAGTTAAGGAAACTAAAAACTCAGGGGGTTTCCTTTTACAGTAAATAAACACCTGTATGTCATTCTATACTACATGTTTATTGATTTATCAAGGAAACAAAGGTCGATAAGATATAATAATTTCTATATATATTCAAACAAGTAAGAATCTTAGAATGATTAAGAAACTATAGCATAGAAAAAAATCACGTGTAGAGAAACCATAAAAGTATAGATATCAAATTAATGAACCTAAAATCTTCATTCTTGTGTTAATAACGTCACAAAATTGAGTTTCCTGTCTCAGCTCATTCATGCATTTGTCTTATAAATATCATTTTGAAATTTAGTCAACAGAGTTTATAAAAAAAAAACATATAAAAGAGAGTTGTGGACTTTTTCAAACTAGGTAAACTGTAAACCTTGAATAGAGTTTATGAAAGTCTTCTCATATTAAATCTATTTTTCATATTTGAAGATGAAATATTAGTGGAACTTTTCTATCAAATAGATTCCATACAATCCTCTGATCGTTTCTAGTAATTTAAAATATGTATTGGCAAAAATAGATAAGACTCCATATAAATGAAGTATTTTAAATTTAATATAATTTGGGCTACTATTTGACCTTTTATTTGTCTTTTGAGACGTATTACTATAGACTATGTAAATTAGATTTGTTGATGAATTAATTTCTAAAGATACATGTCACATAGTGTTTTATTAGTTGAGGAATTAGAATTATTGATGTATATAAAAGGGTTAGTTGTTTCTACTGAAAGGCAATTACTAATTACAGCATATAAATTTCTATTAGTATTTATGTTAATTTTTAATATATTTCCAATCTGTTTAAAACTTTAAAGGTCGGATTCTCCGTGTATCTCCGGTACTGTAATCCTTGGCTCCGAGTCCGCGATTCGCGAGAGCGCGTTCTTATCCCATTGGCCTCGACTTCTTTCATCGTTGCTACTTCGGCCTTCCAACTGTTTACTCTCCGGTCGCCCCTTCTGTTCTTGGCACCTTCTTCTCTTCTCAAGTCTGTTCTCGTCCCTCATTTGCCCATTTCCTCTGTGACCGGCGAGTGCTGACGCTACTGCTATTTTCCTACGTTTGCCACGAATCTCTGCAGGCGCTTCCATCTTGTGGCTCTCGTTATCTCAGAGTGCCTTCGCGGGATCCTAAACAATTCTTTTGCGTGAGCAGTACGAATAAGATACTTTTAAGTGTCGGGCTACACTGCTTTCGCTGAAATTTTTTCGCCATTGCTTAGATACTCTTCATCGGAAATGGATATCCAAATGTCCTGCAAGTTCACCTTCAGCTCTTATGCTTGCCTCAAACCAGTCATTTTTCCCCATGTTATGCGGCCAAAAAGCACCCAGCAGACACTTTTCAACAGGTCGGAGCTCAGTACCGCAATCCGAGCCACATCTGGGTCGACCAGCACTTTATTCCCTTCCACTTCGCAAATGGCTGTCCACAAAGTTACTGTTCATGACCGCCAGCGGGGAGTTACCCATGAATTCCTAGTTCCGGAGGTACTCTAACCTTTACTTGAGAAGACTGACGCATTCTGTTACAGTAACTAGAAAGGGAAAAATACTACTGCTGCTTATATTCATTTTTACATCGGACTTGTTTAAACAGGATCAATATATTTTACATACCGCAGAATCACAGAACATCACTCTGCCATTTGCTTGCAGGCATGGTACTGCGCTCTGCTTATTTTTGCAAGCAATGATTTCTTTACAATTTAAGTGAATCTCAAAGGGGTGGGAAGGGTGGACGGTGTATGTTTATAACCTCTTATTTTGAATAATGATAAAAGTACCTCCAATTCAGAAACCTTTCGTTGGACTCAGAAATGTTTGTGAAGACAAACATGAAATCCCTCCTTCCTTTAGAATTCCTAGCGACAGACCAATGGAAGAAAGTCATGAGGAAATCTCTTCCGTTTTTCTACTCAGTTAACCTTCTGCACAGAGAAAGACCACAGTGTTCCAGGAAAAGAATATAAGGTCGTGCACCATAATAGCAGAACCATGTGGAGATGAAAACTGAACACCCTATGGTACTCATAGCTAAATTGGAGAGGGAAAAACGGTTAGAAGATAAGTCCTGTATTGGGTGCAACAAAACAGTTGAATGATGAAAGACGTTAACAGCAGTGAGATAAGGCAGAGATTGCCACCTTGGGCAGTAAAAATATGTTGAAGACCTTCTGTTTTCTCTGTTCTGCTCCTCTGTTTGCCTTCCTCTCAATTTCCGTTCTTGTTCCTCACATACCCTCATGCAGACCACTTGGTAAAGAAAGAGGTGAGTCCTTCCTTTTAGCTTTATGGATATTTTAGGTGGAATTTTGTTTGTTTATGTTCTTCATGGACCGAAGAGGAGAAGTAGAAGCGATGGGAGGGATAAAAGAGAAGAAGGTAGAAATTAGGTAATTTCAGTCGTGATGCTAATTTGGATACTCAAAGCTACTGAAGTTGCGCAGAAGCTGCTTTTACTAGTTGGATGAGAGATGCACAATGGCTGTGATGAGAGGGTGTGAACAAAAGGGCATCGAATACAGGGGGCAACTGTTGCTTAAGGAATTGCTGAGAGCACAACAGCAGCTGTTAATGGAAGCTCATCAGGAAGCACTCAGATAAAAACAGAAAAATAAAATGGAGAAGAATGAACTTCTAGTTCGCTTTCCAGCTTCTATATTCCGGTGATATGTTCCTTTAGGAAATTCATTTGTTATGACTCAGTGATTTAGACCATCAAGTTACTGTTGCTTCTTGGAAATCTCAAAAAAAAAAAAAGATAAAAAAAACTGTTGCCTTTTGGAACTCTGTGGTCTTTCTCTGTGGCTTTGATGAGTCAAAGAAAGGAAGAGATTTTCTGCACAAAGCTCTTCCATTGCATCTGCCACTGTGAATTCTAAAAAGAGGCAAGCGGTTTCATGTTTTTGTCTTTTAAAATTTTCTTAAATGAGAAGCTGATACAATTGCTTCCAGGAAATTAGGGAGTTAAAACTATACGCCAGCTCGGACTCCACATTGGGAGGTACTGTTTGGAGGTTCCTCTATCATACTCTTTGTATTAATATTCGTTCTATACAGTATTTCTCAACACAAGGCAGTTACTTGGTTCTGCTTTGCACAGCAACTCTTCCTCCCTTGCAGAGAAATTATGCATTTCAATAAAAAATGTCTCTGGCCAAAGTAGAATAAATGTATCTGGGCTGGTTTTGTACTTGCAGAATGAAGCCCTTTATGAGTGTAGAATGTAATGTTTTTAAGAATTCATATCGTTGAAGAAACAAAATCCTTTTCTCAGTTTACTCCATCTTCTTGCTTCTTTTATCTGCTTCTGTCATGGTGGTCAGGTGCGTAATTTTTCTCCTACTAATTTGTCTGCAAGTCATAACAGAAGCATTACACATGTTAGGTTGCTGTACAAGCTGTGCCGTCCGAGTAAAATCTGGTCAAATAAGACAGCCTGAAGCATTGGGAATATCAGCTGAACTAAAGTCTAAGGTTCGATTTCACATTTTGATTACTTCAGTTATCACCATTTATTGGACTTTATGTGAACTGTAAAGAGATTACTGTACTTAAGCTCGATAAAAATAGATATAATGTTACAGAAACTTAGTCTTTTTCTATGTAACCTAAGTCTTAGTTTTGGTTTCAAAATTATCCATGCACAGCTGTCACTGATGTCAATGTGGTATAAGCAGTTTCTTCACAAAGCTGAGTGAGTCATCTAGCTGGTGCATATAATAAGGCAAACATTTCAAAAAATCAGTTGGACTGGGTAGTTTCCATCTTATTCCATGTGAAACTCATTAGATAATTTTGATTGCTGCTCTCTTAAATGGACTGATTATAGTTAGATTTGCTAGTTTTGCATAGCTGAGATGGGGGTAATTGCAGCACGGTTCAGAGATAGAGGGTTCGTTCTTTGGCTGTTGTGAACAGATAGGACAGATGATGTGTACCCTCATCATGATTACACATACCTATTTCACTCACCTTGATGTGGTGACAAGCAAATACAAGATTTTTAAGTCATGAAACATGTGGACTTGCACTATTTCTTCCATTATCTGTATCCAAAACCAATCTACTATGATATCATTTAGATATTTGCTTTCTATTTGAAGCAATCGTTAAACCCATCTAACATTAGTCTTGTCAGGGATATGCCCTCCTTTGCGTGGGTTTCCCATCTTCTGACCTTGAAGTTGAAACACAAGATGAAGATGAGGTAACATAAGCACCTTCATATCCTCAAGTTTATATGTTGTTTTTCTTTTGGATACTGAAATTGGAACTGCGATATGTCCTTGAAGTTTACATGGACCTCGAACTCAATAACATGCTTATGTCAATTATTCTTGGAAAAATGTTCAACTGTGCAGGTGTATTGGCTTCAATTTGGTCGATATTTTGCCCTTGGGCCAATTGTGAGTCTCCATACTCTGCTATTTCCATATCAGTGAGAAATCTGAGTATGGAGTAGATATCCATAAAATTCTCTCGAAATAGTGATTTTTGTAATTCTAAAAACTGCAGGAACGAGATGATTATGCACTTGAGCTGGCAATGGGTGATGAATGAGGGACTTTGTTCTTTCTCTGTAATGCTTATGCAGCAATTCAGCTTTTTACCTGCCAGCAATCTCTTCTTGTACTTTTTCTTACGTGATTCCCTGTAGCACTTGGAATGTGTACATGGCGCTCCTGGGGACTGGACCCAGTGAAAGCCGTTTAAGCTGTTCTGTCTTCTTGTTTGCAAACTTATCAAGAAAAAAGTTCATGCCTTCACTTCGTTGTGTAGTCCACGTACCTCCCATAAAGTTGTGCCTCGAAAATATAGCTATCTGCTTGTCACGAATTGCATATGGATCACTTGACCAATTATTAATTTGAAGGCTATAATGTGATAGTATGTTGCTCGATTCCATGACAAATAATCTATCACTCAATCAACCTAACTTCTTTAGCAACTTATTTAATATATGCCTCGTGCAAAACCTATGGTCTATTTGTAGAAATGATATAGTAATGGCTTTTTCAATGGCATGATCTTGATTTTTAACTCTAGCTATAGGTGCACACGTTTACATAGTTTCCAACTAGGGATGAAAACGGGCGGTATTGGTAAGGGTTTTCTGTTTACTGTTTTGCCTTTTAGAGTCCCTTACACGTTTATTGTCCGTATACAGTTTAATTTTGGCTATTCCGTTTTTGTTTATTACCTGTTTTTTCAATCGGTAATTGGATAAAACGGGTAATAAACGGGTAAATTAAGAAACAATCATCAAAATTATTAAAAAAATACTAAAAACATAAAAATTAAGAAAATTATATCAAGAAAAATAGTAGATATAATCATATAACACTTATTCTTTCAGAGTTCCAACACTTACAAACTTTTAACAACATAAAAATCAAATTCAAATATGTACATTGTATCACACTTGATAATTAATATGTTATATACACTTGATATATTGAAATCATTGATACAAAAATTTCCAAACTCCAAACAAGTATTTGTACACTTCAGTCTTCAAAATCTTCAACAAAAAAAATGTACATAGTAACATAGTTAATAAGTTATATTTACATTTTTATTAAATTTTACTTTTGTATGTTGTTTGTTGTCATTTATAATAAATATTTAATGAAGTTGATAAATACACAATACATGTGTATTTTTTATTATGTTTATCTTTGTAAAATTATTTAATTATGAATTATAATGTATTTATATCAATTATTTAATTATGAATTATAATGTATTTATTTTTGTATAACGATTGTTTTATTTGTATAAAGATTTGACATCTTTATAAAATTTGATATATGCAAGAAAAAAATGAAATATTTGTTAATCTTAGATAGAGGTACTATCCTAATCATGAATCATGATATATGATCTATAAGACCATGAGTCGATAATTACAAAAAAAATGAAAAAATGAAAAAATTATATCCAAAATTTTCAACTCTAATAATTTTTATCGTGATAAAAAACTTATTGGAAAGATAATTAGGTTATACAATTAAAAAATTATGTTTAATCTAAATAAATATATAAATTTACCATATTACTCTTACTTAAATGGTAGACGGGTAAAATGGGTTCAGAATAGCTATTTCCGTTTCCATTCTATTTATTAAACCGTAGAGCAGTAAAAGAGTAGAACGATAAATGGATAATATTATTTTATTCCTTGAAATAGTAGAATAGTAATCGGACGGATAGTAGAACGGGTAATCGGTTCCCGTTTACATCCCTATTTCCAACCATTTCTCCAATGGAAAATGATAGCTTCACCTGAGTGCAATATCAGCCAATCAGAAACAAAGTTTTCTAGGGTTTATCTTTTAGAATTTAGAATTTTATAAAAATATATGTTTTTATCCTTCTAACTATTTCTGATTGGCTAGTACTGCGGTTAGCATTACTCAAAAAAGACATCCTGAGGTTTTAATAAGGACATCGGGTTGTATGCATAAAAATAATTTTCTATTTCCTATGAGCCGTGCACAAATACGTCCACGGCTGTCGTGCACGTACTATTACTCGTCTTTTGAGTCGTGCTATGGGCACGGGAGCCGTGCTATTATTTGTGCACGGCTCCACGTGGATGGCTTAGGTGGCCATCCACGTTATGCCCAAGTTGGCAAAAAAAAAAAAAAAAAAAAAAATCCAGACCCTCTCTCTCCTTCCTCGGCCCGACCCTCCCTCTCCCTACCGTCCCTCTCCCGATCGTCCCTCTCCCGATCGGCCCTTTCCTTCATCATTGCCTCGACTCTCCCTCTCCTTCCGCATTGCTTCCTCAAAATCCGGTCGGCACCCATCTCGCTCCGCCTGTCCTCGCCCCTTCCCGCTGCTGCCCGCCCGCCTTCCCGCGGCCGCCCGTCTGCGTCCTTCACGCGGCCGACCGTCTCGCCCCTTCCCATGGCCGCCTGCCTCGCCCCTTCCTGCGGCCGCCTGCCTCGCCCCTTCCTCCGCCCGCCTGCCTCGCCTCGCCCTTCCTTCCGCCCGCCTCCTCGGCCCTTTTCCGCAACCTCCCGCCTCGCTTCCTCCGGCGACCTCCCGACCTCCCGTTTCGCTTCCTCCGGCGACCTCCCGACCTCCCGTTTCGCTTCCTCCGGCGACCTCCCATTTTGCTTCCTCCGGCGACCTCCCGTTTCGCTTCCTCCGGCGACCTCCCGTCTCGCTTCCTCCGGCGACCTCCCATCTCGCTCTTGGAGGTCGAGGCAACGAGGAAGGAAAGAGACGGTCGGGAGAGGGAGGGTCGTGAGGAAGGAGAGTGAGGGTGGGGCCGCTGTTTCGTTTTTTTTGTTTTTTTTGACAACTAGGGCATCACGTGGATGGCCACCTAAGCCATCCACGTGGAGCCGTGCACAAATACTAGCACGGCTCCCGTGCCCATAGCATTTTCCTTTTTTTTATCTAATGTAGTAGCTGCTATTAAAGAAGCCTGCAAGCTGAAAGGCGAAGATCTAAAGTGGGCCCAGAGCCAACGGTTAAAATCTTCATGGGCCACGTTGGTGGGTCAAGAGGAAGACGCTGAGTTCCTGACTTCCGCTGACCTCCGTGGAGGCAGAGCCGAAGATCACCTGGTTTCAGACTTACAGTTTCTCGTGATATAAAAATCAACCACTTCTGTCCCCTTCAAATTTCAACTCTCTTCAGTTTCTTTCACTCTCTTCAACGACTCCGCCCCTTCTACCAACACCGGCCGTTTCGAGGAAGAAATATTTACAGGCAGATAAAGGCAAATACGTTATCGGATCACTAACAAGTAAGAAGTTGGGAATGTGGTAGGGGAAATGGAAAGCTGAAATGTGGCCGGATTCATGGACATCTTTCTCTGTCGAAGATGGTGTAATTGAGAGCCCTAAGGTTTTCCTTTTCCTGTCTTTTCTTTTCCATCAGCAAGGCGCGATGGATTTATCCAAAGTTGGGGAGAAGTTGCTCAGCTCCGTCCGATCTGCTAGATCGTTACCGTTTCTTCCTCCGGCGTCAGATCGTCCAGAGGTAATATCTGATTGTGATCTTGCTTTTTGGTTCACCAGTTATGGAAATTGAGTAACTGATCCCAAGTATGACTTTTCCCTGCTAAAATTTGTTGAATTGTTCATAGTTTTTGCCGGTTGTCACCAGCGGCGCTATTTGAATGAGTTAATTAATGCGTGCCGTGCTTGGGCGTCGACCCAATGGTGCCGCCGTTAATGCATTTGCATTTGATCTTGGTCTGTGCACATGGTTGAGATAAGGTCAATGATAAAATTATATGAGTTACCATTGAAATGTTTTAAGCATGCTTTGATAGCATAAGAAGCCCAAAAGGATTTTTTTGCAGCTCTACCATTCGGCTGATCAAGGACCTTTTGAATAGCCCACTTGAAAAGTGAAGAAGTAGGTCCAGCCAGAAGTAAAGTGTCCAAAAGACCTGGAGGCATGCACAGCACCACAAGCAATTAAGCCCTTTTGTCCAAGTGGTGTTAAACTAACTGTCTGACAGGAAAGAGGAGAAAGATTAGTTGTGTCTGTTTAATATTCAAATGGGTAGCCGAAATGAGGCTGGAAGAGAAGGAAAGAAAACAAGATTTTGGTTAGAAAGCCGTCCGACTCGACAAAAATCTCATCCAAATGGTTGATCGATTGAGAGAGGGAGGGAGGGAGGGAGGGAAGCTGCTGCAATGAATTGGTCAACTAGACATTCAAACAGTTAGGCCAAAGAACCGGAACACATTAGAGAGAAAAAGGTATTGTGACAAATTGTTTGATTAATTGTCCGAATGGACATGAGAGAAGTGAAAGGTTGTTTATTGGAGATTGTCCAATTGGACGATAGCACTTGAGCGACACGTTCCAGAATATCTTTAATAAATTTCGATCTAGCTCATGTGAACAATTTACATTATTTTTTGAAATCTTCAGTCCAGATTCATCAATTTCTACTAGAGGACAAAGTGTCACTCTCTAGGATCAACGACTCAAATAGAAGGTTTTAAAATTTCTATTAAGTTTTTTTTCACCCCATAACAACTTACTCTCTACTCCTAGGATTTCCTTGACCATTTTAAACACACACTCTGAAATCAAATTTCGAGATTGAATTTGTGCCTCTGAAAAGATTTTCCCCTAAAGGCATCAATATCTTTGGTCTTATTTGAAATCTTTATTTTCTTAACAGTTCCTTGTGCTAAAGCTTAATGTTGATGATTTTTCAAAAAAAAAAAAAAAAAAAAAAAAAAGCTTAATGTTGATGGATCTTCTAGGGGAAACCCAGGTCCATCTGGTATTGGGGGGACATTCTGGAATCATGATGGGAGAACCATCCTCTCCTTTGCTGGGCCACTGCACAACACGGATTCTGCTGAAGCAGAGGCTTTGGCTATGCTACATGGCCACAGATTATTTGCTGAAAGGCTGAATGGTAACCTTGAGGTGGAGTGTGATTGCCTCAATGTAGTGCATTGGTTTCAGAAGCAAGCATCTCCACTGTGGAGACTCGTCTACTTCAGGGAAATATGGTCTATAGGAAGTAGTCTCAGATGTACTTGGAACCATGTTCCAAGATCAGCGAACTCTCTCGCTGACAGCCTAGCTAGGGAAGGGTTTTCTTTCACTCACCTTGAGGTGAGAGAAACTCCTGACACATGAATGTAATTTGTAGCTCTTGAATTTTAATCAATGAAATCAATCTCTTAAATGAAAAAAAGAAAAAAAAACATCTCCTTGTGCTATAATCATTGTTCATGTACTTCAAGATCATCTTAATCATTCGAGCAAGCTGATTTGCTGGGGCTTGTGAATTATCATTTCAAGGCTTCTAAAAATCCAGGTTTTCACGTGCTTTTACTTCAAAATAATTTGGTTAATTTCTAAAAGTGCTATTTCCCGTGAATTATCATCTCCTTGTGCTATTGCACTTTGAAATAGTTTATTAAGTCCAGATTACTATGAGAGGGTTTAAACCTGCAATAGTTTAATAGTTGAACTGCTTTAAGAATCTCTTTGTTGAAATTTTAGCCGCTATTATATAGAGTACGTATTTGGTTTGGTTCATGTACTCCTTTTTGTAGGTGCATTGTAAGATATTTCTGAGCTAAAGAAACCAAGTAACCCTTGCATGGATGGGTAAAAAATTGCAATTAAGACCTTCATTCATGTTAAGTTATTGACGGAAGCCATAAGCCCGAACTGTTTTGCTTAGTTAGCTATTGTTCCCCTTTGAGCGTTGAGGTCGAGAATCCTTTCTTGTGCTACATAGCTTGCTGCTACAATTTCATTATTGGGCATTGTCATGCAAAACAAAAAACCTAATTTTTTTTAGGTATAGGCATGTGAATGCGTAGCAGAAGCTCTTTAGGTCATCTCAGGCATATCGATGATGTGGCTGAACAAAAACATAAAAGAAAGGGTCTCAAGAGCAGAAAGAAATAATGGAAATTAAAAATAAATTATTGTTAAATTTAGTGAAGGGAGATAGGAGAAGAGAGGAAGGTGAAGAGATAGAAAGAAGGGGAAGAAAGAAGGAGAGAAAGAGGTTGTAAGGTCTTAATGACGTACAACCCTAAACCATGTATTAATAGAATCCGAAAATACAAAATTACAATAATGCCATTCATGGCTTGAGGATAAGTAAACTACTTAAACACAATAAACAAATAATAACTAACTAGAGTTTAGTAAAATTACTAAACTACCCCTAACTCATAACAATTATATTATTTCTGGAATGGAATTACTCTACCTTACGCTCTCCCGAGTTTGGTAGGAGTCCTACTTCAATGCAGACTTTTACTGAGACCCAAATTCGACAATTAATGATACAAACACCACTAGGAAAACAAACAAACAGAATTTAGAAAGTCTACCTGCGGTCTAACTCAGCAATCTATTCTTTGGCTTGCACTTTTGTATCGTGTGATTTAGTAAGCTGCGGGAAAATCCCTTTGTTGGTGTAGGCTTGTGATAAAGTAGGCTATAAGAAATTTTATATGTTAATTTAGGTTGGCTGTGAAGCTTGCTGCTATGTTTGTGTGAGGGGGTGCTATTGTAAAATTGGCTGCTGTGGTCAATTAAGTGGCATGAAATCCCTGCATAGGCAACATTGTATCTGGCACATCTGGTTGTTTGTTTTGAAATGAATTAGCCATATTAACTCCAAGGTGCTGGGCAAGTGGTTATGGAGATATGCCACTGAAAAAATTGCCTTGTGGAAAAAACTCATCGAGATAAATTATAATATAAACCCCCTTGCATGGCTCCCCAAGGACCCCACACCAAGGACCCCACACCAAGGACGCCACCATGGCGGAGAGCTTTACTCTAAGTAAAACCAGTTTTTGAGAAACACCTGCGATTCTGCTCCCTTCACCTTAGAGGAAAGTGAACAAGCCATAACCTCCCTCCCAAAGGACGAGGCTTCCGTCCCCGATGGCTTCAACGGAGAACTTTTCAAAGAGGCATGGAGCTTTATGAAGTAGGATTTCATCAAGCTTTTCGAAGACTTTTATGAAAATAAATCAATTGTTGTCTCTATCATAGCCGTAGTCCCCAAAAAAGAGGGTGTTTATTTGGTAAAGGACTACCGCCCCATCAGCCTTGTTTCTGGAGTTTAAAAATCATTGCAAGAGTACTAGCAGCTAGACTCAAGTGTGGCCTTAACTCAATTATCGGCAGAAAGCAAAGTGCTTTTATAAAATCAAGGCAAATCCTTGATTCTGCAATGTTGGTGCACGAATCAGTGGATTATTTAACAACACAAGGGAAGCCAACATTCTTCCTAATGCATGATTTAGAGAAGGCTTTCGACAAAGTCAACTGGAGGCACCTTGATCTTGTCATGAAGGCAAGGGTTCAGTCTGAGATAGAGGAGATGGATTCACTCTTGCATCTCCTCAGCTAGATTCTCTATATCCATCAACAATGGCATCTTTGTTACTTTCCCAGCTTCAGAGGGATTCGGCAAGGAGACCCCCTCTCCCCCCTCCTGTTTAACATTGGAGGGGAAGGGATGATTGCTTTATTGCGTCAATTGGTTTTTTGAGGATGGATAAACTCCCCCTTCCTTGATGGTATGCTACCCATTGTTCAATTTGCTGATGTGAAGGATCCTTATTGCAAATACAAAACTTGAAAACCGGCCTAGCCTTAATGTAGCTAAGGCAAATTTTTTTTTGAAAGTTCAACTGGGCAAAAAATTAACAGGAGGAAATCATCACTTGTGGGCCTGAATGCCCCTCAGAACTTACTGGAAGACGCTGCAAGTGAGCTTGGATGCACCATAGAAAATCTTCTTATTACTCACCTAGGTCTCCCGAATTTACAAGGAAGGATTCAAAAGCAGGTTTGGGATTCTGTCCTTGAAAAAAATGCGAAGTAGGCTTGCAGCTTGGAGAGGTAGATGTTAGATTTAGTGAAGGAAGATAGAAGATGAGAGAAAGGTGAAGTGATAGGAAGAAAGGGGAAGAAAGAAGGAGAGAAAGAGGTCGTAAGGTTTTAATGACCTACAACCCTAAATCGTGTATTAATAGAATTCGAAAATACAGAATTACAATGATGCTATTCATGGCTTGAGGAGTAAGTAAGCTACTTAAACAGAATAAACAAATAATAACTAACTAAAGTTTAGTAAAATTACTAAACTACCCCTGACTCATAACACTCCCTCTCAAGCTGGAGCATAAATATCATGCAGACCTAGCTTGGAGAGAAGATAGTCAAAGTCTTTTTGCCCAAGACCTTTACTCTTTAGAACTAACATATGGAGTAACAACTTTGCACTTTAGAATTGCATCACGAACCTCTATATGCTTTGTCCTCTCATGAAACACTAGATTGCAAAGCCAAAGGGGACGGAGGATTAGGAAGCAGAAGGATAAGATATATGAATGAGGCTTTACTAAATGGTTGTGGAAGCTGAACACAAGTGGGGAATCCACTTGGAGGAAAATCATAGTTAATGTATTGGACAACATGCCAAAGGAATGGTGGTTTGAAGCCCCAAGACATGGGAGACTTTCTTCCATATGGAAGAAAATTATTCAGATGTTCCCGTTCTTTACTCAACATGTTTCTCTCTTGCCAGGCATTGGCAATAGAATTCGTTTCTGGACTGACAGATGGATTGGTGATACTACTTTAGCTGAAAAATTTTCAAGACTTTACCTCTTAGCTAGTCATCAAGATTGCTCTATAAGGGACATTGTTTCTGCTGGTCAACTAATAGATGTGGACTGGACCCTCTTCTTTAGAAGACGTTTCAATGATGAGGAAGCTATTGAGGTTTCCAAATTTCTTGAGGATTTGAGTATTTTTACATGAGAAGAGACCAGGATGATGAATTGATCTGGAGGCCTCACTCTAAAGGAATCTTCACGGTAAGCTCTGCATACTCTTGTTTAACTAATCAAGGCCATCAACCTCACTTGGCTGCTGCAGCATGGTCACTCTCGGGTCCTAAGAAACAAATTTTCTTTGGGTGGTGCTTGCTTGAGGGTAGACTACCTACTAGAGATTTGTTGATGAGGATGGGAATTCAGATTCAAGATGCCGTTTGTCCTTTATGTAATAATCGAAAGTGAATCACTCAATCATACTTTGATCCATTGCCCTTTCAATTTGGAAAGTTTGGTTATTCTTCCTTAATAGATTCGGGCTTATTTTACCTATCCCTCGTGACCTATATGGTATTGTTGCTCTCATTGGCTCCCTGGGTCTTGGAAGTAAAGGAAAGCTCATGTTTTCTTGTTGCATATGATATATTCCTTGGATGATATGGAAGGAAAGGAACAATCGAATTTTTCAAAATAAATCCAGCTCTTGGACTGACCTTTGCCATCGAATTACAACTCAGTTGTTAGTTGGCTGAAAATTCACAAGGCTTTCAAGAATGTTGAATGTGGCACCATCCGGAGTTCCTGGAATTTACATGCAAGAGAGGGAATGGTAAACTAGTCGAAACTATTGCTTGGCTTCCTCCACCCACAAACTCCTACAAACTAAACTTTGATGGGTCATCTTTTGGAAACCCGGTCTAGCTGGAGTGGAGGGCTAATCAGGAATTCAGTGGAGATATATTACTCACATATTCGGACCACTTGGTATTAATGAATCCACGATTGCGAAGCTCAAAGTCTACTCCATGGACTCAAATGTTTTCTCAGTATCATTTTGTTGGTCCATTGCATGTTGAAGGCGACTCCCAAGTTCTGATTCAATGGTGCAAGCATGATTTCAGGCCTCCTTGGCGAATGCGTTGTATCATTGATGAAATTAGAGACCTTTCATTTATTGTCACTAGTTGGATGCATGTATTAAGAAGTGCCAATGGTAGGGCTGATGAGTTGGCTAAGCAAGGGACTGTTGAGCAACATATTGTTGTTGTCACCCCCTAGCTTCATGTAATTCAGAGAATGAATCACTCAGTCATCTCCTACTACATTGCCCATATAGCTGGAAGGTCTGGACATTCTTCATAAACAAATTTGGGTTCGCTTTACCCATCCCTCAAGACCTCTGCAGCATTATTGAACTTATTGGATCCCTTGGTCTTGGAGGCAATGGTAGGCTTATGTTCAGTTGCTGCTTGGGATACATCCCATGGCTGCTTTGGAAAGAAAGGAACAACAAAGTCTTCCAAATTCTGTTCACTCTCCTTCGATTGGAGGCCATAGCATGAAAGAACTTTGTATTACCATCTCCCTCTAGTAGCCACTTATGCCTTGATTTTTGTTTCCAGCAAATAGCATCCTTCCGAAGGATATTATTGAATTCAGTAACTGCAGTGATTCGGCTAGCAATCTAATCATCTAGCAATTCTCTTATCTCCTTGGTTTGCTCAATATGAGAAACAATAGAAGATAACTAATTTTGTTTCCTTTGTAACTTTGCTTGTCCATCTTGAAAGAATGTAAACTAATGTAAAACATCATTTGTATGATTCTTGAAAAGCAATAAAAGGAAATTTCACTGGTTCAAAAAAAATATTAACTTCAAGGTCCAAAAAACCTGACAATGAATTAGAGATTCATTGAGAGGATAGTTGAGCCACTATAAGTCATTCTATGCTTATGGTATTCATTGACTATTTCTGCTTGAGCGTTTCTTGTAAAATGAATATTACACACTGAATTATTATAAAGTGCAAGCATACACGAAGTTCAGAGAATAGGAGAAAAAAATCAGGGCAATATTGACAAGCCTATTTACCTCCCTCTGGGTTTCTTCCTCACTGGAGGTGCTTAATTTTGTTTCTTTTAGGTGTTCTTTTTGTTTTTTAGGCAAAACAACTTAAGTTTTGGTAGATCTTTTTGAACCCCAATTTGAATGTGCTTCTTATTCACCATAAGTGAAAAGATCAAAGAGATCAGAATTTGTATCTATTTCTTTTTGAAAGTAGAGCATATTTATCTATTGGTTCATTTGTATCTTGTTTCAGGTTCCGGCTCGGGCTGTTGCTGCGGCAGCTGTTGCTCGTGCACTTGCTGGACTTCCTCCTCATCAAAGGCTTAGTCTTCCATCAAATTCTGAAGAACTTGTTTCAATTTATGGACAAAGACCTCGTGGCCAAGTGATAGAGGAACTGGAGGAAGAATTTTATGAACAGGTTTTGTAGTTCCACACCTAATGATTTGCAGATGTCTTAGTCTAGTTTGATTATCAAACTCTGTTAGGAATGCAAGCTCAATTTCAGGATGCAAGAAGTTTCCAAAAGATCATTAAATGTGTAAAATGTATTCTAAAGCGAGAATAAAATGTGGTATCAAGATGGTTGTCGTTGGTGGCTTTTCGAGATTTAGGGTGGCGTATTCATCCTCTTTTGTTTTTTTTTGAAAATTGCGAAAACTTTTATTGATTCTCAGAAAATGTAACATAAGGTACATGGTGTACATGAGTTACAGATGACATGTTTCCTGTTATGGATCCAAATAATGATTGTGGGTCCATTTACATATTCCTTTTGTAGTTAAAGAAGTGGAAGTGTTGTTCCTGCTACAATGCTTGCTCTGGTTGTTCCTTGTTTGGCTAGTTGCTCAGCAATGGAATTTGCTGATCTCAGCACTTTGGACCACCTGATCTGATATCCTTGTGTTATGTCTTGCATTTCATCGTAAAACTTTTTTAAGTGCCATGGAGGTGTGGAGTTCCTTTGTGCCCACCTGATTACTAGTTCTGTACCTCCTTCAATAATGAGAGGCTTCTTGTCTCCAGTGTTGTACAACTTGATGCCCTCTAGAATAGCTCTTGTTTCTGCCTCATTTGAGGTACAATAGCCCACCGGCCCAGAAAAGGCCAATAATGTTCTTCTTGTGTTGTCTCTGAAGACCCCTCCAATTCCAGCTTGGCCGGGGTTACCAAAACTTGCAGACCATAGTAAGATGCTCCTGATTGACTTCTCAATTATTCCTCCAAGCGTTGTGCATTCGTTTCTAAAGGTGCGGTTGTTTCTTTCTAACCAAATCTGCCAAAGAACCGCTGCTAGAGCTGATTTCCATAGGTGTTTTCCTATTGTTGGCAAAGGCCAGTACTGCCCCATTTGCAGCATTTGCTTGAAAGTCTTTGGCATACATAATGGAATACCAAATTTTGCTGTTACTGAACTCCACACTGTATGCGTGTAAGTGCAATGCAGTAGCAAAAGATCCAGGTCTTCCTCTTGGTCTCCGCAAAACTGACATAAGGAATTTACAATCATTTGTCCCCTTTTGATGAGTTGGTCGCATGTGAGTACCTTTGATAGTGCTGCTGTCCAGATAAACTGTTGAACCTTTTTTGGAGCGGGGAGTTTCCAAGCTAAACTCACAAGTTCAATAAGGTTCGAGCTTTTGCTGATGATCTTATGATAGGAAGAGACTGAAAATTCCCCTGATTTGTTTGGTGCCCATAGCAGCTCATCTAGGCCACTCCTTGCCAAGTATGTGGCATTTATGAGCTGTAGCAAGCTAGTAGCTTCAAGTGCTTCTTCGTCATTTAAGTTTCTTCTTAACTGGAGATCCCATGAATCGTCTGTATTTCCCCTTATTTCTGATATCAGTACTTCTCTTTCCCTAGCCAGGTTGCAGAGCCTCGGGTAGTTGTGTTTGAGAGCCTTTTCTCCTAACCAACAATCCTCCCAGAATTTGACCCTTGTTCCATTCCTAGCATGGTATCTTGTGTGGTCTTTGAAGGTTTTAGTTTCTGCTAGTATACCTTTCCAAATACTTGTACTTTTGCGCGGGCAAAACGTGGGCAGCTCGCTGTTTGTGTTTGTTCCATATTTGGCATCTATGGTTTGCCTCCATAGTGCATTTGGCTCCTGCATGTACCTCCACACCCATTTTGCTAATAGTGCTGAGTTTGTATGACGTATCATAGCAGAAAAGGCTCTCACGGTATCTCTCACCAAATTATATATTGGCTTAAAAGGCAGAAAAGCTTTAGAAACATTGAATGTGGTGCTATTTGGAGCTCTTGGGCTATACATGCCACAGAAAAACGTGGGAAGTCGCCCACAATCATTGCTTGGACACCTCCACCGATGCATGCTTGCAAGTTGAACTTTGATGGATCATCATTTTGATTTTATTAGTGTTGTTCTCCCAGCTTGCGAAAGGTGGATACCTTTCCATGCCTCAAGTCTTTGCTGGCATTTTTCCACTACCTTATTCTACATGTGCTTTGTTGTTCTTCTACCAAAAAAAGGCAATCCCAGGTATGAAGATGGGAGGGAAATTTCTGTACACCCTAGGTATGCAGCAACATTCACCCCCAGAAAACCAGATTTGTCCCAGTTTATTGTTTGCCCTGAGATTTCTTGAAAAACGATCAGTAGTGCTTTTATGGCCATTGCTTGCTCTTCCTTTCCATCACCTAATAGGACCGTGTCATCGGCGAATTGCAGGACAGGTATGCGGATTTGCCCATGAATACTGAATCCTTCTAGTATTTCTTCTTGTGGACCCTTGTAGAACATGGCTCTAAGTGATTCTCGTACAATGTTGAATAGAAGGGGAGGCAACGGATCGCCTTGCCTCAGTCCACGGCTGCTGGCAAAGTATCCTTTTATGGTTCCTTTTATGAGGACTGAGAAGCTTGCTGAAAAGATGCAGCTCCTTATCCAGCTTCTCTATTTCCTTGGGAAATCCATTCTTCTCATTACTTCATCCAGAAATTTCCAATTTACTTTGTCAAAGGCTTTTTCGAAATCAATTTTTAAGACTGCACCTTTCTTTCCTTTTCTCTTATAGTAGTCCACGAGTTCGTGCAGTAATAGGGAAGAGTCTAATATCTGTCTTCCTTTCAAAAAAGCTGTTTGGTTCTCACTAATTACCTCTGGCGGAGCGTCTCTCAGTCTAGTGGCTAGTACACTCGATATCAGTTTGTAATGACTTGATATAAGACTGATTGGCCTATACTCTACTGCCTTGTTGGCATCTTTCTTCTTAGCCACGAGCGCAATAAAAAAGGCCCTCATGCTGGTTGTTGTGATGCCATTATCATGGAAGTCATTGAACATTCCAACTGTGTCCTCTTTCAAGATGTCCCAACATTCTTTGTAAAATTCACTTGTGAAACCATCAGGCCCCGGGGCTTTATCTAAAGGGATGTCTTGCAAGGCCTTCTCAATTTCCTCTAAAGTGAATGGTTGCTGCAGTTTTTCCTTTGATCCACTGGATAGCTTTTTAAAAGGTAGGCTCTCCGGGAAGGGCCTGCTTGGCTTAGTTTCTTTGTATAGGGTGGAATAGTAACTGATGAAATCCTTAGTTATCTCTTCCTTATTTTTTGTTATTCTGCCTGCAAAATTTAGAGATACGATTCTGTTCCTCCTTTTATGTGTTGAGGCTATAGAGTGAAAGAACTTAGTGGAACCATCCCCTTCCTTGATCTATTGGTACCGTGCCCTTTGCTTCCAATAAATCCTTTCTTGGTTTACTTTATTGGAGAGTGATCCGAGGTTGGCCGTGGTAATATTCTTCCAACCACTTTGGGAAATATGTCCATCCATTCTTGGTTGACTAAGAATCTATCCAATTTCGCCAGAATTGGGGAGGTTCTTCCGTTTGTCCATGTATACAGGCCACCTGAGAGGGTTGGTTCAGTGAGGGAATGATCATTTATCAGGTGATTAAAAGCTCTCATGGATGCTGTTTGGTCATTTCTTCCACCTCTTTTTTCTGAGCTGTACCTGATAGTGTTAGAGTCTCCCCCTACTACCCATGGTGTTACCCAAATGGTGAGCATTGCAGTGATCTCGTCCCATAGCTGCTGCCTTTGGATGGATTCTGTTGGCCCACCTCTTTTGTTTTGAAAAAACACTGCAAACGTTTTCTCCAATTAAAAGGGATAGCTCATTTAAAAGAATCTCGGAAGTGGAGAGAAAATCCTCAAAGCCTTAGTGGAACAGAGTCCCATTTGCAAGATCAGATTTGAAAGCACCCGCAGTAATCTTCGAGCTTATATCGGGACAAAAGGTTAATTAGAGAAAAACCTCTGTTAAAGTGGGAAAAAAAGTCCCACATTGGAAAAGTGCAAGCAATGATATTGGATTATAAAGTTGGGCAATTGGCCTCCTAAATTGGCTAGTCATTTTGGGATGGAACCGGGCTAAATCTTAACATGGTATTAGAGCCACGTCATGTGAATGGGGCAGACCCAGCTATCTCCTTTGTTTGTTTGTAGGCTAGACCCAATTTGTTTCTGGGCTCCAAAAGGTGAGACCGTCTCAAGCCTATTATGTATGCCAAGCCTTGACGTGAGGGAGAGTGTTAAAGTGGGAAAAAAAATCCCACATGGTAAAGTGTAAGCAATGATATCGGATTATAAAGTTGGGCAATTGACCTCCTAAATCGGCTAGTCATTTTGGGATGGAACCGGGCTCAATCTTAACAATCTCATTTATTATTTTGATGTGGAATGAAGTGAAATGTAGATTTTTGTGCATACTTTGGGATGTAAAATTGGTGAGCTTCTTTGTTATATTTTTGACTGAGAACGGAATAAAAACACAACTTTCAAAAATAAAAAAATTGGTGAGCTTCTGGTATGATACTTGGCTTGGTGAAAGCTCCTTAAAGATGCTTTCAAACACCTATTTAGCACTGTGAGGTTCCCTCAACAGTCGATTGCTGTATTGGTTAACCAACCTCTGGGGCAGAGTGATTGTTTTTTTTTTTTTTGAAAGTTGAGGTTTTAGTTCATTTATGAATTTAATCCCAAATGGGTTACATCAATTTCCTAACGAGTCCAAACAGTGAGCAATTGCTCATCGACACCCTTTTTAGCTAACTCATCTGCTCTTACCATTGGCAGATCTAATTAAATGACTCCAAGTGACAACAAAAGATGCAAGATCACTTATCTCATTTTTTTTTTTTTGAAAGTTGAGATTTTTATTATTGTTGCCCAAATGGGCGAAAGATTACAACAACAAACACAAAAATGGTTACATGAAGCTAGGGGGTGACAACAACAATATGTTGCTCAACAGTCCCTTGCTTAGCCAACTCATCAGCCCTACCATTGGCACTTCTTAATACATGCATCCAACTAGTGACAATAAATGAAAGGTCTCTAATTTCATCAATGATACAACGCATTCGCCAAGGAGGCCTGAAATCATGCTTGCACCATTGAATCAGAACTTGGGAGTCGCCTTCAACATGCAATGGACCAACAAAATGATACTCGAGAAAACATTTGAGTCCATGGAGTAGACTTTGAGCTTCTGCAATCGTGGATTCATTAATACCAAGTGGTCCGAATATGTGAGTAATATATCTCCGCTTGAATTCCTGATTAGGCCCTCCACTCCAGCTAGACCCGGGTTTCCAAAAGATGACCCATCAAAGTTTAGTTTGTAGGAGTTTGTGGGTGGAGGAAGCCAAGCAATAGTTCTGACTAGTTTACCATTCCCTCTCTTGCATGTAAATTCCAGAACTCGGATGGTGCCACATTCAACATTCTTGAAAGCCTTGTGAATTTTCAGCCAACTAACAATCGAGTTGTAATTCGATGGCAAAGGTCAGTCCAAGAGCTGGATTTATTTTGAAAAATTCGATTGTTCCTTTCCTTCCATATCATCCAAGGAATATATCATATGCAACAAGAAAACATGAGCTTTCCTTTACTTCCAAGACCGAGGAGCCAATGAGAGCAACAATACCATATAGGTCACGAGGGATAGGTAAAATAAGCCCGAATCTATTAAGGAAGAATAACCAAACTTTCCAAATGAAAGGGCAATGGATCAAAGTATGATTGAGTGATTCACTTTCAAGATTACATAAAGGACAAACGGCATCTTGAATCTGAATTCCCATCCTCATCAACAAATCTCTAGTAGGTAGTCTACCCCTCAAGCAGCACCACCCAAAGAAAATTTGTTTCTTAGGACCCGAGAGTGACCATGCTGCAGCAGCCAAGTGAGGTTGATGGCCTTGATTAGTTAAACAAGAGTATGCGAGCTTACTGGTGAAGATTCCTTTAGAGTGAGGCCTCGGATCAATTCATCATCCTGGTCTCTTCTCATGTAAAAATACTCAAATCCTCAAGAAATTTGGAAACCTCAATAGCTTCCTCATCATTGAAACGTCTTCTAAAGAAGAGGGTCCACCCACATCTATTAGTTGACCAGCGAAACACAATGTCCCTTATAGAGCAATCTTGATGACTAGCTAAGAGGTAAAGTCTTGAAAATTTTTCAGCTAAAGTAGTATCACCAATCCATCTCCGTCGGTCCGTAAACGAATTCTATTGCCAATGCCTGGCAAGAGAGAAACATGTTGAGTAAAGAACGGGAACATCTGAATAATTTTCTTCCATATGGAAGAAAGTCTCCCATGTCTTGGGGCTTCAAACCACCATTCCTTTGGCATGTTGTCCAATACATTAACTATGATTTTCCTCCAAGTGGATTCCCCACTTGTGTTCAACTTCCACAACCATTTAGTGAGTAAAGCCTCGTTCATATATCTTATCCTTCTGATTCCTAATCCTCCGTCCCCTTTGGCCTTGCAAACATCATCCCACTTGATGAGATGAATTTTGGATCGCTCCGAAGTACCCGACCATAGAAAATTCCTCATAGTTCTTTCAATGATGTTCACCACAGAAATAGGACAATGCAAGAAGGAAAGGTAATAGGTGGGGATGCCAGATAGACTAGCTTTGATCAAAGTAAGTCTACCGGCTTTTGTGAGTAGTTTCCCCTGCCATGTATTCAACCTGATGTTCATTTTCTCGATAACTGGGTCCCATAAATTCCTTGTTATCCTTCCAAAGAAGAGGGTAAGCCAAGATACGTACTAGGAAGAGAACCGATTTTACAACCCAAAGATGTTAGCCATATCATTCATCATTTGCATGATTGATTTGGAGAAGCCATAAATTGCAGACTTGGTCCAATTTATCTTTAATCCGGATGTGATTTCAAAAAGCATCAACAAACATTTTATTACTCTAAGTTGCTCAATTGTGCCTTTACAAAAAATAATTGTGTCATTAGCAAATTGTACAAGCGGTGCTTGGAGGCAATCCCTATCAATCATGGGGTCCAACCAACCCTCATCCAAAGCCATATTCAGCATGAATCTCAGACCTTCACCTGCAATGTTAAAGAGCATGGGAGATAGCGGGTCTCGTTGTCTTAGTCCCTTTGTAGGTTTAATATACCCATGAGCACCACCATTTATGAGGATGAGTATCGGCTGAAGAAATGCAACTCCATATCCATTTTCTCCATCTCCAACCAAAGCCCAATTGCTTCATAACTGATTTCAGATAATCCCATGAGATCTTATCAAACGCCTTCTCAAAATCTAACTTTAAAACAAGTCTTGGCTCATTTGACTGTTTGCAGGTATGAAGTATCTCGTGCACATTCATTGCAGCGTCAAGAATAGCCCTCCCTTTAATGAAAGCATGTTGCTCTACACTAATTATGTGCCCCAAAACGTTTTGAAGCCTTGCTGCCAACAATCTAGCAATGATTTTATAAGTGCTACTCGCTAGACTTATAGGCCTGAAATCAGTGATCTCCTCCACACAGTGTTTCTTCGGAATTAGAGCAATAAAGGTAGCCCCGAGAGCGGAGCTAGTGAGGCCAAATTGGTGAAAGTGCTGAACTTGTTGAGTAATGTCATTCTCGATAATAGGCCAGCAAGCATTAAAAAACTCACCATTGTATCCATCAGGACCCGGGGCCTTGTCCTTGGGAAGAGATTTGCCCGCCGCTGCAATTTCCTCAGTGGTAAATGGTCGCTCAAGCTCAATAGCCCGTTCAGGTGTGAGCCAATGACAACATATACCATGAAGTAAAGGCCGATTGGGGACATCTTCTGCAAATAAACAAGAAAAGTGAGAAATAACATTATTGATAATAGTATCCTTGTCAGCAATGATTTCTCCATTGATTGTAAGAGAGGAGATACGGTTGATTCTTCGCCGCTGAGATGCAATTGCATGGAAGAATCGAGTATTCCCATCACCATCACAAAGCCATTTATATCTTGCCTTCTGTTTCCACAAAATTGCTTCTTTCCTTAGCAAACCATTATATTCCACAGTCATGGATAGCCTTTCAATTTTCTCATCATCGCTTAATGTTCTAGTCTCTTCAAACATGTCGAGTGCATCAATTCTATTGATTAATTCAGTTCGCCTGGCCAATTGGGCAACTTTGTAATCCTTTGCCCATGATTGCAATTTTGATTTCAGGGATTTTAGCTTCCTGAATAATCTCCCCCCCATAGGTCCTTCATCATTAATATCAGCCCACCAATTCTCAATTCTTGAGAAGAAATCATCGTCCTCCATCCATTGATTTTCAAATCTAAATGGGACTCCCCCCCAGTTTTCAGAGTTGGAATCAAGATGGATAGGCCAGTGGTCTGAAATTGACTTACCCATCACCTTGCATGCATTAGGATAGAGCATAAGCCATTCCTGATTGCATAAAAATCTGTCCAGCCTACAAAGAATAGGGTTGTTCCTTTGATTGCTCCAAGTGAAGGTCTTTCCAGAAGATGGAAGATCAATTAATTCCATTGCCCCAAGAAAGTCAGTGAAACCTCTCATTGTAGCATTTTGATCGATCCGCTGGTGGAGATTTTTCATTTCTCGCTTTGATGGCGTTGAAATCACCTCCCAATAGCCATGGACCAGTCCATGAATTGATCATATTCATAAGTTCCTCCCAAAAATCAGATCTATGCGAGTAGGTACTCGGGCCATAGATGGCACCCATGTTCCATAATTTTCCACTAGATAACTCTCGAAACTTGCAAACAGATGCAAAAACTCCTACCCTTGTGCTCAATATATCAATGCAGGAAGAATCCCAAACAACAAGAATACCACCAAGATGTACCGGTAGCATTAAGTGAACACCATTTTGGTTGTCTGAAAGGTACAAGATCTTTGACCATTGAATCAGTCAATTCCTCTAATTTAGTCTCCTGAAAGGCAATTATTTGAGCCTTACTCCTCCATAGTAAATTTTTAATAACCGTCCTCTTGTCGGGACTTCTCACCTCGAATATTCCAAGAGAGAAAATCATTTTTTCCCTTTTCCTTGGTTAGCAACTCCTTTGCCCCTCCCACGGGTCACTCTACGTTCAATCTGTGGTGCTTGAATCTCCCTTTCATTATCCTCAAATCTTGTCCCAAATGTAAGAAGAAGTTCATATTCCTCATTGCTAATTTTTCCTCTATTTTTCTGAATATGCTCAATCCAAGTAGAAGGTGTTGGTTTATCAGTTCCAGGGTGGGGATCCTCACCACGGTATTGCTGATTAACCTCAACAGATCATGTATATATTACGATCCATTTCCTGAATTTGGTTCGCATTTACTTTGAATTTGGCGAGAAGACTTACGGGCCAATGTGCTTGCACGGAGGGGAGTCTTCCTTCGAGAATAAGTAAGGCCGTGGGGTATCCAATTGATTGATAGGAGCAGGCGAGAGTGGCTGATTTTGATGGTTTGGGGGGAAGAATTGAAAATTATCATTTACACTAGCATTAGCAGTGAGCTGATGTAGTGAAGATTCAGGCTGAATAGGGGCTGGAGGTAGAGGGGTTGTCTGGGCGAGTGCATGAGAATTTGAAAGAACCATATTTGGTATAAGGGCAGCCTCTTCGCTGATAACTGGGAGACTATCTTCATTAACATGAGGTTCCTTCCAAAGTTCAAGAGATAGTGTAACCTGGTCGATTCAAGTTGGATGAGTCAGGCGGAGTCAACTCGTGTGAGGGGCGAGTCTGAGCGAGTCGACCCAAGACGAGTCAACTCATCATCTTCCTGGGATCCCATATTTACAATGCGGAATGGAGGGATGAATTCTTCCGTTGCAATAGAATAGCAAAGAATTCAGCTCAATTTTAATATCCATCCATTGTTACGTAGCTGGCCATCGGTGTGATCGCATTCGAACCCTTGCATACGAGATTTCTGCCTTCAATGGAGTCGGCATCAAATTCCAATACTGTCCCGAGTGGCTGGCAATCATGTTTAGATTTCCGCATCCCAAAGTTCTGGGGAACCCCCAAATTTGGACCCAAATTGCTGCTGGTCCAGCTTGCACGAGCATGTTCCCACATTCGCACCGCCCCAACATGGGATTTCATCCCGGTGATTCCAATTAAGGAGATCGGAAGCAATGATCGCATCTCAGAGCCACAATTAGCCACTCGCCCACGGCCAAGGTAGGAAGCTCTTGGTCGCATACGGTGAGATTCCAAATGATCCAATCCATTCTTCCGAATTTCACCCTTCTTCACATCCCAATCAATTCTAGCAATGATTCCGTGCTTGAGTTCAGCGGCCCTCTTTGTCCAAATAGCTTCCACACGGTCCTGAAATGTAACACCACAATGTTCTGATTCCTTTCCGTATTGGAGACAAAGTTTCTCCACTAAGGTCCGGATTCTTCCCATTCGTGGTAGGGGGGCAGCAGAGGTAGGAATCGGCCGGAGTGATGAGGTTCCGCAAGGCTTCAAAGCGAAGCCCAAACTGTCGCTCTCGCTTTCTCCAAAATTCAGGCAAGTAGATTCTTGCCAAACTTTCCTAGCTCGAAAATGAATTAGCTTGCATTCCAGCCATGTCTCTTGAAAGCAGAGATCATAAACCGAGAGTCTTCCCACCAAAGTTCTTTCGATGCGCCCGATGGCCTCTCATGTGACTCATCTCCCGCTTCAATGGGGATCTGATGAAAGCCCTCTTTTTCTCCAGAGTCAAGAGAAAACGGATGAGCCTTCTCCCCAAGATCATGCTCGAGGTCAGCAAGGAGTCACCAAACTTCCATTCACCCAGAATCCGAGCTTTTCCACGACTAAACTTAGAGTTGCCTCTTCGTTTTTCGACTCTGTGCCAACCCCCATCGTCAGATCGACGATTTAGTTCCTCGCTGTTGGAGCTTACGGGTCGTCGAGCATCATTATCAACCGTCCCGACCCCACTCGATGGAACCGACGCAAGCAGGCTCATGATACCTGATTGATACCACTACTCTTTTTTTTTTTGGGGTCGGGTCGGTCCGGTTGTAGAAGGCCCGATAAAACGGACGGCCCGGTCCGGACTACCCCGGAACGTGTTGAGTCAACTCATCTGGCTCGGAACAGAAAAGCCGAGTCGACTCATCGTGACTCGTCTTCATCCCTGATCTTAAAAATACCTAAGTTTTCCGTCTTCTCCCTCCCACGATATCCTCTCCTGGACAAACCATAGAGGCGGACGGAGGACAATGGCTACCACGCTGCAACATCCAGAAGAAGTCCGTGGGATTTTGGGGCATTTAAACCCCTAGCGCGATGCTGCGGCAACTCTTTAGCTTTCTCCAATCGAACGCCGTGACAGTACCAATAGCTAAGAACTCCATAATTACAGGTAGCATCAACTACATCATCCGGAATAATAAAGACTCATTGTTCCTTTGAGCAATACTTCGATTCTTTACCTCTAACGAGACTCCCCTCTCAAGATCTTATCACCTTTCTTTATCGTCCCATCAATAACTCGAAAATATACGTTGGTTGAAGGAGTTGGTTTAAAGGATGGGGAAAATGCCACTGAATGGGTCAAGCTAGTAGGATTGAGTTAAGAGTCCAGTTTGAGTCAAAATCTGAGGCAAGAAGGACGAGTATGGAGAGCCTCTCGAAAGCAAGATCACTTATCTCATTGAAAGTGAACTTATGTCTCCACGAAGGTTTGGAAGCTCCGTTGCACCATGAAATGATGGTCTTCGAGTCGCCTTCCATATGAAGGGAACCTGAAAGCCCTGAATCCTTATAGCATCTCAAGCCTTGAAGGAGGCGGACTGCTTCAGCAGTAGTAGAGTCTGAAATGCCAATCAATGCTGTGTAGGTGAGTAATACTTCTCCTCTGTGATCCCTGATAAGTCCTCCTGGTACCAAATGGCCCCGGGTTCCCAAGTGAGGATCCGTAAAAATTTAACTTATTGGAGGAAGGGGGGGGGGGGAGCCTTTGCTGTTCAGATGTAGCACTAGATCTGGCTTCTCTAGCATGATCAGCCCACGATCTCCAAATTACACTAGAGTCAACACCATCAAATATATCCTGAGTCTTCAACCATCCTACAATCTGGTGAAGAAGTTGATGACAGAGAACTTTCCAAGGCTTAGCTTCATTCCGAATACTCTGTTGTTCCTTTCCCTCCAAATGGCCCAAGGAATGTAACCCAAGCAACAATTGTACATAATGTGACCCTTTGGACCATGTCCAAAATAGCTAATGAGTGGAAGGAAGCCTGCTATATTTTGTGGAATTACATAATTGATGCCAAACATACCAAGGAAGAAGCTCCATACTTTTCAACTATATTCACAATGACCGAGAAGGTGATCAGTGGTCTCGGGATCATTCCCACATAGTGGGCAGCTAGCTGATGGGATCTATACCTGGAGCTTGCTGTATAACAACCTTTTGAGTGGGGCAGAGTGATTGTTGCGACAACTTTCGTAGAGAAATTCAAGATCTTGAGGCTGAAAAGCTTAAGTTACTTGATATTGCTTGCGGAAACTGTATCTTAGTAACCTTTTTGAAGATCAGCACTTCTGGACAGTGGACAGATGTGGAAAGTTTTGGGTGAAGTCGACGTATGATTTAACCTTATCTAGCCCTAGGACCCTGGACATTGGTGCAATTGCATGGTTTTTTCCTGTTCCCCTAAAGTCCCAGTTCTTCGTATGATAAGATTTTAACTAGGGACAATCTGGTCCGAAGAGGAAAGCAAATTCCAAGTACACTATGTCCCTTTGTGACGGTGAGGATGAAGTAACATGCCATACACTTATCCACTGTCTTTTCTTTCACTCAATAGTCAAAAAGTCCACTGTCTTTTGCGTTTTTCTTCATCCACTGACTTTCGGCTCAGTTTATATTTTTTTATAAGTAGAAATTAATTTAAATAGCCTCAGCCATGCCTAGATCAGAATTGTTTGTCCCTGTCCTTCTTCACAGAAGATGATCATTTTTTTTTTTTTTTTTTTTTTTGTGGAAATTTCCCAAAAGATGATTGTGTCATCAGCAAATTGGGATAACGGGATTTTGATTTGGTCAGCGCTCTTTGGCTTGAGAAATACCTCTTTGCTATTTGACTTTTTGACTTAACATAAACCGTATACATGCCATACACTCATCCTTGCCTTAGCCTCTTGAACATCAGAGTCTAAGAAGAACAACCCAAAAGTCAAAAGGGACTTATTGAATGAAGGCAACCATAATAAACCTCTTCTCTAATTACACATAAAGAAATGTATTGAATATTATTTTAAACTGTCATAAATTTGTTATTTTGCAGGATTTTGATCCAATTAGGTATGTTCTTGAACATATTTCATCTGAGGAAGATGGTCTCACATATTTTGAGAAAAAGGTAATACTGCATTATACTTGGTCTGTGTGATACTACGGAGTTTCTTTATCTTTGTCTGAACGGAGGTAGTTAGCATATTATCATCTGTATCTTTAGCTTGGCGTTTTGATGATAGGCATGTCTTTACACGGTATCAGAGCGGGTGCTCATACGTGGGCCTCCACCCAAGTTGTGCACGTGTTGGAGCCCAAAAGAAGTCCCACACGTGCGGGGGAGTGTTAGAGATTAGTCTTACATAGATAAACGAATATAAAAGATCCTGGCTTATTAGTTGGAAAGAGGCTTCTTAACTTCGGCTAGTCACTTTGGATAGACCTTAGACCAACTTTTCAGTCACCTATATTGACAGCTACTGATTTCAGTAATAACATCCCTTCCTATTGTCTTCTGTTTTAGTACTTCAAAGGGAAAGTCTGCACCAAAGCGTAAATGTATTGCCTTACTTGGATAAAATCTCCTTTCAAGTATTGTATTAGTGTTCTTAGCACCTAGGAGACTTGCACCAAAGTTCATTTTTATCCTTGAAAAAATTGTTAATACTTGTTTCAGGAGCTCATGTTACTGTTTTCGCTCTGACTTATGAGAAGAGGTTTGGAAACCTAGATTTGTTTTATGCATTCCTTTATCTCTAGATTTTGTTTTTCAGATCCAAATTGGATCTTTTGCACCTTTTATTCGATTGTGTTCTGTTTTTGGATCTTTTGCACCCTTTATTCGACTGTGTTCTGTTTTTCTGTTTGTGTAATCTAAGAGACTAGATTGGCTTGAATATAGGTTTGCTCTTCTATCACTTTCTGGTGATTTTTTCCTCAGATGGTTAGTTTGTAAAGTGTTTTTTTACCAAATTTCTACATTATTTTTGTATAATGGTTTACCATGGTCTACAAATCTGAAATCTGATGCATCTTTCACTTCTGATTTGTTTCCAACCTTCTCCAGGCTGCTGTTAGATTAACACAGCTGGATGCAATAGCTGAAAGATTATCACGCCATGTTATGGAGCATCATGAGGAAATGGGTATGTTTAATTTGCAGCGGTATATTCAAGTTTCAGCAAGGAAGTCGAACTGGCATTGTTCTTATCATTGTTTCTTCTTATCATTGTTCATGTGTATCTCAGCTCCTTCGTTTCAGATTCTGTTACTGCTGTTTTTTCATTTATTTCAAACCACTATTTTTGCACAGAACAAAACTTCAGGATATCTTTTTATTAAATTTTGTTTGCACCTTTTGTACCAAAGGTTTTCAGAAGGGAACTAATGTGTTTTTTTATTTTTCTCCAGTGAAGGGGATGCAGCTGGTTATGGAAGTGGAACAGGATCTAAGAGTTGCAAATGTAATTTGCATGGTGAGCTCAAATTATTCTGTACTTAGTTGAAATTTGACTGAAGTAACTTTTGTTTTTGTTTCCTCTTGAAATCATATTACATATTTCTGATGACAACAGAATGGTCGAAGACACCTAACTTCTGCTACACATGAGGTTTCAAGGGATCTTGTTGTCATTTCAAGTGCAAAGAAGAAACAAGCTCTTTTGGTACCTACTCTACAGAGTCATGGAATAATATTTTTGCTGCAGTTTATTTGTAGCTTCTTACCTCATAATTTTGTCTTATGTTTCACCAAAAACTTTTAAATGTATTATAGTTGCCATTATGTGTAACTTAGGAAGGCGTTGCATAAAGTTATGGGTGAAAGTGGCTGGTGCATGGCATCCTTGTAGACAATGGCAATGAATTGCCACCTTCAAGATGGGGTGCATGGGAGAATGATAGGAATAACGAGTTCTTTTTTTTTTTTTTTTTTGTGGAACTTCTGAATTAACTTTCTTATGCAGATGAATGAAAGAAATAAATGTTGAAGGAGGTTTTAATTTGTTATCATTTAGTGTTTGGGTTTTCATGTGTCTCCTTGGCATTTGGTATATATTTGAGTCAACAATTTGTGGTTGAGTGGAGTCATGTAAATCCGTCAGCCAAAGTCCATGCTTATGTGGTGGCAAAGGAAGAGGTCTCGCTTTGGGGGAGTAAGATCCCCAAGTCTCAAAGAGGAAGGGGACAAAAATCCCAAATAATCAGTTGGCTCGTGGAAGAGCAGAAGCAGGCGTTTTATAAACCCTAAACCCTAAATTATTCGTCTTTGATGAATTAGTCATTTTTTGTGAATCATCCATTTTTGAAGTTCTTTATGGAGGACAATGAAATAGTTTTTTTAAATTACCAAAAGCAGATGTTTCCAGTCATGTTTTTTAGGGTGTTTGATTTCTTCTCCCCATAGCGTAATCTGGGTTTAGTTTGTCTCACTTTGAAATATGATCATCAGTTAAAAGTAAAGGAGGTAATTTTGTGATGATTAGTGTGACAAACCTGCAATCATTGTCATCATTTAACAAAGTCCCAACACGAAAAAGGAGATAGGTGCATGCTGTCATTTCATGCTTTAATAATATGTTATTGAATATTTATTGGCATGTCATCGACTCTATTCACTTCGTTTTACCTTCTGGATTTACTATATTCCTTGGCTACATGGTAGGACATGCTGCCAATTTTGACTGAAATTCGCCATGCTATTGACATGAGAATGACACTTGAATTGCTCGTTGAGGCTGGAAACTACTTTAAGGTACCTCGTGTTGCTCTCTCGCTCTCTCTCTCTCTCTTTCACACTCACACGCACTGACACACATACATACGCACATAGACACACATAGACACAGACACACAGAGACACACAGAGACACAGAGACACAGAGACACAGAGACACACGTACACAGGCACAGACACACACACATTAGCACACAAACACGTTCATGCATACGCACACAGACACACGTACACACTTACGCACACAAACACGTACACATACGCATACATACACAGACACGTACACACATATGAACACAAACACGTACACACACACAGGCACACGTACACACACACACAGGCACACGTACACACATACGCACAGACACGTACACATGTTAAGAGTCAAGGGTAGTTTAGTAATTTTACTAAATTCAGTTAGTTATTATTTATTTATTGTTTAGTTTACTTGCTCCTCAAGCCATGAATGACATCATTGTAATTGTGTTTTCAGATTCTATTAATACATGTTTCAGGGTTGTAGGTCATTATGACCTTACGACCTCTCTCTCCTTCTCTCTTCCCTTTCTTTCAATCTCTTCCCTTTCTTTCAATCTCTTCACTTTTCTCTCATTTTCTATCTTCCTTCACTAAATCTAACATGGTATCAGAGCGGGTCTGTATGTGATGACTGGTCACTCGTTGTACAAGTTAGAAGTTCTGGAAAGGTCTTAGATTATGGGCAATCCTTAAAGGTCCTCTCAGTCAGAAAGTGTGGAATGCCATGTTAAAGAAGTTTAGCATACCTACTTGCTTCCCTGAAAACCTAAGGCAATTGATTCAGCAAGGAAATTATTGGCCATTGCCTATGGTGGAAAAACATTATGGGCAGCAACCATTGCTGCTGCAGTCCCTTGGCAACTTTGGTTGGAAAGAAATAACAGGACATTCAGAAACACATGCACTTCTCATGGAGGCATCATTGAAAAAGTAACTCAGAATACTCATATGGGCCACAAACTTCAGGAAACTTCCCCTCCTACCATTGGTGATTATAAGGAAATTCTGGTTCAAGATCATACACTTTAGCATCCAAAGCCCACCTAGCATGGTAGAGTGGACCCTTCCACAAGAAGGATGGTGAAGCTCAACGTTGATGGGTCATCTCTCGGGAACCCTGACCTTACTGGTTTTGGTGGAATATTTAGGGACAACAATGGCCAAATAGTGTTGGCTTTTTCTGGGCCAACAAGTAGATGTTCGTTGAACGAAGCTGAAAGTAGAGCCATCCTGGAAGGTATAAGGTTATACAAAGATAGAAAGCCACTTTATGTGGAAGGTGACTCTGCTCTTGCAATAGGATGGGCTAAATGCACAAGTAACCCTCCTTGGCACCTCAAGACCATCTATGAGGAAATCCGGGAGAAGACTTTAGAATAGCAATTCCAATGGTCAAAAGTCCCTAGATCAGCTAATTCCTTAGTAGATCAACTTGCTAAGCAAGGTGTCTATCGCACAAACATAACAACATGGACGGTATACTCTCTCCCTTAGATTTGTAACAATGTCTTGTAATGTACTATATGTGCCCTGTTTATGATGTAAGATCATTTGAGAAATAAATAAAAGTTTAACACTGATTCAAAAAAAAAAAAAAATTTATTTGAGATGTGTTCCTACAAGGCACGGTAGTTACTCCATATGTTAACTCTGAGGAATGACTGGCTGATCTGTTAGTTATTATTTGTTTATTGTTTAGTTTACTTGCTTCTGAAGCCATGAATGACATCATTATAATTTTGTATTTTCGGATTCTATTAATACATCTTCTAGGGTTGTAGCTTATTATGACCTTAGGACCTCTTTCTCACCTTCTCTCTTCCCCTTCCTCCTTTCTCTTCACTTTTCTCTCATCTTATATCTTCCTTCACTAAATCTCACAACACATACACACACTCGCAATCTCTCTCTTCTTCCCCTCTCTCACTCACCCACACACATTCACATTTTAGACATTGTTATGTGTTTGCCAAGTATACCAACTAATATTTTCTCCTGAATTTTCTCTTCCTTAATATTCAATAGGCATTTCAAGTATTATCAGAGTATTTACAAGTGCTGGAGAGCTTTTCAGAGCTTTCTGCAGTTCAAGAAATGAGCCGTGGTGTAGAGGTTAATTTCTTTGTTCAGGATCTATAACTATTTTTACCTATAACGATTTGATATAAATGTAAAAAATATTGATATTGATTTTTCTAACAAAATGAAACTGGTTTTATTACAGGTTTGGCTGGCAAACACACTTCAAAAGCTAGATTCGCTGCTATTAAGTGTTTGCCAAGAGTTCAGAGCAGATAACTACATAACTGTTAGTATTTGCATCTTTTTCTTCTGATCTGGTAGTCAATAGGAAATACTTGTGAGCCTATTTTTTATGGTTCGCTTCTTTATGTAAATAAATTTTTGATAGTTTAGGTTTAATCTTTGTAAAAGCGTGGAAGTCAGAAATATGATGACAATAAAAGGACTGGCAAGATTTATGTCATATAATCCTTCAACATATCATTTATTGGCTGAAGCTACAAGATGTTTTCCAAAATGTGGTCTGTAATACAATTTGGGTCTCTTGGGTGGAGCATGCAAGGGATCAGGAAAGTCGCGTGCTTAAAATTCAGAAATGGATACCTCCTCCTATACACTCTTATAAGTTAAATTTTGATGGTGCTTCTTTTGGCAACCCTGGACCAGCGGGTGTTGGTGGGTGCTCGTCAGGAATCATTATGGGGAAATTTTGCTAACCTATGCAGGGCCAATTGGTATTGCGGACTCCACTACCGCTGAAGCAATGAGTTTGTTGCAAGGAATCAAGTCTTTCCGAAATTCACACTTTCTTGGGCCCCTACATGTGGAGGGAGATTCAATGGTCATCATTCGATGGTGCAAGAAGAACATTAAACCACCATGGAGGTTGCTGCTATAGTCAATGAAATTCTAGATCTTGCTGATATGGTCATGAGTTGGACTCATATCCTTCGAAGTGCAAATTGTAATGCAGATGAATTAGCTAAAAGGGGGTTCATGAGGATCACTTTGATCTATGGACCCTCTAGATTATCCTACTTTTGACTACTGAATGGTAGTTATGTAATTCTTGTATGTTTCACTAAGATGGAATAAAATCACAACTTTCAAAAAAAAAAAATAAAAGGAAAAATAGAATGAAATACAGATTTACTGCAACTGTTCAACTTTCATGTTAATGTAAATTGTTCTGGCCTTATCTCTCAATATTAAATATTTGGGTTTTTGGTGTTTTTCAATTGAGTTGGCAATACTTCAGTTCTTTGACTAATAACAATGGTTTTATGTGGGGGATTGTTTTTTGTTTAAAAATGGTAAGAAACTTTTGTGGATTTCTGAAAATGGTAACAATTTTTTTATGAAGTTAAGAGAGAGGTAGTGTTGTTCCTATAGCTATGTGTGCTCTGTTCACTCCCCGTTTGGCCAATTGATCAGCCACATAATTCGCTGACTTTGGAACTTTCGACCACATGATTTGCCAGCCCAGAATGGTGTCACTTTGTTAGGTATCTAGCCTATATGCCAAAAGCTCCATAGCTGATGGAACACGGAAAGCTAGGCTCTTAAACCTATCCCATACTAGGTTGGCCCAACCCAGTGCCTGTATCCCAGGTTGGGCCCACAAGATAATAACACACTTAGCTCATCATATAGGTCCTCATCTTCCATGGTGGAAGAATGGTCCCTTTGGCCCATCCAAATGTTAATTTTGTCCCCTTCCACAATAAGTGGCTTCCTATCCCCACTCTTGTATAGTCTGACTCCTTCAATTAGCGCTTTGGTTTTTGCTTTGTTCAAAGTGCAAGTCCCTGTTGGCCTAGAAAAGGCTAGTAGTACTTGCCCATTACTACCTCTTAAGACTCCTCCAAGTCCCACTTGACCGGGGTTTCCAAGAGAAGGAAGAACCATCAACATTTGACTTGATCCAGCCTTCTTGAGGGGGAGCGGGTCCATTCCATCGTGGTGTAGGGGAGGTGGGTGGGAGCGGGTCCATTCCATCGTGGTGAAGGGGAGGTGGGTGGGAGGGGGTCCATTCCATCGTGGTGAAGGGGAGGTGAGTGGGAGGGGGAAGGGAGTGGGGAGAGATGAAAAACGTAACCCAATATTTTCTTATGATCACCAGTGGGAGGGGAGGCCATTTTCCCAAACTTGCTGCCTATAGCAGAATATCATGAATTGTCTTTTCAATCACTCCCTTGAGGGGGGAGCTAGAATTTCTAAAAATTCAGTTGTTTATTTCTGACCAGAGCTTCCATGGAATTGCAGCTAGTGCTTCCTACAGATTTTTCATTTGGAGTGCAGTTCACAAAAGGTTTTTAAACAGGGATAACTTGACGAGCAGTGGTTCTCTATTTTTTTTTTAAAGCGGTGAAAATGCTCTTATTTTTCCGTTATGTGGTTCTCTAATATTCAATGTCATCGGTCCTCTCTGTGAATTATTGATGAATCCATGGACCATTTTTAATTTTATTGCCCTTTGTGAAGCTGAGCATAGCTTAGTGGTAACACGAGGGTAGTGTTGTCGGGAGGTCTCGGGTTTGAATCTCCCGGAGTACGAAGTTTATTGTTGCAGCCCATGAAGTAATCTCACAAGCAATAGAATCATTCTCTTCAAAAATAAAATTTAATTGCCCTTTCTTGTGAGACCTAGAGCTGGTTCTTGCATCTCTTTGGAATTCAATGTTGTATCTATGAGTCACCGGCTGGACTCAATTCAGATAGTAACACTCTTTGCGGAAAAAACTATGTTGAGTGCTATTCATATTATGTAGCATTTAGCTATAAAAGAATGTGCTTTCATTCAAAAGCCGAGGGCCTGGATTTCAGTGGGTTGAAGCATTCTTGACAAAGTGATCGGTTAGCTTTGCACATACAAGGACCTCAGTTGAGAGACTATTGGATCCTCTTGAGGGGTTATTGCTGGGCTGCATAAGCTTTGGTCTATGAGGCCTATGGTGTTATGGAATCTATTAAGAGTAAGGGGTAGTTTAGTTTTACTAAACTTCAGTTAGTTATTATTTGTTTATTGGTTAGTTTACTTGCTCCTCAAGCTATAAATGGCATGATTGTAATTTTGTATTTTCGGATTCTATTAATACATGTTTTAGGGTTGTAGGCCATTAAGACCTTACGACCTCTTTCTCTCCTTCTCTCTTCCCCTATTTCCTATCTCTTCACTTTTCTCTCATCTTCTATCTTCACTAAATTTAACATGGTATCAGAGCGGGTCTGTATGTGACGACTCGTCACTTACTGAGGTCATGGGATCTTCTTCCTTGAAGCTCGTTGTGCAAGTTAGAAGTTCTAGAAAGGTCTTAGATGTTGGGCGATCGTTAAAGTTTGTCTTTTTTTTATGTACTTGATAATGGCTTGTACTGTTGATTGAAGTGTTGTGTGTGTGGGTTTACTCTTTAAGAGAGTTCCTTTGCTGCGGTTAGGTTCGTGAAAACCTGTATCTGCGACTGCTACTACTGCTGCTGGTTAAAAATTGAATTTTTACTGTCTCGAGATTCATGCCGAACCAAAAACCTGTCTTTGAGCTGCGAAAATCTGCCATTTCTAGTTACCGGTAGTTTTAAACGTGTTTCAGAGCTTCTAGGTACACAAAACTCGTGTTTTTACAATGCCTCGAGAACTGTGCTAGAGGTTTTTTCCGAATTAGAATGGGTTTTCTGGTGTTTCTGAGCTCTAGCTCGTGTTGCTACTAGTGGTGGTGCTGCTGACGTTATCTGTTGTGTGGTCAGAAGCTAAAGATTAATTTTTTCTCTTTCTTCTGCCATTGTCGAAAGGCTAATGGTCTAAATTAATGTAAGTGCTAGATGCACAAGCTACTGCCCTTAAAAAGGGTTTTCTGCAGCTGTTGAATCGCTAGACTCGTAGTGCTGCATGAAAAGACTCAATTGTTTCTGCCTCGGTAATTGAGCCAAACTGTTATAACTCACCGAAGCCTGTCGAAACCTGTTTTTTGGGCGTCAGAGGCTTCTTCAGGGTTTTAGAAGTATAAAAGGTGTGTGCTTTCTGACTTTGTGTTGTGCTGACGTCATCATACTTAGGGCTGATGTTAGCAACTCTTTTGGTCTGAATTTCATACTCTGGAGAAAGATTTAGATGTCTAGTTGTTACTGCAGCAAAAGTGATTGCTAGTACTGTTGTTTTAGTGCTCTACACTTATTGTTGCTCCGAAAAGAAGTTATTTTGCTGTTGTTGGGTTCGTAGAACCCACTTTTTGTACAACTATTGCTGGGTTCGTAAAATCCACTTTCTACTGCTGCTGGGTTCGTAAGACCCTCTTTCTACTACTGCTACTGCTAATGTGTCAGCCTCTGTATCACTGTCAGCCTCGGGATTCGTGTATTTTCTCTTCTTATTTCGTGTTCCTGCTGTAATCATTATTTTAAAAATCTTGGTAGTTCTGAACTTTTTTGCGACAGCCAGGTATGCAAATCCCGTATTTTTCCGTGCTGACATCATCGTTTCTCATGCTGACATCAGAAAGCTTCAAGAAAATTGTGCTGTTTTTGGTTAGCTGGTATTTTTCGAGGCATATTATGTGTGATTTGTGCATGAATTATAATTTCTGGGTGTAAATTTGTGGTGTACTGACGTCATCAGTTATAGTGCTCAAATTGAGAATTTTGGTCTACTGCACATTGATTTTGTGATCCTGAGGTGTTTTTGATTGCTGGATTATATTTGCTGATAGTTGGTTAGTATTGATTGGATATCTATTTTGGATTTGTGAGTTATTCTTTGGTGGTTTGCTATGAAGTCTACCGGTGAGATTGTTTACTTTAGTACCTCTGCCGGTGATACCATACTTGCTAAGGATACCATTCAGTTTGCTGCATTTATATTGAATGGTGAATATTTTTTGTTGTGGACTTCCTCGATTAAAAGTATTTGAGGGCAAAAAAAAAATGAAAGGTCTTGGTCTTTTTCGGTACTTCTTGGGCATTGAAGGTTCCTGAAGTAAGGGGGATCAGTTGTTCTATTGCAGAGAAAGTATGTATTGAATTTGTTTGCTGAGAGATTGAAGTATATAAACGTGGATTGTCACTTTATTTGAGATGCGTTCCTACAAGGCAAGGTAGTTACTCTATATGTTAACTTTGAGGACGAATTGGCTGATCTACTCACTTATGGTCTTGGAAGAAAGGAATTTGAGTATTTTTCTCTAAGTTGGGCCTTCATGATATCTATGGTCCAGCTTGAGGGGGGAGTGTTAAGAGTTAGGGGTAGTTTAGCAATTTTACTAAACTTCAGTTTGTTATTATTTGTTCATTGTTTAGTTTACTAGCTCCTCAAGCTGTAAATGACGTCGTTGTAATTTTGTATTTTAGGATTCTATTAATACATGTTTTAGGGTTGTAGGTCATTAAGACCTTACGACCTCTTTTTCTCTTTCTCTCTTCCCCTTCTTCCTATCTCTTCACTTTTTTCTCATCCTCTATCTTCCTTCATTAAATCTAACAAAATCTTTTGCATTCTTGCTTGATGAAGTTCTACTTAGGCCTTTTGAATTTGGGGTGTTCTTTAGGGTCAGGTATCTCTTGCCTCTTGCTAGTCCTTCGACAATCTTTCTACATAGACTGAAATTCACGGGCTCCACAAGAAGGGTGGTTGAAGCTTAACATTGATGGATCATCCCTCGGGAACCCTGGCCTGTTGGGTATAGAGGTATTCTTAGGACCAGAAATGGGCAGATTGAACTAGCATTTCTCAGGGCCAACAGGGAATTTCACATAAAATGAAGCTGAAAGCAGGGCACTACTTGATGGTATCAGGTTGTATGAGTAAGGGGGCAGAATGCCTCTTATAGTGGAAGAGGATTCAGTACTTGCAATAGGTTGGGCTAAAGGGGATTTTGCTCTGCCATGGCATCTCAAGGCAGTGTATGATGATATATGGGAACAACTTCAGGTGGCAGATTAGGTGGTCAAGAGTTCCTAGGTCAGCAAATTCATTAGCTGATTAATTGGCAAAGCAAGGTGCGAACCGAAGTTGCTTAGCCACAGGAACAACTTTTCCCCTAGCTCTGTAACAGTGTGCTGTAAATGTACTATATGTATCTTATGTACTGATGTAACAGACTTGAAAAATCAATAAAAGCCCATCACTTTTTCAAAAAAAAAAAAGAATTCATGGGCTTCCCTTGGTTCTTGTATTTTTAAAGAAAACTTCTTTGGTTTGCTTCATATTGAGGCCGATTTAAGCAACATTATTAGAGAGTGCTGTAGAGAGATTGATCCTCCAAGAGGCACTGGTCACCTTTAAGGGAATTTCTATACTTTTTTTGTTTTTTTGAGATTTGGTTGTTCTCTTCCTTTCAATGCCAAAAATCAGGCAAAAAACACAAGAGGATGGCCTAAAGGCCGGTACAAATAAAAATCAAGGAGTCCATACAACAAGATGTTGGAGAACTCCCGTACTTAGTTTTGCTTCTGTGTGGATTTTATATTCTAAGATCCAATCATATGGAAAATCATACCATGCCCAGCAAATTCCCTTATTGATCAACTAGCTAAAGAGGGAACAAATAGATGTACACTTGTTTGGGGAAACACCCTCCCACTATTTTAAATGTTGTTCTATGTAGTTCTTCATGGACCAATTTGAAAGATTGTAATTGAAGTGAAAAACTACCACATGTATGATTCTTGAAAAGCAATAAAGAACAATTTCACTGGTTAAAAAAAAAACCAAAATTTGGGATCGAACAATTCTTAATGAGCTCCTTGGTGTACGAGAGGAGTTTCTTTTCCGATTCTTGTTGTAGGGGAATTTCCTTGATTTACTCTGTAGTAGCCTTAGGCGTTTAATAATATTGCTTTTTCCTGAAAATAAGAAAGAAATAAAGATTACAAAAGTGGGTTCTTAAGCACATTGGTGGAACCTAAAAACCTTTGGGTCCTTCGCCCGTGATTTTTTTCCTGGTTTCCAATGCAATTCCTCCTATAGGACATTTGTAGCTCAAGGAACTTTTAATGCATTTATGGCCAAATTTTACGATCTTTGATTGTTTTTGTTAAGAGTTAGGGGTGGTTTAGTAATTTTACTAAACTTTAATTAGTTATTGTTTGTTTATTGTTTAGTTTACTTGCTCCTCAAGCCATGAATGACATCATTGTAATTTTATATTTTCGGATTCTATTAATACATGTTTTAGGGTTGTAGGTCATGAAGACCGTACAACCTCTTTCTCTCCTTCTTTCTTCCCCTTCTACCTATCTCTTCTCCTTCCTCTCATCTCCTATCTCCCTTCACTAAATCTAACATGGTATCAGAGCGGGTCTGTATGTGACGACTCGTTGTCACTTACAGAGGTCATGAGATCTTCTTCCTCGAAGCTTGTTGTACAAGTTAGAAGTTTCAGAAAGATCTTAGATTCTGGGAGATCGTTAAAGTTTGTCTCTTTTCTGTGTTCTTCTACCATTATCTCTTGATAATGGCTTCTACTACTGATTGAAGTGTTGTGTGTGTGGGTTTACTCCTAAAGGGTGATCATTTGCTGCTGTTGGGTTCGTAGGAACTTGTATATGCGACTGCTACTACTGCGCCTGGTAAAAAAATTGAAATTTTACACTGCCTCGGGATTCGTGTCGAACAAAAAAAAGTCTTTGTGCTGCGAAAATATGCCACTTCTAGTCACAGGTAGTTCTGAACGTGTTTCAGAGCTTCTAGGTTCTCAAAACTAGTGTTATTTCACACTGCCTCGAGAACCGTGCCTGATGGGTTTTCTGGTGTTTTTGCACTCTAGTTCGTGCTGCTACTGGTGGTGTTGCTGCTGACATTATCTATTATGTGGTCAGAAGCTAAAAGTTCAATATTTCTTTCTTCTGCCATTGTCGGAAGGCGAATGGTGTATATTCATGTGTAAAATGCTAGATGCACAACCTACTGCCCTTAAAAAGGTTTTCTGATACTGCTGAGTCGTTGGACTCGTACTGCTGAGTCATTCCACTCGTACTGCTGAGTCGTTCCACTCGTCTTCGGCGAGTCGCTCCACTCGTCATCGCTGAGTCGCTCCACTCGTCTTCTCGTTCCACTCGCATCGCTGAGTTCCACTCTCGTCTTTGCTGAGTCGTTCCACTCGTACTGCTAGCATCATTGTTGCACTGCCGCGGAAAGGGTGATTGCTAATATTGCTGTTTAAGTGTGCTACACGCTTGGTGCTGCTTCGAGGCGTTATTTTGCTGCTGCTGGGTTCATTAAACCCTCTTAATGCTATTGCTCGCTCTACGCTTCTTGCTGCTCCTCATCATCTTTGTTGCCCGCCTTGGGATCTGTGCACACTCCACAAGTTAACACTAAAGATCAACTGGCTGATCGGCTTACTAAAGGTCTTCGAAGAAACGAATTTGAGTACCTACTCTCCAAGCTGGGCCTTCATGATATCTACGCTCCAGCTTGAGGGGGAGTGCTAAGAGTTAGGGGTGGTTTAGTAATTTTACTAAACTTTAATTAGTTATTGTTTGTTTATTGTTTAGTTTACTTGCTCTTCAAGCCATGAATGGCATCATTGTAATTTTGTATTTTTGGATTCTATTAATACATGTTTTAGGGTTGTAGGTCATGAAGACCTTACAATCTCTTTCTCCTTCTTTCTTCCCCTTCTACCTATCTCTTCTCCTTCCTCTCATCTCCTATCTCCCTTCACTAAATCTAACAGTTTTGCTTGATAATTTCAGCATTTGTCATTTTTCTGTACAATGTTACGTATATAACAGTAACAATTTTATCCGTTAACAAGCTATTTTCGGTTTTGTTGTTAGCATTGCATGGCAGTGATGTCCAAATGGAAAAATTCACTCTGATGGTTTGCAGGTGGTGGATGCGTATGCTTTGATAGGGGATATTAGTGGTCTAGCAGAGAAAATACAAAGTTTCTTTATGCAGGAGGTGCTTTCCAAAACACATTATGTTCTCAAGGATGTCATAGAAAAGGTGTGCGACATTTCAATGTTAGTCACCATTACCTGTATAGTACACCATGTTTTCAAATATTTGAATTTAATATTTGGATTTTCTTCGTGTACTTTCTTGTCCTAAAACTTTCATATCTGCTTCACTGAGCTGGCTTTGTTGTGATGAGAAAACTAATGTTGATTGAACTATGGCAGGAATTAGGACCACATCTTGCTCAGAGGAGTAGGTGAGACACTTACAAACTGTTCTTATGTTTTAATATTTTTCAAAAAAAAAATCTTGGTGTTCTTCTTCATGTGTTCTGCTTGATTTTGCTACTTCCAGTGATATCTTAAATTTTTACAATGTAATAGGATTTTTTTTGTTTGTTATGAAAATTTGAATTTTTTAGGGTCAGTAGTCTCTAATTTGTTTATCCGCCATCTGCTCCCATTTTCTCTGTTCGCTTGGAAAGCTCTTAGGTTGTGCTCCTCTCAAAGGCACCATGGGCTGAAGATGAGGCATGAAGACATCATGTGTTAGCCTCTTTTTGCTTAGATTTCAATTTTAAGCTGTTCCACTAAGTTGCTCAAGGAGGAGGGCACACAAAAGAATATGCGAAATAAGCTCCATACGGGCCCTCAGGAATAAAGAATAAAGACATGGTTGATGCTTTCGGGCATTGTATAGGGGGCATTGGAGGTCAGCGAGAGTCATGCTATGCGTTAGTAGGTTATCTCGTGTCATTGCTCCTCAGGTGGGTGCTCCACATGAAATATTTTTCTTTTTGGTGGACATGAGAGTGACCAAGTAAAAGCTCTGCAACTGATTGGAAGCCTTTCCCCAACCAAGGGCTGGCTTAAACGCAACTTTGATGAGTTGTCCTTGGGAATCCTTGGCTGACAAGAATAGGTGGAGCAATAGATTAAGCTTAGGAAAGGTCTTGCTGAGATATTCTAGTGTAGCTGGCGCTTTAAGATCCAATGAATTGGTAAAGGCTCACTAAGCAGAATCAAGCTCATCAATCAACACTTTCACGGTCCTTTAATTGTTGAAGGAGACTCAGCTTTAGTCGTTTGGTGGGCAAGCCAATTGCCACCCCTCCTTGGAAGCGTAAACCTATTTTTGATGAACCCTCCAACCTCATATCATTCTATCATATGCAGGGCCTATTGATATAGCTGACTCCATCACAACTGAGGCAATAGCCTTTTGCAGCGTCTGATATGATTTTTGAATGCTTAACTTGTGGGGCCATTACATGTTGAAGGTGACTCTACACTTGTTATTCAATGGTGCTAAAAGGATCTTAGACCACCTTGGAGACTAAGGTCAGTTATGAATGAAATTCATGTTCTTGCAGCAATGGTTTCGACCTGGTCACATGTACTTAGGGAGGGTAGATGTATTAGCAAAAATGGGGTCAGGGAACACTATATTGTATGGATTTCTTAACTTCTATTGCTTTGTAATGGCCAGTAGGCTAAGATTTTGTAATTCTTTTGCCTGATTAGACATTATGGAAATGAAATACCAACTTTAAAAAAACTAGAAAAAAAAACCTGCAAAAGTTCAGTTGCTGATTCTTTCCGTGCCCCACCAAGCAAACATTTCTCTCTTGGAGTGCTTTCAGATGAGAAATTCTCACTATGGTTTCGCTGGTCACATGTGGAATGCCATTGGGCTCCCCCCTATTCCAATGTCTCTTGTAGATGAAAATGTAGACGACAACCTTCTTACCTCCCCGTTCTTTGTTAGATTTAGTAAAGGAAGATAGAAGATGAGAGAAAAGTGAAGAAATAGGAAGAAGGGGAAGAGAGAAGGAGAGAAAGAGGTTGTAAGGTCTTCATGACTTACAACCCTAAAACATGTATTAATAGAATTCGAAAATACAAAATTACAATGATGCCATTCATGGCTTGAGGAGCAAGTAAAATAAACAATAAACAAATAATAATTAACTAAAGTTTAATAAAATTACTAAACTACCCCTAACTCTTAACAGTTATTATAGAGGGGGATTCCCAATCGCCGAAGCCTTGAGTCTCCTTCATGGGCTGAAGTATTTCCTTAACTTCCACTTCATTGGACCACTACATGTTGAGGAGGATTCCCAAGTGCTAATTCAATGGTGCAAGAATGACTTAAAGCCTCCTTGGAGGCTTTGACATATTATTGGTGAGATAAGGGACTTAGCTCATTTTGTTACTAGTTGGACTCATGTATTAAGGAGTGCCAATGGTAGGGCTGATGAATTGGCTAAGAATGGGGCCCATGAGCAGCATTTTGTTGTTCGGACCACCTAGCTATCCATATATCTTGCAATTGTTGTATATTTTAGCCCATTGGGCTACAATCAATAAAATCACAACTTTAAAAAAAAAAAGTATAAAACTTGCCTGTGTTATTTCTTTCCCGTTTTCTCCATTTTCTTGATTTCTACTGTAAAACACGTGTACTACTATTCACTAATTTGTCCTTACCTCAATTCTGTGAATATTCCATCCATTACTTGATTTACTCTTTATCTTTTTTTTTTGTTTTTCTTTTTTCAGACTCACCTATAGTGACCTTTGCCTTCAGATACCTGAATCCAAATTTAGGCAGTGTTTGCTAACAACACTAGATATCTTGTTCAAGTTGATGATTTCATACTACGAGATCCTGAGCTTTCAATGTGATAAAAAGGTACCGATAACTCTTTTTCTGTGTCATTTTCCTCAAAACAATATATCTTTGGTAAATTTTCTATGTATGCGGTTGAGTAGCTGGCTTTTATAATCTGGAAGTCCTTTTTTTATATATAATATGTGATTTTATTACTTGAGGAGCAACTTGTTCCAACAAATACACCCAAAAGGAAGGATGCCTCACAACAACTTGTTGGAGATTAACCCCTCTGCATACAAATCTGAAATTTCATTTGCTGAACTAACAACATGTCTCAACATCACCTGTTAGGGACAATTTCTTTGAAATAGTTTAAAAACGTCATTAGAGGTTTTGAGGCAGCTCTACACGACTTAATAACATGCACTCACTGCCCTTCTACTTATAATTAATTAGCTTTGTATAACAAAAGGCCATACAACACTTATTTGTGCAAATGATAACTTTGTGCAGATGTCCTTATGTAAATTTACATAACAAGTTATTGGTTTGTGTTGTTTGACTTCTTATATTAGTATATAATTTTCGTTAATTTGATTTCAAATTGCGGCTAGAAAGCAATAAATTGCCTTCTTATGTTTGTCGTGTCCTTCGAGTTTTATTGCTTTAAAATTAAATATCCATAGAGGGAAACAAACCTCAAGTTACATGAGGAGAGTTTTGAACTACTAAAGAGCTCTTTTTTTTTTTGAAAATTGCAAAAACTTTTATTGATTCTCAGAAGATATTACATAAGGTACATGGTGTACATGAATTACAGATGACAATTTTCCTGTTATAGATCCAAATAATGATTGTGGATCCATTTACATATTCCTTTTGTAGTAAAAGAAGTGGAAGTGCTGCTCCTGTTACAATGGAATTCGCTGATCTCAACACTTTGGACCACCTGATTTGACATCTTTGTGTTATGTCTTGCATTTCATCGTAAAACTTTTTTAAGTGCCATGGAGGTGTGGAGCTCCTTTGTGCCCACCTGATTGCTAGTTCTAAGTCTCCTTCAATAATGAGAGGTTTCTTGTCTCCAGTATTGTACAGCTTGATGCCCTCTAGAATAGCTCTCGCTTCTGCCTCATTTGAGGTACAATAGCCCACCGGCCCAGAAAAGGCCAATAATGTGCTTCCTGTGCTGTCTCTGAATACTCCTCCAAATCCAGCTTGGCCGGAGTTACCAAGGGATGATCTATCCACATTTATCTTATTCCTTCCTTCTTGGGGCGGGGTCCACTCTATCATTTTGATTGGTTTCTGTGAGCTGTAATGGATGATCTTGCTCCAATGTTTCCCAAAACTTGCAGTCCATAGTAAGATGCTCCTAATTGATTTCTCAATTATTCCTCCAAGCGTTGTGCATTCATTTCTAAAGGTGCGGTTGTTTCTTTCTAACCAAATCTGCCAAGGAACCACTGCTAGAGCTGATTTCCATGGTATATTGTCCTATTGTTGGCAAAGGCCAGAACTGCCCCATTTGCAACATTTGCCTGAAAGTCTTTGGCATACATAACGGATTACCAAATTTGGTCATTATTGAACTCCACACTTAATGCGTGTAAGTGCAGTGCAGTAGCAAATGATCCAGGTCTTCCTCATGGTCTCCGCAAAACGTGCATAAGGAATTTACAATCATTTGTCTCCTTTTGATGAGCTGGTTGCATGTGAGTACCTTTGATAGTGCTGCTGTCCATATAAACTGCTGAACCTTTTTTGGAGCAGGGAGTTTCCAAGCTAAACTCACAGGGTCAGTAAGGTTCGAGCTTTTGCTGATGATCTTATGATAGGAAGAGACTGAAAATTCCCCAGATTTGTTTGGCGCCCACAACAGCTCATTTTGGCCATGTCTTGCAAAGTATGTGGCATTTATGAGCTGTAGCAAGCTAGTAGCTTCTAGAGCTTGTTCGTCGTTCAAGTTTCTTCTTAACTGGAGATCCCATGAATCGTCTGTATTTCCCCTTATTTTCTGCCTCCTGGAAGGGCCTGCTTGGCTTAGTTTCCTTGTATAAGGTGGAATAGAAACTGATGAAATCCATGGTTATCTCTACTGTTAAATTTAGTGAAGGGAGATAGGGGAAGAGAGGAAGGTGAAGAGATAGGAAGAAGGGGATGAAAGAAGGAGAGAAAGAGGTTGTAAGGTCTTAATGACATACAACCCTAAACCATGAATTAATAGAATCCGAAAATACAAAATTACAATAATGCCATTAATGGCTTGAGGATAAGTAAACTACTTAAACACAATAAACAAATAATAACTAACTAGAGTTTAGTAAAATTACTAAACTACCCCTAACTCATAACACTCCCCCTCAAGCTGGAGCGTAAATATCATGAAGACCGAGCTTGGAGAGAAGATAGTGAAAGTCCTTTCGCCCAAGACCTTTAGTGAGTAGATCAGCTAACTGCTCTTTAGAACTAACATACGGAGTGACAACCTTGCCCTTCAAAATTGCATCACGAATAAAGTGACAATCAACCTCTATATGCTTTGTCCTCTCATGAAACACCGGATTGTTCGCTATAAATATAGCAGCCTGATTATCACACTTCAACACCATGGGTTTGTCATCGTTTAACCCCAAATCGAAAAGCACAGATCGTACCCGAGAGAAGTTCACTCACAAGATATGTGCCATAGACCAGATCCAGCTTCAGACCTTTGGAACGAGCTACAACATTTTGTTTCTTGCTTTTCCATCCAATCAAATTTCCTCCCACAAAATACAATATCCAATCTCGGACTTCCTATCGACTTGGAGCCAAAGATAGTCTCGCATCGAATACCCAACAATATCAAGATGACCAAAAGAATTGAACCAAGTCCCTTACCAGTGCACCTTTCAAATATTTTAAAATTCGATTGGGCAGCATCGAGATGAACCTTACATGGCTTGTCCATAAATTGACTAACCACCCCTACAAAGAAATGAAATGTCGGGACGAGTGATCAGTAGCATAAATAAGTTGTCCTACCAACCTCCCGAATCAGGTCACATCTCGCTAACGGGGACTATCCACATTATGTAAGTCCAAGGCCGAATGAACTGGTGTAGTGGCAGGCTTGGCTCCTAATAATCCATACTCATGAATCATATCCATCACATATTTCCTCTGGGAGAGGACCATTGATTTCCCCCCATTACTACGGGCAACCTCAATGCCCAAGAAGTAGCGTAAGACACCAAGGTCCTTCACCTGAAAATGATGATTCAAATACAATTTAACCTCAGTCATACCTGCCAAATCATCACCCGTTAGTACGATATCATCAACATATACTGCCAGGACAATCAAACCCGAAGAACGCCATAAAATAAAAAGAGAATGGTCACAATGACTTCTCTTAAACCCAAAATTACCAACCACCTTCAAATTTATCAAACCAGGCTCGAGGACTCGCTTTTACCCATAAATAGACTTATGGACACGACGGACCTTAGACTCCTCCCCTGTTGAACATAACCAGGCGGTTGCTGCATATTAACTTCCTCTTGTAGATCACCATAAAGAAAGGCGTTTTTAATGTCAAGCTGAAACAATGGCCAGGATTTATTCGTAGCAACCGAAATTAAAATACGTGCAAGATCGAAGTCCGCAACTGGGGAGAAGGTATCAAAGAAGTCCACCCCAAATGTTTGGGTGTATCCTTTAGCAACCAATCGAGCCTTGTATCTGTCTAGTGTCCTATCCAACTTATATTTTAATGTGTACACCCATCTACAACCAACCACCGAAGCACCCAAAGGTGGATCAACCAAGGTCCATGTTCCCCTTTTTGAAGAGCACAGATTTCCTCATCCATAGCTAACTTCCACTCGGGTTTAGCAAGAGCATCGATATACGAGATGGAATGGAAACCAAAGATAAAGACAATGCAAACTTATGATAAGAAGGAGAAAGAGAAGACAATGAAACAAAATGAGAAATAGGGTGTTGAGTACAAGAACGTTTACCCTTCCAAAGAGCAATAGGAAGATGATCATCATCAAGTGGAAGACCCGAGAATCGGAGGAAGAGGATTTGACCGGAGGATGCTGGTCTTCAGAGGTTGCTTCAGCGCTGGAGTATACCTGCAAGGGAGGATCACCTTGGGACACTGGTGGACTCGACACCGGAGGTGAAACACGCAGATCATTGTTAACAGGACAAGGCAATGGAAGTGGAGCGTAAAGATGAAGAATAAAAAAAGATAAGTTCTCAAAGAAGGTGACATCTGCAGAAATATACATCTTACGACCAAGCTGGATCATAGCATCGGTACCCTTTAAAAACGAGTACCCAAGAAACACACACTTAACTCGCCTTGGGATTGAGTTTGTCCTGCAGATGACCTAGATTATGCACAAAACACACACAACCAAACACATGAGGTGTAAGAGGAAACAAGGTGACTTGATTATCCAATACTGTAATAGGAATTTTCCCTTGAAGAATAGAACAACATCTCTAATAGATGTTTAGGAACACTATGATGAAGGAGCACCGTTCTAGCAATCTCTAATAGGTGACGGTTTTTTCTTTCAGCTACACCGTTTTGCTGTGGGGTGTAAACACAAGAAGTCTGATGAATAATTCCCATCCGAGCACATATATCAGAAAAACTTTTATTCACAAATTCCAAACCATTATCGGTCTGGAAGACACGAATTGAAGCATTATATTGAGTCTTTATTTCCTGAATAAAAGTCTGAAATACATGAACGACTTCAGATTTCTCCCGAAGGAGATACACCCAAGTGACCTCGCTGAAATCATCAATAAAACTAAGAAAAAACCTATGACCAGTAACTACTGGGAACTGATATAGCCCCCAAACATCGAATGAACTAATTCAAATAAACGACTACTATGACTAGTACTAGGCAAATAAACAGATCTCCGATGTTTGCGTGAATCGACACGAAGTACATTGCAATTTTGTGGTTCTTGGAATGGAAGGAAAAAATTGGCACAGTTTCTCCAAAGTGAAGGGTGTCCAAGCCAAGATGAAGTAGATATGGAGACTCTATGCTATGCATTGCGATTATCATTGGGAGGGGTCTCCATCATGTATACACTAGCACTCTCACGGCCCGAACCAATCTCCCTCTTCGTCTGCAAGTCCTGAAACACATAACGAGATGGGGAAAAAGTTATGGAACAAGATAAATCTTTAGTTAACTGACTCACAGAAAGAAGATTGATGGGAAACTTAGAGACAAATAAAACAGACTGCAATGTGAGAGTAGAGGTGATAGAAATTGTTCCTTCACCAAGAACACAAGTGGTAGAACCATCAACAAGAGTAACAAACCTCTGAGTAGTAAGTGGAGGAAAAGAAGAAAATAGTGAAGAGTTACCTGACATTTGATTGGATGCCCCAGAATCAATAATCCACTGGGGAGAAGAAACCTGAAGTGAAAAAATACCTGGATAAGTAGTAGAGGTCATGGCTGAGGAAGGAGATGGCGCAATAGGAGAGGGAGAAGAGGAGCCTGATTTGCCTCGGCCAGGCTGATTGGCAATTTTGGATAAAAAATCTTGCATTGCTGCCACTGGATCTTGAACATCAATCACTGAATCAGTTCGGCCAGCAGTGTTGGCCCAAACTGGTTTGCCAAACTTGTCCCAGCACCTTTCTGAGTCATGATTATTTCTGCCACAATAGGTACATTTTCTGTCTCCTTTTCTACCATTACCTCTACCCTTACCTTTGTCATTGCTGCCTTTACTTTTGGAGAAGTAATTATGGCTATTAAAAGTGGCTGCACTCTTAAGTGCAGAATTATTCTCTGAGGAACTCCTTGACGATGTGAGACAAGTAGACTCAGCATTAAGAACTTTATTATACACATCCTCTAGAGTAATATTATCTTCTCCGACAACCAAAATTTGAGCTCGAACACTATGAAACTCAGAACCCAGACCATCTAGAAATCGAGCAACATTTACCTGATTTCTCTGTCGCCTTGTAACACTAACATCTGAATCTAGGGTATGGAAATTCTGTATGTCCTGCAGAAGCCCTCTCATCTGAATGAAATATTGAGTTACTGATTTTTCACCTCTAGAAAGTAAAGAATTGTTTATACAAATTATAAATACGATCAAAATTCTTTCTATGAGAAAATATATCAGCAAGGGTGTCCCATAGATTTTTAGCCGTAAGACAACTCATAACTTGTTTAGAGATATCATCATCTATACTTCCAATGATCCAGGTCTGAACCTGCAAATCCTCAGCCTTCCAAATCATAGTAATTTTCTCTGGGGGAAGTTCAAGAATATAATTCTTTTTCATCTTAGCCCCAAATACTTTTTAATGTAAGAGGCCCACAACAAATAATTTTCACCATTAAGTTTTGATGCAGTGATCTGAATAGTATCTTTAGCAAGTATTGTAACTCCACCCGACATACCAGGATCACAAATTTCACTAGTTGACATGATAACAATCAAGCAAACACTGAATATGCAGCAAGTAACTCTCAACCAACCGTAAAATAGAATCAGATCAATAGACAGAGTCACACCAATATACCAGCGGAAGAGATACCCCTAATTCAAGGAAGAAATATCCAGCAGAAGAAAAATGCTGATGTCAGCCCTAAAAAGATGACGTCAGCCCAACTTTATGATGTCTGCCTTAAAATTGGAAATAACACACCTGAGTACTGCGAATCACCCTTCAATTCTTTCTGAGTCCGATATTCCACAAAAAATAGTACTGGCACGGTTCCCGTGGTACATTAAAAAATTTTTTTTTTTTTCTACTATATGACGATGTCAGTCGCAGTCGCAATCCCTTTCCAAGATCGATTTTCCACTAAAAAAGTTCTGGCGTGATTCCCGAGGCACTTCAAAAATTTATTTATTTATTTATTTATTTTTTTATTATCCGACGACGTCAGAAGCAGTAGCAGCAGCAGCACGAGCCTAAAGCTCAGTAAATAATCCTTCTTTTGGGAAGTACAAAATGCATAATGCACTCACTCAGCAGCACAAACCATAGCTTATAGCCATGGGTGGAGAAAAAGAAAAAAAAGAGAAACGAATATGTTTTTTAATCGCCCAGCAGCAGAAACTTTAAAACTTGAAAATCCAAAGACAAAATACGTCTAGATCGCTGAAATCAAACTCCTCGCTCTGATATATTGTTAAATTTAGTGAAGGGAGATAGGAGAAGAGAGGAAGGTGAAGAGATAGGAAGAAGGGGAAGAAAGAAGGAGAGAAAGAGGTTGTAAGGTCTTAATGACCTACAACCCTAAACCATGTATTAATAGAATCCGAAAATACAAAATTACAATAATGCCATTCATGGCTTGAGGATAAGTAAACTACTTAAACACTATAAACAAATAATAACTAACTAGAGTTTAGTAAAATTACTAAACTTCCCCTAACTCATAACGCTTAAGAAAGGAAGCCTTGGTTGCAGATTTGAGAGAATGAAAGCGGTGTATGGGATGTACAATTAAGAAGAAACCTGAGACAAGAGGAGGAAGTTGAAGTGATCAGCTTTTTGCAGGTTTTAAATTCCACATACCTATCAAAATCATGTCTGGATGAAACAATTTGGGCCACAGCAAAATCAGGAACATATTCAGTCTCCTCCTACTATGAATTGATAGCCAAAACTGCAAAGGTGGTCTCCCCCACCAATCTGGTATGGAAAATTGCAGCACCAAAAAAGGTGCAATAATTTCTATGGACGACCACTCACTCTAGATTGCTCACATGCGACCAGCTTGTCAAGAGAGGACAAATTATCATTGACTCTTTATGTAAACTGTGTGGAGAAGTTGAGGAAGATGCTAACCACATATTGATGCACTGCCCTCTCAATTAGAAAGTATGGAATGCCATGTTAAAAAAGTTCAGCATAACTACTTGCTTCCCATAAAGCATAAGGCAATTGATTCAGCAAGGAAATAATTGGCCATTGCCTATGGTGGGAAAAACACTATGGGCAGCAACCATTGCTGCAGTCCCTTGGCAACTTTGGTTGGAAAGAAATAGCAAGACTTTCAAAAACACATGCATTTCTCTTGGAGGCATCATTGAAAAAGTAACTCAGAATATTCTCATATGGGCTACAAACTTCAGGAAACTTCCCCTCCTACCACAGGTGATTATGAGAAAATTTTTGGTCCAAGATCATACACTTTAGCATCCAACTCCCACCGACCAAGGTAGAGTGGACCCTCCACAAGAAGGATGGATGAAACTCAACGTTGATGGGTCATCTCTTGGGAACCCTGGCCTTGCTGGTTTTGGTGGAATATTTAGGGACAACAATGGGCAAATAGTGTTGACTTTCTCCGGGCCAACAGGTTGATGTTCATCGAACGAAGCCAAAAGTAGAGCGATCCTAGAAGGTATAAGGTTATAGTGAAAGGTGACTCTGCTCTTGCAATAGGATGGGCTAAACACACAAGTAACCCTCCTTGGCGCCTCAAGGCCATCTATGACGAAATCTGGGAGAAGACTTCAGAATGGCAAATCCAATGGTCAAAAGTCCCTTGACCAGCTAACTCCTTAGCGGATCAACTTGCTAAGCAAGTTGTCTATCGCACAAATATAACAACACGGACGGTATTCCCTCTTCCTTAGTTTTGTAACAATGTCTTGTAATGTATTATATGTACCCTATTTAGTGATGTAAGATCATTTGAGAAAGCAATAAAAGATTATCACTGTTTAAAAAAAAATGTTGTAGGACGCCAGTTTCTGCTGCCTTCTACTCCAAGGGGTTATTTTCATTCATTTTTGCTCAGATTCCTTGAGATCTCTTCTATTATGCTCCTTGGCATTTTTTGTGATTTCCCACATTAATACATGAAATAATGGTTAGATGACCACTAAAAGTGGCCAAAATGGGTATGTAAAAAGTGGTATGTATTTGACTCATCATGGGTCCAGCCCCAAGAGGCTGCCTTTGAATTTGATGGCCCCACCTGCTTTCCAACTAGATTTTGTGGGTTAATTAGAGAGTCAAACGGGTCATTCTCTTATCTTTTGCTGGCCCCTTTGTCAGGGTCATTGTACTGTGTTGAGGTAAGAGATAGGCTGCAAGGACTCAGGTGATTTTGCTCATTTAATTTTGAAGAGTGATTGTGGAAGATGACTCATGCGATGTGCTTAAATCGTGTCATCCAACCACAGCCCCATCATGGAAGTTCTTGTACACCTTTAGAGACGTTCAGCAGCTTGCTTGGTCTTGTGTTTGTGACTGGTCATGTATCCTTAGGTATGCTAAATGTGGACATTTTTGCAAAGGAGGGGGCATCCCTCCAATTCCTTGTTGTAAGGGGCTTCTCTCCATACTTGCAATCTTGTGGGCATTGCCTAATAACATACATTTAACACTTTTCTCAGAAAAAGAAGATTTTCAGAAATAGTTGTGAAATTATAAACCATAGAAGCCATAAATAATTGCAAAAAATCACTTTGGGAACAAATTGCTTCTTTAATTTTCATCCCTTAGTCAATAGGTTTGTTTTTGGTCTACTCACTACTTAGTATATGTGACTTTTGTTGTTCATTTTATTGCTTAAAGATGGATATGATTGTCTTCAACTTTTTCTTTACTTCCTGGAGTTTGACATCCTTATTCAGGAATCAGATGTTCAGGCGACAAGTGCTCAGCAAAAGCAAAATGATACTTCTGATTATTTAATTTCTGAGGAAGGGTTGGTGAAGGAAGCTACACACTCAGGTGACCATGATTTGTTTATATGTTTTTAATTTTTGCCTTTTTTCAATAGATCAACCTTTTTCATTTCCGTTGTTCTTGTAGTAACTATCTTATTAAATGTCCACCACCTCTCTCTTCTTATAAGACCTTTTCTTTGAGGTGAGACCAGAGAGTAGAAAAAGAGAAAAAAAAAAAAACAGTCATGAGGCCTTGGAGATTAAAGCACATGTTTGATGAAATCTCAGATATAAGAGCAAATTGGCAAATATGGTGGAAAAGAGATTCCAAGATCAGCTAACTTGTTGATTTGATAACCTAGCTAAAGATGGGGTATCTCTAGCTGCATTTGTAATGGGCCCCTTAGACCCAATTGGCTAGTACATCCCCTTTGTAATCTGTAACCTGCTGTTGTACACTACTATCTACTCTCCTTCTTTGTATCAATATAAAGGTTCAAAAAAAAAAAAAAAACAAAAGATTTTGTTTTGCTATTGGACATTCTGTTTCCCTTGGGGGTTAAAGTTACCCCTCCCCCAGTTTTGTTATAATTTATATCTTCTTTAATGAAGTTTCACTGATTTTAAAATCTGAATGGTAGAGAAAGAAATTTAGAAAGGGGAAATGAAAGGCTCAAAGCTGTGTAAGAAAGTGTCTGCCGACAACCAATGCTTTGTTGTTGATAAGCAATTTAGGAGGGCATGTGGAGATCTAATGTGACGTGGTGCGTTGAGATTGGGTTACCTATTCTTTCGTACCCTGAAGAGTCGAATGTCCTGTTGAATGGCTTGCCAATTCTGTCATGGGCATCAAAAGCCTGAGTGGGGTTCTGAGTAAACTAATGTAAAAATCCTTGGTCCAGCCATTTGCTTGTGAATTGTTGTTGTTGAGCACGGCAACATTATTGAGCAATATTCTAGCCAAACTTCCAAATTGAATGTTTAAGTGGAACCTCCCAATGTCAATGTTTGAGCCAAACTTCCAAATAGAAATGTTTGAGCCAAACTTCAAATAGCATTATTTGAGCCTTTTGCTTGTCCAACTGGCCATATTTGGCCATATTCAGCTGGTCAAATGCCCATCAGTGGCAAATAGTTTTGGTATTTATGAATAACAGTAAATGAAGCTGGGTTTAATTGTTGGGGAACATGTGGAGTAGCCTGTTGTGACAGGAAAAACTGCATGAAATCTGTCTTTGATACATATGCTTTGGACAATAGTAAATAACTATAAAAGCCAGTCAACCCTGTAGGATAATCTTGGGAAGATCCAATTTATTTAATTTAAAATATTTTCCTTGTTATCTCTGAGGAGATTCTGTCGAAGGTTTTTTGGTGTTTCTTAGCATAGGTCATCATGTGCATATAGGTAGTTCAGAGCTTATCCTCAATGTCAAATTGCTGCTGCATTCTCTTGTATCGCCTTACCCTTTATGTTATTCTAATGAAGCATTTCGTGTAGCAGCCGATGAACTGACTGACCGTGACACATCTACTAGCTACTCTCCATTTGATGTGCTGAGAAATGATGCTATAGCATTTGTAGCACAAACTCTACAAAGAGGGCGGAGAAATCTTTGGCAACTTACTACAAGTCGTTTATCAGTGTTACTTTCATCTTCAGCAGTTTGCTCTGCAAGCACGCACCAATTTTTAAGAAATTATGAAGATTTAAATGTGTTCATATTGAGTGGGGAAGCCTTTTGTGGAGTCGAAGCGATTGAGTTTAGACAAAAGATTAAAGTTGTCTGTGAAAGTTATTTTTCAGCTTTTCATCGGCAAAATATTTATGTACGTTAATTTTCCCTCTTCATTGTCTTTGACTAATTTTCTTGGCCTACATATATTTTTTCATACAATTTTTGGTGTTACAACCCTTGAATGTTGTTGTTTGGATCGTTATTTTATTTTTTTTGAATATTTGCTTGTTGTTTGTATTGTGTTCTAGTACATAGATGTTATTTTATTATTTTAAATGATGAAAATGTAGTATTGAGAAGTGCAAATGGTAGGGCTGATAACTTGGCAAAAAAAAGGGCTCATGAGCAATATGCTATTGTGTGGACCTCTTAATTTGATGTACTTTTTTTTCCTGTTTGCTGTACTCTTTAGCCCAATTGGGCTACAATAAATAAAATCACAACTTTCAAAAAACAATGATCAAAATGTATGTGGGAAGGAAAATATTTTTTTTTGAAAGTTGTGATTTTCTGCCTTTTAAGCCAAATCATCAGCCCTACCATTTGCACTTCTCAGTACATGGATCCAGCTAGTTACAATAGAAGATAAATCTCTAATTTCATCAATGATGTAGCGTAGCCTCCAAGGATGTTGTAGATTATTACTACACCACTGGATTAGTACTTGTGAGTCGCCTTCGACACATAGTGGTCCAATAAAATGGAAATTGAGGAAGCACTTGAGGCCTTGAAATAGACTTCTTACTTCAGCAATTGTGGAATCCACAATACCAATCGGACATGAGTAAGTGAGCAAGATGTCACCAGAGGAATTTCTGATTAATCCTCCAACACCAGCCAACCCCGGGTTTCCAAATGATGATCCATCAAAGTTCAACTTGTAAGCATGCATAGGTGGTGTCCAAGCAATGATTGTGGGTGACTTCCCACGTATTTCTGTGGCATGTAAAGCCCAAGAGTTCCAAATAGCACCACATTCAATGTTTCTAAAGCTTTTCTGCCTTTTAAGCCAATATATAATTTGGTGAGAGATATGGTGACATAGATCAGTCCAAGGAATAGCTTTATTTTGGAAGACTTTGTTGTTCTTTTCTTTCCAAAGCAGCCATGGGATGTATCCCAAACAGCAACTGAACATAATCCTACCATTACCTCCAAGACCAAGGGATCCAATAAGTTCAATAATGCTGTAGAGGTCTTGAGGGATGGGTAAAGAGAACCCAAATTTGTTTATGAAGAATGTCCAGACCTTCCAGCTATATGGGCAATGTAGTAGGAGATGACTGAGTGATTCATTCTCTGAATTACATAGAGGGCAGGTTGTGTCTTGAAGCTGAATTCCTCTTCTCATTAATGTGTCCCTAGTAGGCAGCCTTCCCCTCAAACAACACCACCCGAAAAAAACTTGTTTCCTTGGGCATGAAAGTGACCAAGCTTTAACAGCTTGATGGGGATGATTACCATGATTTGTTAAGTAGGAATAGGCCGTGCTAATTGAATAATACCCCAACGGATGGGATCTCCATATCATCTCATCTTCCTGATCTCTTTTCAAGTTAATCATACTCAGTTCATCCAACAATGTCGATGCCTCAATAGCCTCATCATCATTGAGATTTCTTCTAAGCAATGAGCTCCAATCCACTTCTTGCAGCTGCCCACTAGTGGCAATGTCATTGATGAGACAGTTTTGATTTCTTGCTAGGAGGAACAATCTTGGATATTTTTCAGCTAGGGTGGTCTCGCCCATCCATTTATCCGCCCAGAAACGGGTTTTATTACCAATACCTGGTTGAATAAACACATGCTGAGCAAAGAAGGGCAACAACTTAATGATTTTCTTCCAAGCTAAAGAAAGTCTTCTTTGCCTTATGTTTTCCAACCACCAATCTCTCGGTCCACTGTCTAGTGTCATTGTAACTAGTTTCCTCCAAGTAACCTCACCATGTACATTTAATTTCCAGAGCCACTTAACCAGCAATGCTTCGTTCATATGTCTTATTTTCCTGACTCCAAGTCCCCCATCCTCTTTGGCCTGGCAAACATTGTCCCAACTGATGAGATGCATTTTTGACCTTTCAGAAGAACCCGACCAAAGGAAGTTTCTCATGGTTTTCTCCGTTCTGTACGCCACTGATATAGGGCAATGCAAAAATGATATGTAGTACGTGGAAATTCCTAATAGGCAGGATTTAATTAGAGTGAGCCTGCCCGCTTTTGTGAGCATCTTCCCTTGCCAAGTGTTCAATTTGAGATTCAGCTTTTCAATGACTGGATCCCATAAGTTCTTTTTTGCCCTACCTGTGAAGAGTGGCAGACCTAGGTAGGTTGATGGCAGAGATCCAATTTTACACCATAACAGTTGCGCTATGTCATTCATCACTTCATTATCAATAGAGAAACCATATATAGCTGACTTGGACCCGTTAATTTTCAATCCTGAAGCGATCGGGCCAAAAGAAAAGGGGAAGCTAGCCCCCCGCATGGCCACACCAACCCTCGCCTAAGGTAATGCGCCAATTCAAATAACATCAAAATGCATTTTATTACCCTTAGTTGATGCATAATACCTTTGCAGAAGAGAATGGTGTCATCGGCAAACTGTACTAGTGGTGCTTGGAGACAATTTCTATCAATAACAGGTTCAATCCATCCCTCATCAATTGCCATATTCAACATGTATCTTAGCCCCTCCCCTGCTATGTTAAAGAGCATGGGGGATAGGGGGTTGCCCTGCCGTAGTCCTCTAGTGGTTTTAATATATCCATGAGCTCCACCATTGATTAGAACGGAGTACCTTGCTGAAGATATGCACGACATTATCCATTTTCTCCATTGACATCCAAATCCCAATTGTTTCATCAATGATTTCAAGTACTTCCAAAAGACTTTATCAAAAGCCTTCTCGAAGTCTAACTTTAATACAACTCTTGGTTCCTCTGACTGTTGACAAACTTGAAGGATTTCATGTACATTCATTGCTGCATCTAGTATGACTCTTCCTTTGATGAACGCATGTTGTTCAACGCTTATAATATGTCCCATTACCTTTTGTAGTCTTGCTGCCAATAGCCTTGTTATAATTTTGTAAGTGCTAGAAGTCGAGCTGATAGGCCTGAAGTCAGTCATATTTTCAACACTGCTTCTTTGGTATGAGGGCAATGAAAGTGGCTTGAAGGGCAATGCTAATAAGGCTATGCTGGTAGAAATGCTGCAGTTGATGAACCACATCAGATTGTATGATAGACCAACAGTTGTTGAAGAATTCCCCATTGTATCCATCCAGCCCCGGGGCTGTCCTTTGGGAGGCATTTGCCCGCATGCTCAATTTCCTCCAAGGTGAAAGGTTGCTCAAGACTAGCAGCACGGTCTGGAGTGAGCCAATTGCAATTAATTCCCGCCAATGGTGGTCGGTTGAAGGTATCCTCTGCAAACAAACTAGAAAAATGATTTAGGATACAATTTACAATAGTGTCTTTTTCAGAGATGATTTCTCCATTGACAACAAGGGAGGAGATTCTGTTTGTCCTTCTCTGGGATGCCATAGCATGGAAAAACCGGGTATTGCCATCTCCTCTAGTAGCCACTTGCATCTTGCTCTTTGGTTCCAAAGAATGGCTTCTTTTCGAAGCAAGCTATTGAACTCCACAACTGCTGAGAGTCTTTCAGTACACTCGGTACTGTCTAAGGCTCTAGTCTCTTCAAGCATGTCAAGTGCGTCAATCCGATCACTCAATTCACCTTTTCTGCCCATTTGAACAGCCTTTTTATTTTTTGCCCAAACTTGCAATTTACTTTTCAGCAACTTTAGCTTTCTGAAAAGTCTCCCCCCCATTGGGCCATTGTCTTCTATATCAGTCCACCAATTCTCAACTTGAGGTAGGAAGTCCTCATCCTCAAGCCACTGGTTTTCGAATCTGAAAGGCATTCCTCCCCAATTTTCAGAATTCGTATCCAGGTGAATGGGCCAGTGATCTGAAACTATTTTTCCGACGACTTTACAGCTCACATTTGGGTATAATTGCAGCCATTCATCATTACAAATAAATCTGTAAAGCCCACACAGAGTTGGCCTGGTTCTCCCATTGCTCCACGTAAAAGTCTTCCCCGAGGATGGAAGATCAATAAGTTCTAAAGAGTCAAGAAGATCCACAAAAATCCTCATTGTACTGGTAACTGAATTTGCAGGTGGAAATTTTTCGCTCCTAACTTTAATGGCATTGAAGTCACCACCCAAAAGCCACGGACCTCTCCAAAAGTTGACCATATTTTTTAGCTCATCCCAAAAGTCAGCTCTATGTGTGTAAGTGGTCGGTCCATATATGACACCCATGTACCAGAATCTCCCACAAGCCAGGTCAGCCACTTTCATACAAATACAAAAAGAACCGAGAGTTATGCTTGTCACATCAACAACAGTCGGGTCCCAAACCACCAGTATGCCTCCTGCAGTGCCTTCAGCATTCAAAGCTTTCCACTTAGGTTGTCTGAATGGAATAAACTCTTTCACAAGAAAATCAGTCATATAAGCCAATTTAGTTTCTTGAAGCACAACAATTTGTGCTTTACTCCTTCATATTAAACTTCTAATAACAGTCCTTTTATTTGGACTTCTTACTCCTCGAATATTCCAGGACAGCACAATCATTTTTTACCCTTGGTTGGGTTGGCCACTCCTTTGCCTTTGCCTCGGGTCACCCTTCTCTCAACCTGTGGTACTTGAGATTCTTTTGCCTTATCATCAAACTTTGCTCCAATTTTCTGTATCATCTCATACTCCTTGTTCAACTTAGTTCTGAATATCTCAATGTGATCAAGCCAGTTTGCAAGGTCATCATTCCCCATATTTTCATCTTGTTCCTCCTCACAATTTATCTGATTTACCTCAGCCAACATTGCTAGCCTTTCTTGCCTATCTTGGATATGGTTAGCATTAACCGAGTCCACTTTTTCAATATTATTCTCCATATAATCTTCTTCACTAGTGGCACCCTCCTCAATTTGTGCTTGTTCACATAAAGCATTTACTGGATTTGGCAATTGTTTTGATGGGTCATATATTGGTGGGGGTAGAGAGTGCGATTTTTTCCGGGAATAGGGTGTGAGAGGTGAGTTAAATCGGATTGGGGGGGATAGGGGAGTTCATGGAGGGTGAATGATTTCGGAAATTGTCTTTGATGCTGCTTTCTGGTGTATTCTGACCACGCAAGGTAATAGGATTTTGAGGTGGGTTTGGTGGAGGATGTGGAGAGTGGATAGGAGAAGGGGGGATAGTTGTAGTGGAGCAGGGAGGTGTTTTTGATGGTTTTGAGACAGAGACAGGGCTGTTTATGGTTGAGGTCGAACCGGTAGTACTCGGGTCAGGTCGGTCCGGTCCGAGACGGCTAACTAACAGATTCCCGAGTCAACTCATCGTGACTCGGCAAGGAAGAACGAGTCAACTCATCGTGACTCGTTTTCTTCCCTGGTTTGCCTAGGGTTTTCATTGAGTGTTCGTCCTTGGAAATTCCCAGCGAGCTGCAACCTTCAGACGAGCTCCTCCACAGTCAGCACCTTAGTCTCTTGTCTTCAAAACTGAAACAATGCAAAGATTGTTAGACAGCCACATCTGTAAAGAACCGAAGTCGATTTATTCTGACGATGAGAAGTCGATTTATTCTGACGGAGAGAAGTCGATTTATTCTGATGGAGAAAAATCGATTTGTTCCGTCGAATGGCGGATACGAGCTGCGACATTGAGCCTGTTGAAGCTAATAGCTACATTCCTCATGGGCAAGTTTGTTAAGAGGAGACGCTTTCTTCAACCATGCCAGGAAGCTAGTTTCTTGCGGCCAAGTATTTCCTTTCTAGTATGAGCATAAATTGTAAACTCCTCTTGTTCTCTCATCTTCAAGTCTCAGTCAGTGCTGCTTCACCTGGGAAGGAAAATATTAGAAAGCTGATAAGAGGGGAAAACAAAAGCAAACAGGCAAAAATCAAAGTCCCGAATGACACTCTTGAATTTGTAAGTATTTTGCCGTTTCTTACTCTGTAGGTTTGTTAAATGACAGATGCGATTTTAGTGAAATTGCTGTGTTAACCTGTCCCTTCTGGGCTGGGATGAGTCTCCTCCAATTCAGGTCAAGTTCGGCGGAGTTTGAGGGTTGATGTTACATTACTCGAATGACCCGAATCGGATTTGGATGAACAACAGTTGGGCCCCTAGTACAGAAAATTCTGGTAGAAAAAAGAGTTAGTACTCATTGTGTGGAGGGGCCTCTCCTCATCTATGAAATTCCTTTGTTCCAATGAATGGCTTGATGTTTACCCGGATACAGGATGTAGGGTGTTGGGTAAGACTATATCTGATCATTGGCCTATTTTACTTGACACAAAGTCTGAAAGTTGGGGGGGAATCCCCTTCAGATTTGAAATCATTGGATTAAGGATATCATGTTTATATCACATGTGGGTACTTGGTGGGATAGCTTTTTTGATGATGGGCCAATTGGGGGAAGGCTATTTCGAAAACTCAAGCTACTAAAACAGCAACTTCAAGCATGGTCAAAGATTAACAGGGCACATCTAGTGGCAAGGAAAAAGGAGTTACGGGAACAGATTGAGAACCTTGATCACTTGGAAGAGGAGAGATTTTTAAATGATCAGGAGATGGCTGCAAGACTCTCAGCAACAGAGGAGTTTAATAATATTGTGAAAAAGGATGCTATCAAATGGAAACAACGGGCTCGATATAGGTGGCTAATGGAAGGGGATGGTAACACAAAGTTCTTTCACTCAATTGCATCCCACAGACGGAGAGTAAACAGAATATGTTCACTAAATATCAATGGTAATATCTCAGCAGACAAGGAGGTCATTATTAATGCATTTGTTGGGCATTTCACACATATATACACTGAGGAGTTTCCTTCTCGGCCACGCCTTGCAGGCTTGCCTAAACGTCTCTCTCTAAGCCAAAAATTTGAACTTGAGAAACCCTTCACACATGAAGAGATTGTTGCTGCTGGTCAGATGCCCAACGATAAGGCACCGGGATCGGATGGGTTCAATGGAGAGTTTTTTAGAACTTGCTGGCCTATTATTTGGGATGATGTGTTGGAACTCTTCCAACACTTTTATCACAATGATTTGACTAGTAAAGCTCTGGGGGCAACCTTCATTGCTTTAATTCCAAAAAGATTATGTGTTGAGGGTATTGGTGATTTCCGGCCAATCAGTCTTGCTAGTAGCATTTACAAGGTTATTACTAGACTTCCTGCTGCACGATTACAAAAAGTATTGGGTCGTATTATCAGTCCAGAGCAACATGCTTTCATCAAAGGAAGGCACATAATGGATGCAGCCATGAATACACATGAAATCTAGCACCCTTGTCAACAATCCGCTGAGCCAAGGGCAGTACTTAAGCTTGACTTCGAAAAAGCTTTTGACGGAATTTCATGGAGTTATCTGGAATGGATGATGGATCAATTGGGGTTTGGGAGAAGGTGGATTAGGTGGATGATGAGCTGCATATCTTCTGCCAGATACTCTCTCCTCATTAATGGGGGAACCCATGGATTTATTAAACCATCTCGGGGACTCAGACAGGGGGATCCTCTTTCCCCAATGCTATTCAATATTGCAGCAGAGGGGCTGAGACACCTTCTACATTTGGCTATAGGTGAGGGCTGGCTGGAGCCAATTATTCAACGGGACCACCTCGAAACACCAGTAGTACAATTTCCAGATGATACTATTTTATTCTGTAAAGGCACGGTTCAGTAAATCAGAATTATTAAAGCCATTCTCCTTATGTTTGAAATGACTTCTGGACTGAGAATTAACTGGGTTAAATCCTCTATCTTTGGTTTTGCAATGAGTGATAGTGTAGTTCAATCACTTGCTGAAGTGCTTGGTTGTAGGATTGGTACATTGCCGACTACTTACCTTGGACTTCCCTTATTCATCAGGAAAGCACCAAAAACCTTATGGAACAATGTGCTTAAAAAACTCAATGGAAGACTCAATACATGGCATGGAAAACTTTTATCCAAGGCGGGTAGGCTTACACTTATTAAGGCCTGCCTATTGGGTATACCGACATACTACCTCTCCTTCATGCATTGTCCTATCTCGGTGGCAAATGCCATTGAAAAGATAATGAGATGTTTCTTATGGTCTGGGTCTGCAGAAAAATCGAAACTGCATCTTATAAATTGGGAGGAGGTTTGCCAAGCATGTGATGTTGGGGGACTTGGAATCCGGAGGATTAAATACATGAATGAGGCACTTCTAGTCAAGTGGATTTGGAAGCTCAATGGCCCTCAGCAAATGACATGGAAGAATTTGGTTGTCAATGCTCTTGATGGCAACAACAATAATTGGTGGATGGAGGCTCCTAATACCAGAAAACTCTCTCCGGTATGGAAAAGGATTGTCAAGCTCATGTCTTTCTTCCGGCAGCATGTAGCTCTACAGCCAGGGAAAGGGGATAAGACGTTATTTTGGAATGATTTATGTATTGGTGATTCACCCTTGGCCGAGAAGTATCCAAGGATTTTCTTGCTTGCCACAAATCAGAACTGCACAATTTTGGATTTGGCTCCTAGGGGGCACCTAAATGAAATCGATTGGATTTAATCCCTCTGAAGAAGACTAAATGATATTGAGGCCCTTGAAATCTCCATGTTATTAGAAGAATTGGGGAGCTCTTACATTTGTAGAGACCAGGCGGATACATTAATTTGGAGGCCACATCCCAGTGGGTCATATCTTGTGAAATCAGGTTATTTTTGTTTAACCGATCAGGGACGACCACCTCACCATGCGGCTACTGCATGGAAACTGTCTGGCCCTAAGAAACAACTGTTTTTTAGCTGGTGTTGCATAAGGGAGAAACTTCCCACCAGAGATCTATTACTCAGGAGGGGGATGCAGCTACAAACCACAAATTGTCCACTTTGTAATGAAGTGCAAGAATCAGTTAATCACCTAATTATGCAATGTTCCTACAGCTGGAGAGTTTGGATTTTCTTCTTGAGAAAATTCCATGTGGACTAAGTGATTCCTTAGAACCTCTATTCTCTTGCCAAGCTTGGGGCCTCTCTTGGTCTTTCTGAGAAAGGAAAATCGATGTTTAAATGCTGTTTGGGCTTCATTCCGTGGCTAATTTGGAAGGAAAGAAATCAGAGAGTTTTTCATAATGTAGCAAAGGACTGGTACGATTTATGTCATACAATCCTTCCACATATCATTTATTGCCCGAAGCTATAGGATGCTTTCCAAAATGTGGACTGCAATACAATTTGGGTCTCTTGGGTAGAGCATGCAAGGGATCGGGAAAAACGCATGCCTAAAATTCAGAAATGGATGCCTCCACCTCTACACTCTTATAAGTTAAATTTTGATGGTGCTTCTTTTGGCAATCCTAGACCAGCGGGTGTTGGGGGGCTAGTCAGGAACCATTCTGGGGATATTTTGCTAACCTATGCAGGGCCAATTGGTATTGCTGACTCAACTACCGCTGAAACAATGAGTTTGTTGGAAGGAATTAAGTCTTTCCGAAATTCACACCTTCCTGGGCCCCTATATGTGGAGGGAGATTCAATGGTCATCATTAAATGGTGCAAGAAGAGAATTAAGCCACCATGGAGGCTTGCAGCTATAGTCAATGAAATTTTTGATCTTGCTGATATGGTCATGAGCTGGACTCATATCCTTTGGAGTGCAAATTGTAATGCTGATGAATTAGCCAAAAAGGGGGTTCATGACCAGCACCTTGTTCTATGGAGCCCCCTAGATTAGCTTACTATTTGACTAGTTTTTGGTAGTTATGTAATTTATGTTTGTTTTGATGAGAATGGAATAAAAAACACAACTTTCAAAAAAAAAAGATATAAAGGGGCTTTGAAGTTAGCCCTAAGGCTAGTGACTGACCTTTTTCTCTCGGGAATTATTTAGAGAGATTTTAGAAAATAGGTTGCTGGAAAACTTTGTGCATTGCGGAAAGTACAGGTGATATAACCAATAAAGATCAGAAGAGAAATCTAGAAATAAACTTCCTAAAGTTGATTAAAAACCTCAATTTCTCCAAGAAAAGGGTTTCATGTCAGCCATGAAGTTGGTTGGAAGTCAACCCTAATTGCATAAATGTGCTTGTACTTGAGGGAAATATCCAAAGTTCTTTTAAGTACATGAATAATGAATCAACTCCTGTACCATTAATCGTACATTCAATTTAGCTCCTTGAGATTCTGATTCTTCTTTAATGAGCTCTCTACTTTTACTAGTTTTGTTTTCTCTTGGTCTCATGTATTAAAAAGTGCAGATGGCCGTCTGATACTCTTGCTAAGTGTCACACGGTCTTTTGTAGCTAATATTTTGCAAGATCACTACGTGCGCACTTGGGCATGTCCGCGTGCATCAGCAACATCGGCAGGGGTTGCACCAAGACTAGTGGATGCGCACCCGAGCACAAGAGGCTGTCCAACTAAACGTGAACGCGATGTTCACTAGACAAGAGCTTAAGTGCTAAACACGCACAACCCAACGTCACATTGACGGGCGCACACGTGCGAGGGCCAAACTCATATGCGTGCTACACGAGGCATGCATGCATATATAGAAGGGAGCACACAAACCCAACTCACAAGGGACTTACGCACACACGACACCATGTACCGTTCCCTGCAAGGAAACTTCTAATCGGCATGTGATAGCATGCAATAGGAGATGCAAGCTGGATCGAGCCGAGGAGTTCGCACCAAGAAAGGAGTGGGAGTCCTATCTAGGATAAGAAACACTATACTATCTGTAAGATTTAGTGAAGGAAGATAGAAGATGAGAGAAAAGTGAAGAGATAGGAAGAAGGGGAAGAGAGAAGGAGAGAAAGAGGTTGTAAAGTCTTCATAACCTACAACCCTAAAACATGTATTAATAGAATCCGAAAATACAAAATTACAATGATGCCATTCATGGCTTGAAGTGCAAGTAAACTAAACAATAAACAAATAATAACTAACTGAAGTTTAGTAAAATTACTAAACTACCCTTGACTCTTAACACTCCTCAAGCTGGAGCGTAGATATCATGAAGGCCTAGCTTGGAGAGAAGATACTCAAATTCCTTTCTACGTAGACTGTTAGTGAGCAGATCAGCTAGTTGGTTCTCAAAGTTAACATATGGAGTGACTACCGTGTTTTGTAGGAATGCATCTCAAATAAAGTGACAATCCACCTTTATACTTCTAAAACCCTAGAGAAGCCTCTGACGCTTTGAAAACACCTTTTTTACAAGCTTTGGTGAGATAAAACAATCTAACACAATTACCAAGGCAGTAAAAATTGAGTTTATCCATGCAGCAATGTGGCAGTGATGCCAACAGTACAAGTCTACGAGTCAACGACTCAACAATAGGTGTCCAACGACCCAGCAGTACGAGTCCAACGACCCAGCAGTACGAGTCCAACGACCCAACAGTACGAGTCCAACGACCCAGCAATACGAGTCCAACGACCCAGCAATACGAGTCCAACGACCCAGCAATACGAGTCCAACGACCCAGCGGTACGAGTCCAACGACCCAGCGGTACGAGTCCAACGACCCAACAATACGAGTCCAACGACCTAGCAGTACGAGTCCAATGACTCAGCAGTACGAGTCCAACGACTCAGCAGTAGCAGAAGACCCTTTTTAAGGGGAGTAGGTTGTGCATATAGCACTTACACATGAATTTAGACCATTCGCCTTCTGACAATGGCAAAAGAAAGAGAAATATTGAACCTTTAGCTTTTGATCATACAACAGATAACATCAGCAGCAGCAACACCAATAGTAGCAGCAATAATAGTACCAATAGCAGCAACAGTAGCGGCACCAATAGCGGCACCAATAGCGGCACCAATAGCGGCACCAATAGCGGCACCAATAGCGGCACCAATAGTGGCACCAATAGCGGCACCAATAGCGGCACCAATAGCGGCACCAATAGCGGCACCAATAGCGGCACCAATAGCGGCACCAATAGCGGCACCAATAGCGGCACCAATAGCGGCACCAATAGCAGCACCAATAGCCGCAGTGGTACGAGTCCAACGACCCAGCGGTACGAGTCCAACGACCCAACAATACGAGTCCAACGACCTAGCAGTACGAGTCCAATGACTCAGCAGTACGAGTCCAACGACTCAGCAGTAGCAGAAGACCCTTTTTAAGGGGAGTAGGTTGTGCATATAGCACTTACACATGAATTTAGACCATTCGCCTTCTGACAATGGCCAAAGAAAGAGAAATATTGAACCTTTAGCTTTTGATCACACAACAGATTACATCAGCAGCAGCAACACCAATAGTAGCAGCAATAATAGTACCAATAGCAGCACCAGTAGCGGCACCAATAGCGGCACCAATAGCGGCACCAATAGCGGCACCAATAGCGGCACCAATAGCGGCACCAATAGCGGCACCAATAGCGGCACCAATAGCGGCACCAATAGCGGCACCAATAGCGGCACCAATAGCGGCACCAATAGCGGCACCAATAGCAGCACCAATAGCATCACTAATAGCCGCACCTATAGTAGCACTAGTAGCAGCACCAATAGCAGCACCCATAGCAGCACCCCATAGCAGTACCAATTGCAGCACGAGCTAGAACTCAGAAATACCAGAAAACCTTTTCTAATTCGGAAAAGACCTCTGGCACGTTTAGAACTACCTGTGACTAAAAGTGGCAGATTTTCGCAGCTCAAAGACAGGTTTTTTTTGGTTTGGCACGAATCCCAAGGCAGTGTAAAAATTCAACTTTTTACCAACAACAATAGTTGCAGTCGCAGATACAGGTTCCTGCGAACCCAACAACAGCAAAGGAACTCTCTTTAGGAGTAAACCCATACACAACACTTCAATCAATAGAAGCCATTATTAAGGGATAATGGCAGAAGAACACAGAAAAGAGACGAACATTAAGGATCGCCCAGAATCTAAGTCCTTTCTAGAACTTCTAACTTGTGCAACGAGCTTTGAGGAAGAAGATCCCATAACCTCTGAAAGTGATGAGTCGTCACATATAGACCCGCTCTGATACAATGTTAGATTTAGTGAAGGAAGATAAAAGATGAGAGAAAAGTGCAGAGATTGGAAGAAGGGGAAGAGAGAAGGAGAGAAAGAGGTCGTAAGTTCTTCATGACCTACAACCTTAAAACATGTATTAATAGAATCCAAAAATACCAAATTACAATGATGCCATTCATGGCTTGAGGAGCAAGTAAACTAAACAATAAACAAATAATAACTAACTGAGGTTTAGTAAAATTATTAAACAACCTTTGACTCTTAACACTATCCTTTGCTGGGCCTTTAGGTACCGCAAATTCTACTGATGCTGAGTCGACAACTGTACTCTATGGTCTTAGACTGTTCGTGGAGAAGCTTTTTGTTAAGCTTGAGATTGAGGGATGTTCGTCAAATGTTATCTCTTGGTGTAAGAGGTCCATATCCCCACCATGGAGGCTGTCATCTCACTTTAGAGAAATTTGGGTGCTGAGCAGAATTATCGATTACTCTTGGATTCACATCCCATAGTCTACAAACTCTACTGCAGATGGGTTGGCTAGGGAGGGGGTTTCCCTCGACCAACTGGTGGTGAGGGAACCTTTGGAAGAATTATTGTAATCTCTTGATTCGAATTATAGAATTAATGAATCTTGGAGGGTTTTAGCATAAACACACAGGTCAATATTCCTATCTGGCAATTTGCAGATGATACAGGCCTATTATGGGAGGGAATGGATGAACAAGTAATCAACATTAAAGCATTGTTGGTCCTTTTTGAGATATTTTCTGGTCAGACAATAAATTGGGAAAAAAATAGGTTTTACGGGAGTAAACATAAGCAGCCGCATGAAGTAGGGGTCAAACTCATTAAGCAATTATCTAATGACTATTAAAATTGAAGGCGATTCTAAATTAGGAATTGGTTGGGCAGCAAAGAAATGTGTAATTCCCTGGACTCTAAAGAACATTTTCGATGAGATGGAGGACCTCACAAAAGAATGGAAGATCGCATGGACAGCAATACCACGATCAGCCAACTCTATGGCTGACAAGCTGGCAAAAGCAGGGACAGAAAAAAGATCCTTCAAAGATGCTACCTCAATAGAAGAACTCTTACAGTAGCAAAGATAACATAGTTATATTTGAAAAAAAAAGAGGGTCTAAACCATGTTTGTACTACTACTGTAAAACAAGTTGTAACAACTGTTTATTATTAATAAAAGTTTCACATATTCAAAAAAAAAAAAAAAAAACTTAAGCAGCCGCATACAAGACAGGATCCCAAATTACCATTTATCATTACTTCCTTGTCCAATTAGTGTAGCTAATAAATTAGAAGCTATGCAACGTAAGTTCTTATGCTGTGGAAATCAAGAAAAGTTCAAGTACCCACTTGTGAAGTGGTCTACAATTTGCAAATCGAAAGAAGAAGGGGGATTGGGATCAAGAGAATGAAAAATATGAACTCAGGCTTATTAGCAAAATGGCTATGGAGATATGTGCAAGAACCTGATGCTTTGTGGAAGGAAGTCATTGATGCCAAATATGGGACAAATTCAAAAAGTGGAATGCTTAAATATTACCCATGCAAAGGCTCAAACCTATGGAAAGGAATTCTAGCTGAAAGGCCAACATTTGAAAAAATTACACCATGCTAGAAGTGGTACAAGGGTCAGATTCTGGGATGATGTATGGTTAGGAGAAAAACCCTTGAAACTTGCCTAGCCTAGGCTCTATACCCTGGCAGAAAAGAAAGATGCTCGGATTGCTGACTTGAGAAGTCATGATGGAGTGTGGGACCTAAAACTTAGGAGAAATGTTAGGGATGAGGAAGCAATTGAAGTGGGTAACTTGCTGCGGGATCTACACTCCATCTACTCATCGAGATGTGATCAAGATGAGACAATTTGGGCCCCCAATAAATCAGGTATCTATTCAGTCTCCTCCTACTAAGAGGTGATCACCAAAACCACAAATAAAATCAGCCCGGCCAGCCTGGTATGGAAATTACCATCCCAAAGAAGGTCCAGCAGTTCCTATGGATTGCAACTCTGCTGACATGTGACCAGCTAGCTAAAAGAGGGCAGATCATTATAAACTCCCTTTGCAAACTCTGCGGTGAGGTGGACGAAAATGCCAACCACCTTTTGATACATTGCTCCTTCAGTCAGAAAGTCTGGAACACTATGCAGAAGAAATGTAACGTACCAACTTGTTTACCGGAAAATGCACGGCAGTTAATACAGCAAGGAATGTTTTGGCCATTGCCAGCGGTGGGAAAGACAATGTGGGAAGCAACCATAGCTGCAGTTCTATGGCAGCTATGGTTGGAAAGAAACTACAGAACATTCAGAAATAAGTGCACTTCACTCAGGGAGAGAGCAACACAGAATTCACTGTTTTGGGCCAAAAACTTAAGAAAGCTTCCCCTACCTCTGGTAGTCGTACGAAAGTTCGGGTCAAAGATCATCGTATTCAGCTCCCCACGACAACCAACCTTGATGGAGTGGATCCCTCCACAAGAAGAAGGGTGGACGAAGCTCAACATTGATGGATCATCGCTTGGGAATCCTGGCCAGGCCTGCTTAAGAGGTGTTTTTGGAAATGGTGATGGTCAAATTGAGTTGGCATTCTCAGGTCCAGCAGGTAGATGCTCCTCAAACGAAGCAGAAAGCAAAGCTATACTTGAATGCATAAGGTTGTATAAGCATTGAGACAGAAATCCCCTCATAGTGGAAGGAGACTCTGCACTGGCCATAGGGTGAGCTAAATGCTCATGCAACCCCCCTTGGCATCTCAAGACAATATATGATGAAATCTGGGAGACTACCGTAGAATGGCAGATTGTGTGGTAAAAAATTCCTAGGTCAGCTAACTCCTTAGCTGATCAACTAGCTAAGCAAGGTGTAAGCCGGACGAACATAATCACAAGGACTGTTATTCCCTTGCCATAGCTATGCAACTGTTTTTGTTTACTGTATTATATGTGTTCTACATATTGTTGTAAGAATTTCCTGAGAAATCAATTAAAGTTTCACTGTTTCAAAAAAAAAACTTCCTACAACACTCCAACCAGTCTGCAAAAGCTTGGACTCTTTCCTGCCCTAGGAAACAAGCTTTTTTTGCGTGGTATTGCTTAAGAGGAAGATTACCCACAAGGGATGCACTATTAAGGAGAGGAATTCTGATCCAGGATGCTACATGCCTTTTATGTAATTCTGAGAGTGAATCTCTTAATCACCTTTTACTACACTGCACATATAATTGGAAGGTATGGACTTTTTTCATTGATAAATTTGGTCTGAGCTTCTCTTTTCCTAAAGATCTTAGTAGCATCATTGCTCTTATCGGATTTCTTGGCCTTGGCGCCAAAGGAAAATTGATGATTAGTTGTTGTTTGGGTTACATTCCCTGGTTGCTGTGGAAGGAAAGAAACAACAAAATTTTTCAGAATAAATGTACTTCTTGGCTTGATATATGCCAACGCATTATACACCAAATTGTATGTTGGTTGAAAGTACAAAAACATTTCAAGAACATAGAGGGAGGTGCAATCTGGAATTCTTGGTCCCCATATGCTTTTGAAAAGGGGGGGAAGGTTCCCAAAATCATCGCTTGGGTAACTCCATCGAGGCATGCTTATAAGCTGAATTTTGATGGGTCGTCTTTTGGAAACCCGGGACTAGCTGGTGTGGGTGGACTAATTCGTAACTCTTCTGGGGATTGTTTGCTCACCCATTCATGCCCAATTGGCACCACTGATTCCACAATTGCTGAATCAAAAAGTTTGCTTCATGGCCTCAAATACTTCCTCAAGTTCCATTTCGTTGGGCCGTTACATGTTGAGGGTGACTCCCAAGTTCTAATCCAATGGTGTAAGAAGGACCTCAAGCCTCCTTGGAGGCTTCTTCCCATTATAGAGGAAATCAGAGAATTAGCATTTACTGTCACTAATTGGAGTCATGTATTACGTAGTACAAATGGTAAACTGGATGAATTAGCTAAGAAAGGGGCTCATGAGCAACATGCTATTGTATGGACCCCTTACTAGATGTAATCCTTTTATGTACTTCTTTTACCTAATTGGGTTATAATGAATAAAATCACAACTTTCAAAAAAAAAAAAATCTTCCTCAAAAAAAAAAAAAAAAAAAAAAATCTCGTTCATATTTTATTGGCAAGGTAACTCTTTTCCCTGCATCAGTTCATTCATCTATGAGGAATTTTTGTTTCTCTATTTCTTGTGCTATCGCTACTAGTATGTTTGGGATCTAGGTAGAAGGGGATTATAACTCTTTGTTCCCTCGCATTTGAGGGATATGGGGTTGGCTAATTTGAGTCCCTTGTGAACAATATTGTGTTTTGGGGATCGGAGCCATCACTGCTGCCAGACAGTTTGGGCGTAATTCTACGAGGGTATGTTGTGGCCATCTGGGGTGTGACACTGAGCAAGGGGTGCACCAGTAAGTCCTTGTGAGGGCATCCTGAGCTACTTTTGTATTTGCCCCTATGGGGCTTATTCTTTGTAAATTCTTTGAAATAAATAAAACCTTTTCAAAAAAAAAAAACTTTTCCAATATTCTCTCTGAAGCCAAAATGAGCATAATCTGAAGGCAAGGTTCACTAGTAATCCAATTTTCTTCTTCATGCCCCCTAAAGTTAAATCAAATGCAGTTTGAAGGTGTGGCTTGCAGTAAATGAAATTTTCAATCTCTCTATAGGACTAGAGCTGCCAAAGGCAAGAACTGGTTACATCAACATAGGATGTTTATAAACTTGATATTCTAGAATAGGATAGTTACGGAGATGATAGCGGTAAGCTCTAGGAGATTTAGCAGCCCATATTAGTCCAACCGGTCTTGGCTCAATCCCAGTGGTAACAATTATTTATTTTTAATTTTAATTTTATTATTTATTATTTATTTTTGTTATTTCTTATTTATTTATTTATTTATTTTTATTTTTCAACCCGTAGTAGATGGAAACATTAAAACTTCGTCTAGAAGTCTAGCAACAGCGGAAAAATAACTTCCATGGGAGCAGTAATTGTGTATAATAAAACTTAAGTTGGAGTGGGGACTATCTATCCTAATGTACTAGCAGTAGGAGGTGAAAAAAATCGACTTTTTGAACAGATAACCACCACCTCAGTTGAACTTAGAACCCAACACAACTCAATGGAATATTGTAGAAAGTTTAGGAAGAATATAATCAAATCTGCCTCTTATTAAGTAAACATGCAAATAATATGCCTCCGAACTATTGCCATGCTATATATCTAACTCTCATACCTCCTAGTTGCAGGAACTCAACCATAGGAGCTGATGGAGTGTATGTGGGACTAATCTCTAACACTCCCCTGACACTCCATCATCTCCATAAGTGGGAAGAATATAAAAGCCTACCTCGACTATAGTACCCTGCATGTGCAAACTTGATTTGCTAAAATTCCAGCAAATAGTGCCAATGATGCGAAGATGTAAAACCACTGGATCCCCCACACTCATCAGGCCCTTCAATCAAGAGAATATAAAAGTCTACCTCAATAATAGAGCTTTAAATAGCAAATGGCCAACCCCAGTTTCATGGCCATTTTGCTACAAATGAAGTTACACCTTCTACAGCTATCCATCAAAACAACAAGAAAATTGAGTAGATAATACCAACGACTTTCTTTGCGTGAGGCATAGGGCTGTGTCAGAGTATTTGTAACGACATAGTGGAGATGCCTTTAACCCCATCTTCGTTAGTCGGCAGCAGTAGTAACTGGCTCTTCTAGGAGATATAATTGAAATCACTTGTATCTGTGCCCTGGTGTTTAATCTCAATCAAAACATGGTCGGTGCATTAACCTCCATGTCCCGATTTCATTATCCGTTGTGGCTGGGAAGATGTTGCTTATGTGACATTTGTATCTTCATGCCGTTGTTGGTGACAGTTGTCCTAGAACTTCTTAACCTTCTGAAGATGAATGCACATTGAAGGGTTGTTCCACTTGCCTTAATCCCTTTTTAACCTTAATTCTTGAAATTAAGCTAAGGATTTTGCCTCCAAAAATATAATAGTTCAAAAGATCTGATCTTAACCACTATATCCTTGTGTAGACCACTAATGATCAACTCAACTGGGTGCTATTGGCAACCCTTGCACTTGATTCAGCACGTGCTCAAACTCAGGAATATAGGTGCATGCTGTTATATTTTGATGCAATCTGGACAGTGCCTCATGGCAATTTTGTAATATGTCAGTCCATATTGTGTGCAGAAATGATCCACAAATTTCAAACGAAATTTGTCTTCATGCTTCTCTCGCAATCTTGCATACCATTTTCAGGCCTCGTCATTTAAGTAGCTTGCAAGTGCCATCTTGTGTTATGAAGTGCCATGATACTCAAAGAAGTGGTGAATTATGAGATCCACATTGCTGGGTTGTTGTAATAGACGTAGCATGGGTAGTCTAGATGAAGCACCTGATGATTCATTGCTGCTTTTGGTGGAGTGTCGTCATCATAAAATTTTCATGAGCGTGTGGTTCCTGTTGTTGGGACTCAGGATACACTACTTTACCTAATTCATCCAAGCCAACCTCTAAGGTATGTAGGCGTGGCTCAACGGATTCCTTCACTAGGTTTTGTAGATGATGAATCTAAATGTTGGCAGGATACACAACTTTGCACAAATCATCCAAGCCAACCTCTATGGTATGTGGGCATGGCTCGATGGATTCCTTCATTAGGTTTTGTAGAACCCCTTTGCCATGCAATGGTTTACACTGGTTTGTGGATGATGAAGCTAAATGTTGGTTGTCTATCTATGTTGCTAGAATTATTGAAAGGGAGATTGTGAAGGAATGTCAAGAGAAAATCTTCTTGCTGTGGTGACAGGAGAGAGGTTTTTTGGTTGGTGGTGGAAGCAAAGGGAGGGTATGGGTCAGGAAGCCTGTGGCCGTTGGCTGAGATTCAGGGTTCCAGATGTTGTGTGGCTACTGCATATGCCTTAGTTACGGTAATTGCTCATGGAAACTTTAATGTGGAGGAAACAACAAGGGTCCGCAAGAGTACAAGTGTTGCAGCCCCTACTGGAGTACTGACCTAAATGTGGAGAAATCAACAAGGATCGCCAAGAGTAGAAGTGTTGCATCCCCTACTTGTTGCACTGCTTACACTTGGAGGGTGAGAGGATCAGTAGTGCACTGCTTTCATTATAAAAATTTTGATTGAAGATCACTAACTTTGATACCATATATTATGAGTTTCTCAATTAGCTAGAACGTCTCAAATGGAAATGTAGAGGAAGGGTTTGCGGGATAGTTGCCAGGGCAGAAGTGAGAGAAGAAAGGAGAGAATTTGGGAAGTGAGGGAGGAGAGAAGAGATAGCGAGAGAGAAGACTAGAGTAGCGTAATTCTGTTCTGCCTGTGTGATAAAATCGGGTGGTTCTGTATTTTCATGAATAGATCAATTATCTAATTTGCCCTAGTGTCTATATACTATAGGCTACAAGAAATGATCGGTATAAGGCACAACAAAATACTGATGAACTAACAAGTACCCTAATGTATTGTAAAGTGTAACACTTTGGACTCTCACCTAGTGTAATTTTGTTTTTCTCAAAAGAAAGATTATTATATTTGTTATTATTGTTGTTTTTTGACAATATGTAATCAGATTTTCGTGGATGATATAATTTTTCATGTTGGACATGGTTTATTTCAGGCGTTCAAGATGGTGTTGGAGAAGGAAACTTGGCTGAAAATATCTCCTGAAACAATACAAGCAATAGGCCTAGCAGGCCTCCTTGGTGATGGAGCACCAATAATTGCTCCATCAAATAGTACAGACAGTAAGATTTCAGTGCTTCCTTCCAGGAAATTATCTGATGCTGGAGAAATATGCAGTCAGAAGAATGGGTTTGCTCAATGGATAAAACTTGGCAATCCATTTGCTGCAAAATTGACATATGGATCTCACGAGTCACCAGATCATCCTCTACTAATCGATGGTACCATGACTTCTTGCATGACTGATGGAAAACAGACTAATGTGCCTCTTAACAACTGCCAATCTATCAAAACTGGTATTGGACTTCATATGAATGGAAACTCTCCTGTAGATGATGAAAATGAAGATCTGCTTGCTGATTTCATCGATGAAGATAGTCAGCTTCCAAGTCGCATTTCCAGGCCTCAACATGCTAGAAATCAATCGATGCATACTTATACTGGGGATGTTACTGCTTATACAGGATCTTCACTTTGTCTCCTCAGGTGAGATTGTGCTTTAGATTCAAGAATTCACCATATCTATTACTCTTGTTAATTTATTTTCCCCGAGACTAACATAATTTTAGTTTAAACACTTGTTTGAAGGTTGATGGACAAGTATGCCAGGCTCATGCAGAAACTTGAAATTGTCAATGTTGAGTTTTTCAGGGTATGCTTGTGTGCAGTTTTGCAAAAAAGTCGATGTCCTTATTGAGTTATGCAAAGGATTCCCAAATTTCCTGACAACAAAATTCTTAAGAGTGTTCTAGTCATAAATTTAACATTGGTTGGTGGTCTATTATTTATTTCTTTTTTTGAAATGGTGAGTCTTGCTCTTTTATTTCTGATCTGTAATCATACAATCAATTAATACAATCTGTAAAATAAATACAATCTTGATTTGTAAATATGCTTACAATTCTAATCATGGGCCATACATATTAACATTTAGGAAAGTGGGATGCTATTGCCTATTGGTCCCGAGTAGACAGTTATGATCTGACCTTCGTCTCCTCTAATAATTCCTCCTCCTTTTGATGAACCATCAAAGTTTAGTTTCAAACTTCCTATTGGAGGGGGCACCCATTCCACCATAACTAGTGGTTTATGCTGTTTGAAATATATGTTTTCTTAGAATAACTTTGGGGAGTGGAGGCATACCTTTTGAGTTAGCAGTCCATAGGAAGATATTTTGCATTGATTTTACCACTAGACTTCCAATCAATCCTGATTTTCCATTGAAAGTTCTATCATTCCTTTCCATCCATATGGTCCACGGGATGGCAGCCAAGGAGGCCATCCACATTATTTTCCCTACTTTAGGAAAGGGGCGTGTTGTTATGGACTGAAACAATTTAACATAGGTTTTAGGCATGCTGTAAATTACCCCAAACTTTTGTAGAATGGAATTACTGGTGGTCTATTATTTCTAATAACCATTGCTACATATACATAGGTTATAAATGATGGACCAACAACATGTACTACTGATAACATATATTCCTTTATGGTTCAGTTTCTTTACATTTCTCATTGAGTTATTTGTTGCAGGGTATCTGCCAGTTATTTGAAATCTTTTTCCATTTTATTTATGAAACATTTGGTCAACGGGAAACATGCCTTAGTGGGAAGGGGCCTCTGGATTGTATGACAAGTAAGGTTTTTGTCAGTTGTGTTTAGTAGTCCCCAAATATTGCAAAGAACGTCAAGTTACGATAATAAAGTGAGTAATAAAAATGTTATTTGTTGTGATATACAGATCGGCTAAAAACAGCCTTGTTAAAAATAACACAAGATTGTGATCAGTGGGTAAAGCCCCAAACAGTATCAACAACTGCGGCATCTCCTACATCTTCGACCACGGCCTTTACGCATATGGATGTGACACCTACTAGTCCTAGTCATGCACCAAATACTTCATTTGGACTCAAGGTATTTACGAATTTTTTTTTGAAAATAACTCAAGGTATTTACAAATTAACTGGAATAAGATAATATTACTCAGTTTTTTTGTACTCAAGGTACTTACATGTTGACTGACACAATGTAATATTACTCAATCCATTTCCTTATACTTGTGAATTTGGTTTTTCTCAAAGATTATATCTGTCTACTTCTTGTGTCAAAAATATATATATCTCAATATCTAGGTAATGTCTTCCTGTAAAACTTGTCATAAATGAGGCACAAAAGAATTTTAGGTTTCTCTCTATGCATGCAATCTGTTAAGAGTTAGGGATAGTTTAGCAATTTTATTAAACTTTAGTTAGTTATTATTTGTTATTTTACTTGCTCCTCAAGTCATGAATGACATCATTGTATTTTTTATTTTCGAATTCCATTAATACATGTTTTAGGGTTGTAGGTCATGAAGACGTTACGACCTCTCTCTCTCCTTCTCTCTTCCCCTTCTTCCTATCTCTGCACTTCTCTCTCATCTTTTATCTTCCTTCACTAAATCTAACATGGTATCAGAGCGGGTCTGTATGTGACGACTCGTCACTTAAAGAGGATCTTCTTCCTCGAAGCTCGTTATACAAGTTAGAAGTTCTGGATAAGTCTGAGATTTTGGGCGATCCTTAAAGTTTCTGCTTAAGGGTTTACTCCTTAAGGGAGTTTTTTTTGCTCCGGCTGGGTTCGTAGAAACCTGTACCTGCGGCTGCTGGTATAATATTGAATTTTTACACTGCCTCGGGATTCGTGCAAAACAAAAAAACATGTCTTTGAGCTGCGAAAATCTGCCACTTTTAATCACAGGTAGTTCTGAACGTGTTTCAGAGCTTCCAGGTACATAAAATTCGTGTTTTTACTTTGCCTCGGGAACCGCGCTAGAGGTTTTTTTTCGAATTAGAAAACGTTTTTTGGTGTTTCTAAGCTCTAGCTCATGCTGCTACTGCTGCTGCTGCTGCTGACATTATCTGTTATGTGGTCGGAAGCCAAAGGTTCAATATTTCTTTTTCTTCTGCCATTGTTGGAAGGCAAATGGTCCAAATTGATATGTAAGTGCTAGATGCACAACCTACTGCCCTTTAAAAGGGCTTTCTGCTGCTGCTGAGTCGTTGGACTCGTACAACTGAGCCGTTGGACTCATATTGCTGAGTCGTTGGACCCGTACTGTTGAGTTGTTGGACTCATACTGCTGAGTCGTTGGACTCATACTGTTGGCATCACTGTCGCATTGCTGCATGGAAAGACTCAATTTTTACTGCCTTGGTAATTGTGCCAGACTGTTCGAAGAACGGAATTTGAGTATTTTCTCTCCAAGCTAGACCTTCATGATATTTACACTCCAGCTTGAGGGGGAGTGTTAAGAGTTAGGGGTAGTTTAGTAATTTTGTTAAACTTTGGTTAGCTATTATTTTTTTATTGTTTATTTTACTTGCTCCTCAAACCATGAATGGCATAATTGTAATTTTGTATTTTCGGATTCTATTCTCCTTCTCTCTTCCCCTTCTTCCTATCTCTGCACTTTTCTCTCATATTTTATCTTCCTTCACTAAATCTAACACAGTCCCTTTGCTCTATTGGCTTTGGTATGTTCTGCTTCTTTTTTTATTTCGACATATTCTGGTGGTGCTACCTTTCATTGTCTTTAGATCTTTATGGTGTTTCTTTGTTGTAGGCTTACTTCTCCCTGAACCTGAAAATCACTTCTTTTAATGGCTCAATTTCCATAAATTAATAAGAGGGAACAAAAAATACTCACAGCCAAATTCAAACAAAGCTTCATGCGCTTGTCAAAAGAAAAAAAAGAATAAATCTAACATTGCAGCCTAATTCAGAGGTTGGATATTTTTTTTTTGTGAAAGTTGAGGTTTTATTTCATTTAAGAATTACATCCCAAAATGGGTTACATCAATTTCCTAAGGAGTCCAAACAGTTAGCACTTGCTCATGGACACCCTTTTTAGCTAACTCATCTGCTCTACCATTGGCAGATCTAATTACATGACTCCATGTTACAACAAAAAAAGCAAGATCATTTATCTCATTGAAAGTGTAAATATGTCTCCACGAAGGCTTAGAAGCTCTCTTGCACCATGAAATGATGGTCTTGAGTCGCCCCACCACTTGAAGGGGACCTGAAAGCCCTAAATCTTTATAACATCTCGGACCATGAAGGAGGCTGACTGCTTGCCAGTAGTAGAGTCTGAAATACCAATCGGTCTTGTGTAAGTGAGTAGTACTTCTCCTCTATGGTCCCTGATGAGTCCTCCTACCCCAGATGGCCCTGGATTCCCAAGTGAGGATCCGTCAAAATTTAACTTATAGGAGGATGGTGGGGGGGCAGCAATTGTTGAATAGGTGTAATACTAGATCTGGCTTCTCTAGCATGTTCAGCCCACGACCTCCAAATTACAGTAGAATCAACACTACGAAATATAACCTGAGTTTTCAACCAGCCAATAATCTGGTGGAGAAGTTGATGACAAAGAACTCCTCAAGGCTTGGTTTCGTTCCGGAATACCCTGTTGTTCCTTTCCCTCCAAATGGCCCAAGGAATGTAACCCATGCAACAATTGTACATAATGCGACCCTTTGTGCCATGCCCAAAATAGCTAATGAGTGGGAGGAAGCCTGCCCTTTGTAGGTGGTGGATCTATAACATTGGTTCAAAGTAAAGAAAGAATAAGTGAATTTGTTTTTGGAAAAGTACATGAACTTTATCCAGATGGGCACAAAAGGTATAGGTTTAACCAAAGAGATGCATAACCAAAGACGAACATGGTTTATGCACCGCTAATGTAGTGGCTTGTCGAGCATTTGACAAACTCACACCATCCATTTCAAATGGGATTTGTCCCTGGTGTACATTTCGGAGTACTCCAATGGCTGATCTCTGCAATCGACCTTTTTTCTTCCCTACTGCATAGGTGTCCGGAGACCACACTAGCCTCACCCCACCAAAATTTCGTATAACAAACTTTGGTCGCTAGTAAGCCCCTTAGATAGTCAATTGGGCTAAAGAAAGAAGTGCCCTAAAAATGAGTTCTTTTCAAAGGTAGCTAAGCCCATAAGAAGAGAGTTGATGTACGTAGACATTTTTTCAATTGTCAGCCCACAAGGGCTATGGTCACAACCTTCAACCCCGAAAAGATCGGATTTGCGCTAATGTGGATTCGCAGCTATGGTAGTCCATATCAAAATTGTGTGATAACGATCAATAGACCACTTGTTTAATTAGACCAGAAATTTGACCATGAAATTTAATACTGAAATTTAGTTTGGATTTGGCTACTCTAAAACCTACTTTAAAAGATTTTTTTGAGGAAAGCAGGTGTTATTTGACAGTTTTACCTCAAAGCACCTAAAAACTTTCTGTTTAAAGTGACAAAATCTCACTGGAATTTTGATCAATAGGGTTGACTTGAAACTAAGAACTCTTAATTGAAAATTATTCACTAAATATTATCATTTTTACTGTAACACTAAGTCTAATCATAAAAAGACAGACATTCCAAATCTAATAAAACTCTTAAATGTGAATCACTTTTTTGCTGTTTGTACCTTTTTAAGGAGATTACAATTATAGAAATAAGAAAACCCACCTCAAAAAAAAATTCTAGCATGCGCCCTCAAACTGGAGTGTATAACTGCTATTTGCCATGAATTCTCTAGATTTCCAAATTTAAGAAAAAAGAAATAAAGCACAAACTTGGTAGGTATATCATACAAACTATTACCTTGTGTTTGTCAACTGAAATTATTTCCTTCTCTATGTCATTGCCACAGTATTGGTTTGAGAATTCCTTGAGTAGACAAACTATTACCTTAGAGATTGTGGTGGGGAATAAATTATTTGATCTTTTCCTAGATTATAGGAGCAATCAGGGTCAAGACATAATGGGACCTAACGCCCAAACGCTTATCATTTGGGGAAAGATGTTGATTTTACTGCCATGCAGGAAAGATGTGCAGGTGCAGAGACATTGTCTGTTGTTGCTCAAATGCTTCATAAGTCTAAGACTCATATGCTGTCAATGCTTCTTCAGAGTAACACTGCACTGGTTGAAGATTTCTATACAACTCTGGTTCGTTCTTTTTCTTGATGATTTTCGTATTTGTTGCAGTACTGCATATTACTTTTTCTTACCTTAATTCTTCATGTCAGTGTTTGGACTAAACAAAACTTTTTTCCTACTTTTTCAGGTGGACACTGTCCCTGATCTTATAGAACATATCCATAGGACAACAGCAAAAATACTTCTTCATTTAAATGGGTAGGTTATCATCCACCAGTTGAATTCTTGTTTTAAGTTTATTCTGAAGACATTAGAACTGCCATAGTTGATCTTCAATCTTTTCCAAGGAGAGGCTATGTGTAGGTGAACGACAATGATAAAACTCCTGTGCATCAAAGCATATTTTTAGGTTGATGTCTTGGCTGTATATCAACTGGCAAAAGTGATCTCCATCAATCAAGATCATATTAAAAAGCTGCTTGACTATGGCATAATTCATGCATGCCCTTGGTACCTTTCTCAGTGCGCCCCCCTCCCTTAAATTCTTTGGATTCCAATTCTAGTGAAGCTCCATACTCACCCCTATAATTGGGATGGCGTAGTACTAATGCTGTTGATGCCCTCTTGCTCTATTGATGTCCCCCACCCACCCACACACACACTATTGCATAAAAACAAAATATTTTTGTCATTTTCGATGCCGTATGTGTAGCGACTAATCATAGCGAAGTTATGTCCTGGATATTTATCGTTATATAAAGAGAGAAAAATGTACTCTTTGAGATAGTTGTCAAGGTTATTAACTTTTGGCAGTTTTATTTATACCTATTTTAAGACTTTCTTAATCGTTAGGAGAATCCAAAAATCTGGTTATGTTTGGAAGGAGCTCAGATCATTGTTTATTCTTAAGCCATGACTTACGGTTATTAACTTGTATTGCCACATGGAACAACTATGGTTGGGTTTTTGTAACCTAGTAGAGCTTTTCGTGCCCTGGGAACAATTATTTTTTTTCACTTGTATATGTTGATATCATTGAGGCCAGTGCTTGCGTATGTTGCAACTGATTGATTTATTCTGGTTGTGGTTCGTTTTTGCTAGATTGTTGAGAAATGTGTGGTGTCTCTGGCACTTCTATGAAGAAAATTTTCTTTTGGCTTCTGGATTAGCTATTTCTTGGATTTATGTTCTGCAGTCAACTAAGAGGTTGCTGTTAGTTTAGCTAAAGATGATGTATGCAGCTCCTATATAGTTGTTGGATGCTTATCCCTTTTGTAACTTTAGGATTTTCTTGTCCTTTGGTTGTTACAGTCAGATTGTTTGTAAAAATTGCATAATTTTGAATATAAAAAAGAGAGAAAATTAGTGTTGGAGTCGGCTCTTAACTGGTGGGTTCACTTTCATGCAGCAACTTCTCTCTCATTTAGTCATAAAGCTGATTCTAATAACTTTTCCCGAGATCCCAATATATCTTTTAGGATTGTCTATTTTCTTTTTACATTTTTATTACATTTTTCTTCTCTTGTCTATGTACTTCCCATTTCAAAACAATATATCTTATGCTGTTGCAAAATGAAAATTATTTCAGGTATGTGGACAGAATAGCAAATGCCAAGTGGGAGCTGAAAGACCTTGGACTGGAGCATAATGGGTTGGTTTTCCAATTTTTTGTCTTTCTCATGCTACTCTTATCTTCTTCTCATATTCTTCCTCCAATTTTCTCTTTTTGACAATTGTTTTCCATTTCATTTCAAAACTTCCTCCTCCCTTCCTCCAAATTTTGACTTAATAGGAACTGATAGTCTTTGTATTCTAACATATTAATGATGGGCCTAAACAATTTTAATACTTATGGGCTCACGTTTTAGTGTCAAATTTCCAGTCTTTTTTCTCTTTTTAAACTGTTTCTTTTACCCATTGCTTTGCACTATGAGAGAACATTTAAACTAAATTGGTTTAAATTACTGTAACTGTTATTATCTTTATATCCATATCACACTTGTTTAAGTGCTTAAATCTATATCCTGGTGCAACTTGAACCCAATTTTTCACACTAGAAAGCCGTCTTTGCATCTCCTGATTCAAAGTGCCATTTTCTTGAGAAACAAAGAAAGTTCTAGCATGTTTGTACTGTTATTTACTGATGTGTGCAGATTTCAATTTAGAAGCTGCAACTGAAATAGGGTTATAAATCTCTATCCATGCATATAGTTGTTAGTAATATTTCATTAGAAATCTTTGAATAACACATATTATCGATATCACAACCTTATCCTGACATAGCATGCTTGATGATTCTCTCTTTTATTTTTATCAAACGACAGGTAACTTCTCTAGCCATTTTATTATTCTTGTGCTTTACAGGTATGTTGATTTGTTGTTGGGAGAGTTTAAGCACTACAAAACAAGGCTAGCTCATAGCGGGATACCGAGGGAGGTAAAGCTAATTAAACTACTGTATCTTTTAATAAAGTGTTGCTCTTTGTTGGAAAAGAGGGCTTGTTGGAAGAGATTTTCATTACTTATAAAACCATATCCTTCACCATTCTTTATCATGTGGATATGTTTGGCTATCAAATTTGACTTGGATTGAGCAGTTCAGGGGTGGTTTTCATTTTCCACAATGGCACACTCTGCAATCCATTATTATAGTTCACTTATAGAAAGATCCCTCTTGCAAATAATTGAACTGAAAAGATTAACGCATATTAAAAAAACTGATAATATTGAGAAGTTAGGGACATTTGAAGAATTGAAAGTCTCTTGCACCTATTTGAAGTACTTTTTGTTTTACTGTTTAAACATCACATTGTGAGTTTAGAGGAAGTGTGTGAACCAAGTACAAGGGTGGACTCATCATACAGAGCATTGAGATTTCCAGCAAAGCATTGCTTCTAAAATGGTGGTGGAATCAAAATGCCAACCGTGATGCACCGTGGGACAGCAAGATTGGAGGTTTAACTGGCATTTAAGCAGATGGTGATCAGTTAGTTAGAAGAGGGTTAAAAAATTTGTTGGCAGAATTCCAAGGGCATGTGGGGAAAGGTAAATGAACGGAGTTCAGAAATAATTACTGAACTCTGCACTGAAGGATGTTTTTCCAAGATTGTTTGCACTCATCAGACAGCCCTCCATCCTTGTAGCAGACTTACTCAGGGGAAAACCTTTTTCCTGTATTTCTTGCAGCATGGTATTTAGAAGGAAACTGAGAGACCTTGAGGCCGAGTCCTTGAGTAGACTGGATTCTGAATTGTGGAAAAATCATCCTACGCCAAGGATGAGTTGATTTGGGAGGCCACCGTTAAAGGTGTGTTTTCAGTCGCCTCGACATGGTTTGTCTAAGACCTTCATGAGCTGATTTGGACTGAAGACCGTCATGAACAACTATGGTTTCTCAGAAGATGGGAGCTGGTCATGATTGGAAACTATGGATGTCATTCTCTTGGCCTTCTCTTGGTCATATGAAAGCTGCTTAGTTAAGCTCTAAGCTCTGGCATTTCTGCAAGCAAATTATACTTTTAGTTGGTGATGGAAATTCTGTACTGCTTTGGAATTACCTGTGGCTATGTAGTAGCAGTCGAAGATACAGGTTCCTACAAATTCAGCAACAGCAAAGGAACTCCCTTTAAGAGTAAACCCGTACGCACAATACTTCTTTCAGCAGTAGAAGCCATTATCAAGGGATAATGGCAGAAGAACACAAGAAATAGACAAACTTTAAGGATCGCACAAAATCTAAGACCTTTCCAGAACTTTTAACTTGTACAACGAGTTTTGTGAAAGAAGATCTCGTGACCTCTCTAAGTGACAAGTCGACACATACAAACCTCGCTCTGATACCATGTTCGATTTAGTGAAGGAAGATAGAAGATGAGAGAAAAGTGAAGAGATAGGAAGAAGGGGAAGAGAGGATGAGAGAAAGAGGTCGTACGGTCATCATGACCTACAATCCTAAAACATATATTAATCGAATCTGAAAATACAAAATTACAATGATGCCATTCATGGCTTGAGGAGCAAGTAAACTAAACAATACAAAAATAATAACTAGCTGAAGTTTGGTAAAAATTACTAACTACCCCTGACTCTTAACAGTTCTTTTTGTGTTTGTCAGCTTTTACTTAAGGTCCCTGTCTCCACAGCAAGATAACCTTGTGGCAAGGTCTGCTTGGGAGAGCTATCAGCCCTTCCAATAACCAAGTTCTTTGTGTGAACAGTGCAGCACAAAAATATAATCTTGTGCGATCACATTCAGCATAGAGGGATGAGCCTTCTCCTCTTTGCCCTCTTTGCAATGAGGATTTTTAGGTTGTGGGTCGCAAATTGGCGCAATTTTCCTCTTCTTCAATGATTTGAAGCTTCTTTTGGAGTTTTTTTTTAACTTTGAAAAATAATATCAGTACTTCCCTTTTTTTTCTTTTGAGAAGGTGAAACATTTATTAATAGAAATCTGATGATACAAATAGTGTTACAGTAATAGTACAGTTATGGGCATAGTCCCTTTTCATAGCTATGGTAATGGGTACTATCCATTGAGCTTGCTTGTTTTAATTATGCTCTTTTCTGCTCCAGCTTTTGCTAGTTTGTCAGCCACTGAGTTGGCTGATCTTAGTACGGCTGTCCAAGCAATTCTCCACTCTTTAGTGAGGTCCAGGGGATTGTGCTTTTCTTTGCTGCCCATCCAATAACCAATTGGGAGTCTCCTTCAATCTCTATGGAGTCATTATAATACTGCTTGGCAAGCTTGACACCAGCTAACAGAGCTCTTGTTTCTGCCTCGTTTGATCGACAAACCCTTCTGGCCCAGAGTATGCAATGAGTACTTCCTGATTTTACTTCGAGGTTTTACATCGAGACGTGGCTGCATAGTTGGCGGTTAAGGTAAGAGAAAATCTTAGGTTTAGGGTTTACCCATTGAATAGGTATATAATATTTTTTTTAGAAAAATAAAATCTTACAGATTATCTCTGAGTTTCTCTTACCTGGACTGCAACATGGACGCCGCGTCAGGATGTAAAGTCTTCGAAGTAAAAAGCCGCAGTACTTATATCACCGCTCTTTAACTTTATATTCCTCTCTGCACCAATTGAAGCTTTGATTGCTCAACTTCATGCATATCATCTACAGCCAGGGGTCATCTTATGATTGATGCCTGTATGGCATTCATTTCCTGGTGCATATGTGAAGAGAGGAATTGGACGGTTTTTCAACACTAACGATACATGGTGCATCGACAGCAAGGGGTTGTGGTATTTGTTGATCCCTGTGGCATTCATTCCCTGGTGCATGTGTGAAGAGTGGAATTTGAGGAATTTTCAACACTAACGAGAAATGGTGATGAATTGGTTATTGTTATCAAGGACTGATAATACATTGGCTGTGTATGCTAAGTGAGTTTGAAGATCTTGGTGATGCTAAACTTTATCCGTCTTGGTCCTCAGAAGTGGCACCTCTTGGACCTTCTATGCGCCCCCAAATGGCAGAATGGTTCCTTCCCCCTGAGCATTGAATTGAATGCCGATGGATCATCCTTTGGGAACCTGGGGCTTTGGGTTTCGGTGGTTTCTTTTGAGATCACAAGGTGCAATTCTAGGCTCCTTCTGTGGCCCACTTGGTGTCTGCCATTGCAGAAGTCATGTGGTTAATTACAATGTTTTAGGATTCTTCAGGCTAGACTTGGTTCCCTTGAAAGTAAAGCGTGACTCCAGCACGGTTATTGGATGGTGCAAGTGGTCCTCAACTCCGCCTTAGCAATCTGAACCTCGTCAGTGAGGTTTCTGTTCTCGCTAGCCTTACCAGCTGTAATTGGACTTCTATTCCTTTTTATGCTAGTGCATTGGCTGATGAGCTTGCTAAAATGTCTTGTTGCAGACCGTCCTTAGATGCATCCTTTGTAGTATGTTTGTATTGCCATTGTTTGATTTATAAAATTTTGCTTTCCTTGAAAATAAAGAACATTTCAGATCTTTTAGAAGTCACGTGGAGGGTTTGTAATTGGAGGTCATGGGTGCAAATCTCCTTAGTGGCATGAGAATTGGAATACCAAATTTCAATAAAACAAGATCTTTTAGAAATTTTTAGTAAGATACTAATAAGATTTAAAAAAATATTTGTAGAAAAAGTTTTATAGATTAGTCCCACATTCGAATATGAGTAGAAAAGATCTTGATTCACCAGTGAGAAACATGTTTCCTAACTTCGGCTAGTCATTTTGGGTGACGTCCCACGATGCTAGAGTGGCAACCTCCAAATTCTCCTATGATTAAGCTTAATTTTGCTGGATCCTCCAAGGGCAATCCGGGGCTGGCTGATCTTGGCGGTGTGGTAAAAACCTATAAGGGAGAAGTCCTCATGTCGTACTCCGGATCTGTAGAAGCAAAATCCCTGCTGGTCGGCATCAAGTTAATTAAACAGCAGTTCATTCAGCCGGTGGAAGTGGAAGGTGAATAACAACTAGTCATTAGCTGGGCAGCAAAGAGTAACTGTGCCTCCTGGTCTTTAATGAGTATTTTGTATGAGTTGCGAGACATAATCGAGGATTGGAGAATCACTTGGTTGGTTATCCCTTGTTCAGCCACTTCTGTGGCTGATAAGTTAGCAAAGGCTGATGTTGATAGGATTGGAGTTCTTATGATGTTGTCCCTTAAATAGGAGGTCTAGGCCTCAGCTGTACTATTGTACTTGTATTACTGGTTTTATCATTGCTTGTACTATGTCCTACATTTTATCAATAAAAGCATCACTTTCTCAAAAAAACTAAAAATAAAAATAGGTTTTAAAAAAATAAAAATAAATAAATAAATTTATTAATTAAATAATAAATAATAAATAATTTGAGAAACTTTAGACTCACTAATAAGTTAGGATCTTTTCTACTCAATTTGTATGCGTGACTGAACTCTAACAAAAGGCATATTTCACTAAAATCCCAAAAGTAATGATTACAAGTAAGAAGGATTTTTTATGGTGTGGAGCGTAAGAGAATCCCTTCTTTGACTAATAAATCAGTCGTAGAATATGCAGATCTTGAAACTTAAGACAGAGAACAGGAAAGACTTATAGAGATAACATATTTCTTAGAATACATTCCATTGTCTCCAAGGCCTTCTTGCCCATACCACAGCTAATGACACTAGAATCTCCTTTAATAATTAATTTATCCTGAAAGTGGCTACGAAAGAGAGAAATGCCTTGATGGAGAGGAAAAGCTCCACAGAATTATAAACACTTCATAAGATTTAAAATTTAAAATTACTAAAAGTGACAGCCTGAACAAAAATTTCTAGCATCTAATTGAAACATTTCCTGACAAGGGTACTGATGGACCTTAATAATGGTAATCTTTTCCTTTGTCCCTCAGGTACAAGACCTCCTTATAGAATATGGACTTGAAAATGTTGCAGAAGTTCTAGTTGAAGGCTTGTCACGTGTAAAGAGGTGCACTGATGAAGGACGTGCTCTGATGTCCCTAGATCTTCAGGTTCTCTTTGTGCAACTACTAAATAGTTGTTGCTATTAAAATACATGTTTCAAGCATTATGTGTTTATGTAACATCTAAAGAACAATCTTATCTGCAATTTAACAGGTTTTAATAAACGGATTACAACATTTTGTCTCAATAAATGTGAAGCCAAAGATGCAAGTAGTGGACACTTTTGTTAAGGTAAATGTCTTGGTAGCTGAAGCTTCCTATATTCGATCAGTCATGTTTGCGAATTTAAGATGCGCATTGTGTTTTTTTAAGCGGTGATTATGCTCTATTACTTTCCAAATTCAAAAGAATGATTTACATCTGGAACGAAGTTTTCAAAGCTGGATAAAAAATACAGGAGTACCCTTAAATTAGAGGGAGGTTGCTGCCGGATATAAGTACAGGTATATTTGTGCCTCCAAACTAAGATGCACATTGTGATGTCAAACATCAAGAAATACTTATGCTGCATCCCGTTATTTGGGAATCTTTTGGTGTCCCCAAACTTGCATTATCTCAAATGCTATTAAATTTGATCAGTCATGTTTGGGAATTTAAGACGCACGTGATGATGGCAAACATAAACAAGTATGTAAAACACTGCTGCCCTGTTATTTGGAAGTCTCTGGTTTTTCTTCCCTCAAGATCTTATATCCTTCCATAGTAACATCTTTGTTGTATTTAGGATGGACAGATGGCATAAGTAGTATTCATAATTAGATGTGAGCGTGTTGTTGAACCACAGGAATTTATATTAAAACAGTTGTTTAAGGGGGTTCAACTATGTGGTAAAGGCCCCATTTGTAATTCATTGTCAAGAGAAGTTTTGGCAGGTAGCCAGAAAATGGGGCATGTGGGATTTGTGGTTGGAGTCCTTGGCTTCAAGTTTCCACAGGGGCATGAGGTAGAGGCCTTTATGCAAGCACTCTGTTTCAAAATAGTAGTCCGCCAACAAAGGGACATAGATGACATTGCTGCTGATGATGATGATAATTATAATGATGATTATAATGATTATGATGATGATAATGATGATGATGACCATGGTTTTACCGTAATTCCGTATGCTTCACTTTTGTCCTTACCTGTATTGTGCTATAACGTCTTTTGCTTTAACGGTATGAACATGAATCACCTGTTTTATTGTGTCAGGCCTACTATCTTCCAGAAACAGAATATGTCCACTGGGCACGCTCTCATCCAGTAAGAAGAATATTCTGCATCGAAACTACTTTATTTATGTAAAATAAAGTTCTAAAGGGAGGAACTGTCTCCCTATTTTTGGTTTTAAATCACAAGATACCTTAGTATTTTCTTAGTACTAGTATTGAATGGCAATGTTATCTTGACTACTAATGAAGTCCCTTCAAAAATTTATCTGCAGGAATATACTAAAAATCAAATAATAGGGTTGGTTAATCTCGTTGCTGCTATGAAAAGTTGGAAAAGAAAGACAAGGTTGGAAGTGCTGGAAAGAATTGAAATTGGCAACATGTAAAAAGGTAATGTATGTGAACACATTATTTATGATTAATGTTCATCTAGCTTTTCCTATTTTGAGAAAGCCTATTTCCCCTCGTTGGTTGTATATTGGACAAAGCAATAAAAGAAATGTATCATACATTAATATCTCTGGCGTCATTCTAGCATGATATTTTCCCACAGGATACGTGTATAATAAGATCACATTATTTTGCTAAAAGAAACTGTCATAATATTGGGGGCTCTTGAACATCTCTTGATTGTATTGTGGAACTTTTGTTTATTTGTAGTGTTTACCATGAGAATCCAAAGCACATTTACCAAATGTAGATGTGAATGAGGTTCCTAAAATGAGAAGAGGATAAAGAGATCTAATAAAATTTAAACATTCTCTAAATATTAGATTTGATATCAGTACTTTCTGATTTTACTTCGAGGTTTTACATCGTGACATGGCTTCATAGTTGGCGGTCTAGGTAAGAGAAAATCTAGGGTTTAAGGTTTACCCATAGAATAGGTAGATAATATTTTATTTGAAAAATAAAATTTTGCAGATTTTATCTTTTGAGTTTATCTGTTACCTGGACTGCCACGTCAGAATGTAAAATCTTAGAAGTAAAAAGGTGCAGTACTTATATCACAGCTCTGTTACATATTATAGAGCAAGGGAGCCGCCCGCTTATTTGTTAACACCGGACAGTAGTAAGTCATTCATCCTGGATTATAAGGCGTCGTCTGCAATGTTCTTCGATGGGATTGCCTTCAATTTTCCTCTCCTCCTAATTGGTTGAAAGAAACAAGGTTTAGGGCTGAATTTGTAGATTCAAGATTCAAAATGAGCGTTTGACATTTAATGACAAGGGTGACTCTCTTCATCCTTTTCACGATATGCGCTTGTATTATTAGGTTAGGTTTTTCTGGTTCATATCACCTTCGGTATTTGTATCCTATGCCCAAAGGCCATATTTGTGAAGAATCAAAATTGTTGGTACCTACTCTGTTTCCTTTAATTGAATATTTGATATAGCTATTCTTGAAAATGTCTTCAATATTTTTTTTAATCGTAAAATAAACTAATGCATAATATAATTAAGAATTTGACCAAGAAATTGAAGGCGGAGTAACTAAAGCATGTGAAACCACCTTAGGACATTGAACAAAAGATGTCAAAAGAAGAACAAAAGGAATGTTTTATAATGGGGGATAGAATTGTGTGGGGAATAATAATAAAGGTGAAAGCAGGGAATCTGAGTATATCCTGATTAATTTTTAATTAAGAGTAAAAGGGTGCACATAACCAGCAGTGTGGTGAAAATCGAGGTAGAATAAATGGACAAGGTAGACGAAGTGAGGAGGAATATAAGGGACTAATTCCCGGGTTGATTTTCAATTAGAGTTAAAGTGTATATGTAGGCCACTAGTACATGCCAATAGGCATATACTGTAAGCTTGGAATTGTAGAATATACAAAAAAAAAATTTTATCAAACCAAAATTCTTCAATTGATAAATATATTTCAAGATCTTCTGATAGGTCTCAACGAATCGATAGTTGTTGCGGAAGATACAAACGAGAAAGAGGAAGATGCCAATAACTGATTACACATGGAGGTGGTTCCGTTATACACTTTCATAACTACAAGTTAATGACATGTTGAACTAACTCTATTAATTGTCTGGTATTTTGGTTGGGTTTAACTACTTGATTTGATCTCCAGCGTTCCGTAACTGTATTTTCTTCCTTTGTATGCTTATCAATACCTCTCCTTCGTTGAGAAACTTGTCCTCAAGGTTCGGCAAGCTCTTCTGAATTTGTACCGCTTCTTCCCTCGTGGCTTCCTCTGAAGTTAGACCTTTCCAAAGAATAAATACTTCTTTGACAAAATGATTCCCCTGTTTCGTCAACCTGTCATCCAGAATTGAAAGTACCGTTAAAGATAGAGTTCCATCAGAGGACATTTTTGGAAGCTCATTATTGTGTAGAATGAGAGGACCCAATTTTTTTTTTTTTAAGGACACAAGAAAAACTGGGTGAATTTTGGAGTGCATTGTACCTTGTATGCGACTTCTCCGATTCAACTTTCGATCTAAAAGAGACAGTAAAATTTGTGTTAATTTGTGAATAGCTCTTCGATGGACAGACTGTTGGTGATATGATTGTGGTCGGGCGAAGACCCAGTCACCCACAATAAAGCTAATATCTCTTCATTGTTTGTCAGCTAGGAGCTTCATTTTGGAGTTGGCTGCCTGTAATGTGGTCTTTAGTTGTAGTTGTTTATCCCGTTCTGTGAGTTGAGCATCCACTCCATTAACTTTGGAAGATTCGAATGTATAGTGTGGAATAGAGGGTGGTGATCCTCGTATGATGCTTGAAACGGAGACATTCAGATGGAGGAATGGTATGAGGTGTTGTACCAAAATTTTGCCTAGGGGAGATAAGTGCCTTAGAGATGAGGATTGTGATGTATGTAACAACACAAATATTGTTCGAGGTACCGGTTTGTGACTTTTGTTTTACCATTAGATTGTGGATGCTAGGATGCACTCTTTTTGAGCTGAGTTCTATTGAGACGATGGAATTCCTTCCAGAAATGGCTAAGGAATATTGTATCTCAATCGCTGATGATGGAGCGTGGAATGCCATGGAGCTCCACCACATTGTCGATAATTTGTTGGCGATAGTCTTGGCTGCAAACCAGTGAGATAATGGGCAGGCTTTGTAAGGTGATCCACAATGACCAATATAGAATCTTTTCCGTTCGAACGAGGTGTGTGGACCGGTAGATATTGCAATAATCCTACTGGAGATAAGGAGTCAGCTTTGACTCTTTGGCAAGTGTCACACTCAGAGACATTATTTTGGACGGTTTTAAACATGGGAGCTGTTTGATCTGTTGTGAGTCGGTAAGATGTCAAAGTGTCCACCAGAAGGTAAGTCGTGGAAATGCTGTAATAACTCCTTGATAAGGGTGGAATTGGAAGGAATGATTACCCTATTTTTATAAAATAATAATCCTTCCTAGTAGAGATAAGGATTGCACGGATTAACTTCTGCTTTATTTTGAAATTTTTGGTAATGTGGATCTTCTGTGATATCCTTCCTGATCGTCTCTCAAAGGTGAGGTCTGAAGACAAAAATATTATAGTATATCGAAGTGTTGGGCATCATGGAGAGTGCATCCACCACTGATTTGTCCTCTTCTAGTTTATAGACAATATCATACATAGCCGACGAGTTTGGAGACCCATTTTGCTGCTCGAGAGTGAGAATCCTTTGCCCCAAAATATATCGTAGACTGCATTTCTTTGTCTAGATGATGAAGCGGCGCCTAGAACGTAAGGTCGCCATGTTTGTATTGCGAGGACTATCTCACTGTTGCTAACATTTCTCATACATAGGTGGACCAGTTCTTCTTGGTCGAACTTAAAACTCTGCTCATTAATGCTAGCGACCGGTCATTCTGCAAGAGGACTGCTCCTATGCCTTCGCCAGAGGCATCAATTTGAAATACAAAAGGAGCATTGAAGTCTGCTAGTTCGAGCATGGGCTTCATAGCCATGGCCTGCATGACTATTGTGCATGTTGTGTCTGCTTATCCTGTCCATCCGAAATTGTTTTTTTTTTCAAAAATTATATTGAAGGCCGAGTAATGAGGCCGTAATTTTCGAATTTAGAGGAAATGAGGGCTCGTGCATCCGTTAGAGTCCTCACAGACTGTGGAGGAGCGTCTGGTGGTCGGTCAGCCACACTGCTGTGAGTGCCTTTGTGTGATTTTCGGACAACTTCCTTGAGCGCTGCATATGACTGTCAAGTTGCTGGATTCCAGTGTCCATACGACCGACTGTATCGTGAAGAGATTGGATTTCGTTCTCCATTCGTTCAAGCGCCCCCCTTCAAAGATGATTGTCTTTCGAAGGGCCCATGAAATATGCTCAGCCTAAAGCAACCACACATGTCCGGACACTTCTTTCGAAGTCCACCGGCGCACCCCTCACCTACCCGTGCTGGTCTGGCCACGATTTGGGATCACACACAGACTGGTGGTATCCTTTCGTATTACCCTTCAGTCTCAACGAAACGATAAGATGGATGAACACGATAGAGGTCGTCAATCTCTTCATGTTAAAGCTTCCTAACGGCCACTCACACTAAATTAAAGAGAGATTGCACTCAAATAAACTAAAATAGATGAAGTTACATGAATCCAAACCCAAAATCACATTGCATTACTCACCCTAAAATGAATTTTAGCTACACAACTTGGAATCGGGAAGAATCCATGTTCATTGACATTAGATACATAATAGATAGGAAGAACGAAGATAAAACAGATGCAAAAGACTTGTACCCTTGAGTTTTTCCTTTTTCCTCCTTTAACGCCCAAAGTAGCTCTGCTTCACTCGTAATGCTAACTCTGCCTCAGCTACATGGAGGTGTGATACCCAAAGTGTGGTTATAGCACATATTTATAGGAGAGTATGGAAGATTCCCCTTTTTTGAAGTGCCCTAAGTGACATGGTGTCATGCGGCGTGGGACTCCTCTGATGGCGCTAGGTCTTGGTGCCAAGTGTGATGCCTCGCGATTATACGGCGTTGTGTTATGTTGTGTTATGTTGTTCTCTGCATCGCCAGCACTCTGACACTGGCTTCAATCGCCGCGGCGCTGTACATATGAGGTTGAGCGCTCCGGCGTTCGCTTTTGTCACCCCGGCGTCGAACGCGCAAGGGCCAGCACTCCGGCTTTGGATCCTGACTCCAAGGCGTTGTGCCCAGAAAGTTCTGATGCATCCAGCACTCCTACTCTGAGTCTAGCGTCGAGGCGCTGGACACTCCACTGCTTGAAGCCCTCGTTCACGCGGCTCCGTAGCTTCGAACGTGGGGCTATGAGGCGTCACGTGCAATGCTCCTCTTCAACGTAGCACCATAGACTTCCCTTTTTACGCCATGTGGCGCCGCCCTCTATATTGCTCCAAAATGGGGTTTTTTAAGCCGAAAGCGTCTAGTTTGCTTCTTCCTCTTTCCAGTTAGTGTTTAGTGAATATGAGGTACTTTCCTACAAAATCAACACCCAAAGTTAGAGGAAATTATGCTGGGTTTTAGGCAAAGTTTTGATAAAATTGTGTTGCTATTTCACTAACCAATACAACTCTTCAAGTTTTTTTTCAAAGCCTTTTGACTGTCGAAATCCCATGCACGTTTGCAAGAACATTTTTTAGCCAAAAGATGAGCAAATCACATTGCTGCCTTCAAATCCATACTCTCCTAATCGTCATAATTCATACTAGACTTATCAAAATCTTTGTTGTGATACTTATATTAAACTTTGGTTTCCCTTCAAAGCCACATTAATCTTTATTTTATCAACAGATCCTTAGCATGAACCTGTCACATACCAAAGTTGATCCTTCTGTCAAATTTCTCAGTGTCAAACCTTACAAAACTTGTAAACTTTAACATATTAGTTTCTACTCTTAACTTTGTGAATAACTGCATAGCTTTGTGAACAATGCCCTCTATGAAAACTTCCTCCTAATCGCACCCTAAATAGATCTCAAAACTTTGCATCTTGATACCATTTGTTATGAAGTTCGATTCCAAATTCATCCATAAGATCAAACAAATAACTAAGGAATTAAAAGAAAACAAGAAACAATCAGCATAACAAAAGATTTTTCTTAGAAAACTCCCAAATCGGAGAAAAGCAATTCACTAGAAAGAAATATACCATGTGAAATTTTTTTATAATAACACAACGATCTCTCTATCTCCAAAACTGACACACACACAAGTAAAAAACAGAAATAAATAAATCTCATATGTAAAATTGAAATGGAAGGTATATTATTCAAAACATTCTATCCAATGCAAGAAGACGAAACAATCTTTTATCACATCTCTTCTGTTTAGACTATCCTTGTATTATTTCCATTTGATATTAAGTTTGCAAACTTCTTGTATTTGATAGTCTAAGCAATTCATGATGGAATTCAAGCATTAAAATTGAGGTTTGACTGGATAAATTTTAGACAAGCACTTCCTTTTGAATATAATTTATGCAACACTATAACAGGATTATAAATTAAATTGACTTCACTACTATTGATTATTTGTGTGTGGGTTCAGTTGACCCATTTCGTACCAATTTAGGTTTTTCATTCAAGTGTATAACGAATGGATTCTCCAAAAAACATATTTTGGGTCAACGGAAATAATAAGCTATTTTTTTTTATAACTTAAGTATAAATGAATATGCACTGGATGGAAAATATTTGATGGATAGTAGCAGATATTAACTGGATCTCGTCAAATTCAAACTCAACCTAGCCCACTTACTATTCTGAAGGCCTAATTATTATAAATTATTTTCACTTTACGTCGAATTATTTATATTAGTTTAAAAAAAATCAGTTATCCAAAGAACGAAAGAATGGAACAAAATAACCGACAAATCTTATACATTTAGAGATCACAGTGTCGTTATTTTAGTGTGTCGTATCCAAATCTGGTAAATCTTTCACATCCTGTATTTACTTCCACTGTGGAAAGAAGAAGCGGGAGACTGAGTGATTTCAGCCAGCATCTTTAAAGCCACGCAAGGCTGATCCACAGGCACCTGCTCAAGACCTAAATGTTAGGAATTTAAGGAAAAACAGACAGGTGTAGTATGCTTTCAGCCCTTTTTTTCTTTTCGACTTCCTACATCATGTTTATGAGCTATGTCGTGACAAGAAACCAGCGAATATATGCAGTTTTCCTACCTGGCTGAGTCCCCTGAGTTTTAAGATTACCAGGTTGGGTCCGGCTTGGACTCGCCTTTCTGTAATGGGACGAGTCCACTCCAAGCACAAGCCTGACTCAGCCAAGTCTACTCAGATGATGACCCAAGATGGGTACCTCGATTGAGTTGGAAAACCCTGATTATATTTGACATTCAGGAGTATAGCTCTTTGATAGTCCTGGATGTAGTTTAAAGCCATTCATTGCATGCTTTGGCTGTAATAAGGTGACAGTTACTTACAAAATGCCCTGCGCCAAGAATCCAGTAGAAATAAAGGTTTCTGTAAGACTTTCTAAAAGCCTTTGTTTCTCCACCATCCTCACAAAAGAGAGGTTCGCGTCTTAAGTCTGTAAAATTTTGTAGTCCTTCCCACCTTGGAAACAGAAGAGGAATTGTATGTTAAAATCTTTGCCTTCAAGAAACATTAAAGCTTCCAATAGCATGTAAATTTTTTATGCTAGAACTGAACTTGAGCTTTTCAATCCATGCTTCAGTTCCCTTTGTTGCACAAATAACATCAAGCTGTAAAAAGCCAAATCGAAGATGTTAACCGTATCTGATCAAATAAATAATTTTGAATGGAGCATCTTATAATGAATTAAAGTGATCGATGACTCTCGCAAAATCTTAAAAAAAAATTCCAAATTTTTACCTGTCCATTGTATACAGTCACATTAACTCCTTTTGATAAGAGTTCATCGACCTGCGCGCACATAAAGCAGATATAGCAACCTTCTCCAGAAATAATAAATTCAGCTTCCATTCAATACGAAACTCCTTTTCCAAGGAAATCAGGGTCAAGTACGAGCCCGGTAACAGCGGGGCCTCAAGCCTTTTTTCTCTATTCAGAAAATTTATTGATCTTTCTGCATCAAATACAAATATACAGTAGGATTACCTCATTAATTCTTGGTTGCATGAAATCCTTTTGTAAGCCTGTGAAGACTAGATCGGACTGCCCTCCCCATCTGCATTGTAACAAGATATCAACTTTAGAATATTCAATCTCACATAAGAAACAATTTTGGAACAGGGAAAAATGGCACACCTTACATCCTTTGGGATAATCCGTAGCTTCTCCCTAATTATGCCATTCATGATACTGCCAATGTCGCTAGCTGATGTGACCTTTGAACTCAGATACTTCGAGTAGTACTTAGCAAAAGCTAAATTCAACTCATTCATGGTGGTCAAAGAAACCGGGTCTCTATCTGAGTCCAACATAAAATTATAAAAATCCTGTGGAAGGGAAAAAGATCTACACTTAGGAGAGCATTACCATCAAATTCATAAAAAAATAATAATAACACAGACAAGTCTCTCTACCACAAAGTTACTACTGAGGGAAATCGCACTCTCAAGCTCACTCCATGTCGCTGTTGCCTCTCCATACTGACCATTTTGAAGTTGTTGCCTAATCTTCAAAGCTAAACTGCTCAAAGAAAATACATATATTGTAATAACCTAGAAAAAGAAAAATAGAAGGGAAAAGTTTTTGTTTTTTTTTTTTTTTGAGCTAGTACCTGTTTGATTTTTCAAGTCCTCTGCTATCAAGTCGGGATACATCTCTGAGGAGAGGCCCCCAGGAGAACTGCATTTCAAACTTGTACCTTGGTGAACTTGTCTTAGAAAGTAAATACACGAAATGAAAATTACGAAACATGCAGTAAAGAAAAAGAAAAAAAAAAAAACATTACCACAAAATCCTCAGGTGAAATCCAACTATCACCCAGCACAACCCCTATTACCACAGCAAACAAAAACGTTACTCGGAACTATCGTTTCTGTAAACAAAACTTACAGAAATCTAGTGGCAATCTATGCATCCAAAAGGTTAGGCAGGTTATGAACCTCCAAGTTTAAGTTTCAATTTCCCCTCCTGAACGGCTTTTAAAATCGCTAATCCAGTCGTCACAGCGAATTTCCCTCCATATGATTCAGCTGCTAAGTACAAACGCCTGTTTCGGAGGCTCTCTTTATTATTAAAGAGCTCGATGACCAACTTAGTCAAATCAGTCGCTGCTTCCTCATCATTTTTCACCAGCAAGCTTTCATCTTCCACGTAACTGAATCCCGTTCCCACGGGATTATCCTACATTAACAGTTTTTACCAAAGCTTTGACATCACCGACACTCTCTAAAGAATGAAATCACGAAAAACAGAGGTAAAACAAGGGAAGAAGCTAAGAAAACAAAAGCATACCACAAACAACAGATCAGCTTTCTTTAACCATGTCGAGTTCCGGGGCTTCAAGTGCGAGTCCAAAGGTCCTATTTCCAGAAAATTCCCAATCCCCACTCCCGATCCTCCCTGCAATTTCCATTCATTTTGAAGAATTGAGAATACACAACGAACTCAACAAATGAAAAAGAGAGCAATCGCATGAAAGAGCTTCCGGGAATCTCACTGGGCCTCCTTGTAGCCACAGAATTACGGGCCATTCGGACTCTGCTACGCCGTTCCTCTGCGGGCTTCGGTAAAGCCACCAAAACATATGAGCCTCTTCACATTTCAAAGTTCAAACACACGCAAACGTCAGACTTATTCGGAACCCAAACATACCCGAAAAAAAAATCCGTTTACCCAAAAGAAATGCCGGCAGAAAAGATCCGCTTGCCCAAACACACATAAACGAAAAACAGTTTTGAGTTCATTCATTAGAGGTAATATTTCTTGTTGTGCATGTACCCACAAAAAATCATGATTAGTACTGTGAGGTTTTACGTGGTGGTTGTCCTCCTAGGAACTGGTTACCTATAGAATAAAAAGATATATATATTCGACTCTTATTTGACTGCCAATAAGGGTAATTAAACTTTTGCATGGTGATACGCATATCACCACTTTATACGAATTATCATATAATATGGTATACTCTGTAAATTGTTATAATGCATCCTAAAGTATAATAAATATATTATAAAATATCATAATCAATAATAAAATATAATAAAGTAATCACGATATACAATAATATGAGGGTCCCAGTACCACGATTGCCTCGAAAATACAGGGTGTGCAACCTACCGATCCGAACACGTTCATTAATTACAGAGGGCATAAAACATCTTTCAACACGAAAACTATTACACGGTTGAATTTCATACCTGCTGGATCCCGATGTATTCATTATAATAAGTTCGGACAAAGAAAATGATCAATCAAAGACTGTTTACGATAATAAAATATTTTGCCAGGTAATCACGTCGGCGTGGATTTGCAGACTCCTGTTCTTCGAAGCAAACCTCCAACTGACAACGTTTCAACTTTAAGACTCGTAAACGTCGATGAAAACATGGAATTCGAAAACGAGAGAATTAAAAGTGGTAGAGGAGTCTAGGCTTACTTGGTCGAACTTCAAAGTAGTCCCACTCTTCCGATCCGTCATCGGTGCCGGCGGCGACGGCGAACAGAGGCCATTCGCCGACGATTCGAAGAGCCGTCGCGAGCACGACGAAGAGCCACAGCAGAGACGACCTCGGCCTCTCCATCGCCAAAACGGAGACAGAGAAAGGCTCGGAGATTAATTAAACCCAATGAGGAACGGGAACAGAGCAGAGAGACTTTGGCCGGTCTTATCGTGGAAGAGAAGCGTGGTTGATAATTCGATGGCTTTGGAATCCTCGACCTCGTTCTGTCCTCATCAGCCAAAATAAAAAAACCGAAACACAGAAATATAACTAAAAATAAGAAGATAAGCAGAAAAAAGGTCCCAGAGAGAGAGAGAGAGAGAGAGAGAACAGGGACGAGAAGAAAAAAGAGGGAAAAACGGATTTGATGACGGAAGTGAAGACAGCGGGCCTGTCTAAATAAAGGCGTGACTGGAACTGACTGCGCGGATCTGGTAAGAGGTATGAAGCATCGATTAAAAAAGAGACTGATCAGAGAAAAAGACTTCCATGAGTACATTATACTGCAAATCTTTCTTCTGGGTCCATTTCGGGTTTGGTGGCTGTATTTATTTATTCTCACCTGCAGAATTGAATGTGTTTAAAGGATTGTTACTGTTCCAGTGACCGGAGAAAATGGGGAGATTGCGTGTGGCCATTGGGCACGGACATAACCCCCATCCCAAGCCTGACTTTGTGAATCTCTAAGGATTGTTGCATATGAACGCATCCCCCCACCGCGTGGGGCAGACTTTTTGCAACCCACTATTTGAATTTTTTTTTGAACGTTTATTTGATTTTTAAATATGTTATGAATGTAATTATTTTAATTATTCTTAGTAATAATCTCATTATGTAATACAGATTCATAGTATGATTTCACAAATATAAACCAATTCAAAACATAAGGTTGAAAAAATAACCCTTAAAATCTTTTACTTCTGCATATTCTTCTACCTTCTCTCTCTGATCTGAAAGTGATTTTTGTATTAAACTCGATATTATATTATAATAAAAGTCACAAAATTGATGAACCTACATATGAATATTTAATTTGTTCGGAGAACATGAAACAATAAACCAACAAAAAAATAGAAAAAGAGATTCATTGATTGTAAAATAAACAATTGACCAAATATAAGCTGAAAAAATTCAACAAGTCCACCGTACAAACCACAAACTATGGAATAGAGAATTATCCACAAAAAAATAATTAACTCATGAGTGACTTCTTTTAATTGAAATGAGTTACTATCATCTATCTAACTATACAAGTAATAATAGAGCCCTACACTTCCATTCTTAAACCAAAAAGCATGATTACATCAAAATGCACTTCTATGCATGATAAATACAATATGCAATGTAAAGTCATGCAAAATAAATGAAATTTGCATGAAAGAATTTTTAAACAATTAATGAAATTACAATGAGTGATGATGTGTGTAAGGCCATATTTTAATGTTAGAATTTACAGTATGACATGGCATCCTCGTTGGCAATTTAGGTAAGAAATAAAGTCTGATTTATCTTCCTATTCTATGGGTAACCTTAAACCCCAAACCTTATGTGGACTGCCAACTAGGCTGCCAGGTGGACAACCATTGTAGATTATTCAATGAATGCAAAATAGGAGGGTGTAAAAAAACTCCTCGGTGACACCACATAATATAAATTACGTTTTTCACTCTACGGTGATAGTAAACTTTAGAAATTACACTAGATATATACTATATAAAATTACTCGAGGAATGCTAAAAAAAAGATTAATGGGTAGCTCATTTTTATTAAACAAAAATAAAAAAAAGCATACAAGTTAAACGAAAGTAAGCACATCAAACAAAATGGCCTAATGCGACAGAAAATTAAATTGAATCATAAACTTTCATGCAAATTAGGTTGTACCTATAGGCCCTTTGTTCCATGTCAAAAGGTATCTAGTAGAGGTGCCCCTAAGTAATGTTACACGTACTTCCACAACGTACTCCCACAGACTACCCTTTGATGTGGATGCCACAAAGGTTTGCAATATCGGAGATTCTGAAAGTATCGAGCGTTAAAGAAACGGATATGTATCTTAGATACACATATAATCTATATGGATACTTTAAAAAACTTATTAAACATATAAAAAATATAAAAAATATTAATATTATTAATATAGACAACATAATATTCTTATTGATGCAAATATTTGAATAAATAAACAACATCTAAAATACCACTATCTTGCACATTTTTATTAATTGTTCTTTAAAAGGGTTTTCGTTATGTAATAATTAAACTCAATAAAATCCAAATGCATTGAACCAAGCATATTGATAAAATATATTAAATTTATTATAAATTTGAAATAATATAAAAATTATGAAAAATATATCATAAAAATAAAATAGTAAATATTTGAATCTGCATATGGTTCAAAATTCATCCTAAAACTTTCTAAAGCTTTGAACCAAATTTTTATCCCCTTTTCTATTGAACTATTGAGGAACCAGGCAAACCGGTTCGGTTCACGCGATCAGGACCGGACCATGGGAGGTCATCGTTAACCTCTTACGGCCGACAGAAGAGAAACCCTAGTTTCTCTCTGCCAGCATTCTAGCTGCTCTTTAAGGTGGTGACGGCCGTAGATTGGTCAGCCAACCTCAGGCGATTGTTCTACATGTAGTTCCGTGGTTGGAGGGCGATAGATTTCGCCCGAAAAATAAAAATATTGGGTGTGACACCCTGCTTCCCAAACCCTAAAAAAAAATTAGATATTTAAAGTAGCGAATTGTATCAACAAGTTTCCTAACTTGGAAAACCTACTTTTATGATTGGATAGAGGGGTTAGTTTCCCGGAAGAGTAATGCTAACGGTACGTTACTGTAGCGTACCGTTAGCGTACAGCCTGACGTGGAATGCTTATGTGGCATCCACGTCAGAAGTCCACTGGGAAAAGGAAAAACCGGAACTTTAGGTTTCCGGTTTTCCATTCCCTTCCCCTCTTTTGCCTTTCCCCTCTCTGCCCTTCCCCTCTCTGCCCTTCCCCTCTCTGCCCTTCCCCTCTCGCCCTCGCCCTCTCTGCCCTTCCCCTCTCTCGCCCTCGCCCTCTCTGCCCTTCCCTCGCTCGCCCTCTCTCGCCCTCTCTCGCCCTCGCCCTCTCTCGCCCTCTCTCGCCCTCGCCCTCTCCCGCCCACTCTCGCCCTCTCTCGCCCTCGCCCTCTCCCGCCCTCTCTCGCCCTCTCTCGCCCTTGCCCTCTCCCGCCCTCGCCCTCGCCCTCTCCCGCCCTCTCTCGCCCTCGCCCTCTCCCGCCCTCTCCCGCCCTCGCCCTCTCCCGCCCTCTCCCCCCTCGCCCTCTCCCCCCCCGCCTCTCGCCCTCGCCCTCTCTCTCGCCCTCGCCCTCGCCCTCTCTCGCCTCTCTCCTCTCCCGCGCCGCCCGCTCCCCGCCGCCCTCTCGCCCCGCCCGCTCTCGCCCCGCCCGCCCGCTCGCGCCGCCCGCTCTCGCGCCGCCCGCTCGCGCCGCCTGCTCTCGCCCGCCCGCTCTCGCCCCGCTCTCGCCCCGCCCGCTCTCGCCCGCCCGCTCTCGCCCCGCCCGCTCTCGCCCGCCCGCCTCGCCCGCCCGCTCTCGCCCGCCCGCTCTCGCTCCGCCCGCTCGCGCCGCCCCCCTCTCTCCCGCCCGCTCTCGCCCGCCCGCCTCGCGCTCGCCCCCGCTCTCGTGCCGCCCCCTCTCGCCCCGCCCGCTCTCGCCCCGCGCCGTCACAGGCTGCTCCATCCCCCCTTCTCGCCGCCCCTCGCCCCCCCCCCCCCCCCTCCTCCACCCCCCCTCCCCGGCCTCCCCCTCGGCCTCCCCCCCTCTCGGCCTCTCCCCTCTCGGCGTCCCCCCCTCTCGGCGTCCCCCCTCTCGGCGTCCCCCCTCTCGGCGTCCCCCCTCCCCCCCCCCCTCTCGGCGTCCCCCCCTCTCGGCGTCCCCCCGGCGTCCCCTCGGCGTCCCCCCTCTCGGCGTCCCCCCCTCTCGGCGTCCCCCCTCTCGGCGTCCCCCCCTCGGCGTCCCCCCTCGGCGTCCCCCCCCCTCGGCGTCCCCCCTCTCGGCGTCCCCCCTCTCGGCGTCCCCCCTCTCGGCGTCCCCCCCTCTCGGCGTCCCCCCTCTCGGCGTCCCCCCTCTCGGCGTCCCCCCTCTCGGCGTCCCCCCCCCCCCCCCCTCTCGGCCTCCCCCTCTCCTCTCAGCCTCCCCCTCTCGGCCTCCCCTCTCGGCCTCCCTCTCTGTTTTTTTTTTATTTGGAATTGTGTAATTACTTCATCCCTGTAATTACTTAATTTTATTTCTTTGTACTTAATCTTTTTTGTGTAATTACAAGCCTTTGGTGTGTTCTGTGAAGGAGAATTTAAATTGCAGTGCGGGTATGTTTGATGATCAAAGTTTATGAATATATGTATCGTAGCTGTTTGATTTATTGACTTACATGTTTTTAGAACAGTTGTATATTTGTAAATTGATTCATTTATCCTTGTAAATTGATTCATCTATCCTTGAAATGCCTAAATTGCTATATGGATTTTTCTCAAAATGATCTGTTTTATAGTTTCATAAGTTTTGCAGTGGATCTTTAAGCTCAAAATGGCAAGAGCGCTCAAAAGTCTCTCTTTTGAGAGGATGGTGGTTCGAATCCACCAAGATCCTTTTTTTTTTTTAATACAATATTTTTTCTAATGGCATTAAAGATCTTGAATGTGTATAAGAGGTAAATCATGTTGTTAAATGTCTTGAATGTGCCTAAGAGGCAAATCATGTTGTTCATCAGGTATACATTGAGTCATGGGACTGTTTCATGTATATAATGAGCTCCGGACTCTGCTATTTTACTTTGTCAGGCAATGGGTTGGACGTGCGCAAGGGGGATCACATAACGAAGGAGCATTTGTTAGTGTATTGGTTGGCTCCTCTTGAGGCAACTCTGCTGTGCTCGTGGGTTTTCAAGTTGATTGTTCAACCCCGAGCTCAAGCAACACTAAGGGCTCGATGACAAGAAAAAATAAGATTGAAGAGGTTGATTCTTGTTTTATTCTTCTCCTTCACATATCAGTATAAAATGTGAAGGAAAAAGAAAGTTGATTAGTACGTGTGAATTGCTGCTCTCTTCCTTTTCCAGCCTGCTCTAGTGGGGAATGGCTACTTTGCAGTATTCTCATCTGATTGTGTAGCAGAAAACGATTGTGGATCCAATGATGGAATTTATTCAAGCTAAGAGGAATGCATTGCCTCTGGCATCAATCGGATTTTGCTCAAGAAAGAAGGCTAAGAAATTGATTTTAAATACGTTCAATCTTTATAACATATTCACACTTGAAGGAGTTGCGGTTTCTTTTAGGACCGAGACAGAAAACAGAGATGGGGAAGTCTCAAGTATATAAAGGGTAGGGGAGGAGGAAAGTTTTCCTTCATGGCCTCCCTCTGATTTGTTAATGACGACATCAACATAGTTTAACTAGTTCTTGATCTGATTTAACCAATTTAACCTGAACAAAGCACATACATAGCAAATACCAAAACAGATATATTAATCACTAAAGCCAAAACTTTAAAGGTACAACCTGCAAAATTTCTATGATCATACTGAATTCCTATTTGAAGACAGCAATCAATAAGGTACAACCTGCAAAATTTCATCAAGACTAACTAACTAATAATCAATCAAGGATTGGATTGCAAAAAGAGAAATTCTCCTTTCATTTCTATAGTCTTTCTATTACAAAATCTTGAGGTCTTGCACTATAGTCTTCTTTACATAAGGATGTCTAAATAACTCTACCTAATTAAAGGAGATTATAGTGATAGATCCACTATATCTCACTATGGTGGTCATCCGTCACCATTTTCTTTGAAGAAACGCCCTCCACTTCAAAAAAAATCTAAATGCAGGACTATCTTCTTGCACTGTAGCTACTCAAAAGAGGGACTTGCACCAAGTGATTGTAGTTGAGCTTGGTCATAAGTGCCTGTGTAAAAAATCACAAACTAAAAAACAAATCTTAAATAAAATTTAAACAGAATTATGAACAAAACTCAAGATTTGGTTACAAACCTGAGAGATGAGTAAAATTTGAATCAGCATTCATATCTATATTGACTGGAGTCCCTGTTGGAGTGACATGTTTTGTTTGTTCCACATTCTGACCATCACTTGTTTTGTTTGTTATTTGAGAAACCTGCTCATTCAACATTCAATGTTTAACTAAATCAAAATATATTTCAAAGATGAGTAATGATAGAGTAAAAAATTTAGTGAATATAACATACATTTTTTCTCCGTTTACTACATACTTTCTCCACTATTGTCTGCTTCCTCTTAGAAGGTGGTCGACCTTTTCTTCTAACTGGGATTGGATTAAGAATCTTCCAAGATATATTTTTATTCTCTTCAATCTGATCATTTTCCTTCTCAAGAGTTGTGGAATGATTTCCTTCACTACTTTTACATGTGATCTTTTCCTTCTCAAGTATCTCCTTCAATTCTATTATTTTCTTCAGAGCCATATCATATCTATCACCAAATTCCAAGGCTACGTTTGCAAGCTCTTGACAATGCATTTGTACGGTTTTAGATCGTACCAAAGAATTATCAACTACTGAAGTAGTAGAAGCCATCGCATGCAAACGCTTAAAATCCTTTCTCCAACGGGGCAAGATATAATGAGGAGGAATTTCAAACACCTCAAAAAAACTTAAGACAACTAAAGCATGTCTGCAAAGAATCCCTCTATATTCAAACAAACGACATATGCACCAAATTTTTTGTTCCTTTTCATCATAACTAACTGTATACTTCATTTTCTCAACACTTTTTCCATCTTTGCTTATAACATGTTCTAAAACTTCTACTGTAGAAACAACTCCATCCTTTCCTACTAAAGAAGTATGACAATATAACATGGCCTTTATCTCATCCTGAAACTTCTTAAAGATTTCGAATGTGTAAATCTCACTCATTTGCTTCTCCATATGATATTTGGATATCAATGGTGGACTCCTATTAAATGAGTAAAAATCAGCCTGTGCTTCTTTCTCATATTTACTTTGCAATGCAAATTCATATTTTTCAACAAACTGTTTTAGAGACGTCTTGGAATGAATATACCCATCAAAAAAAGCATTCATACTTTCACTGCGTTGAGTTGTAGACATACCTGCCCAAAAGATGTCTTTCACATAAACAGGAATCCAATAGCTTCGAATTTTATAAAGTGATTGCAACCACTTATTTTCCTCAAGTTTGTACTCCTGAATCAGCTTCAACCAATTTTGCTCAAACTCGTCAATTCTCAATGATTGGTACACAATTGACTTTAACTTCTTCTTAATGGATTTGTATTCATTGAGACCACCCAACTTTTGAGGAATTTTTTTCATAATATGCCACAAACACAAATGATGATGGGCATCTGGAAATACAATAGCAATGGCTGCACGTATAGACTCACATTGATCAGAAATTATTGCTTTGGGGGGGATTCCAGACATACAATCTAACCATGTTTGAAATAACCAACTATATGTCTCAATACTTTCATTTGCAAGCAATGCACAACCTAACAATATGGATTGACCATGATGGTTAACACCAACGAAAGGAGCAAATGGCATATCATATTTGTTTGTTAAATATGTAGTATCAAACGATATTACATCTCCAAAATATCGATATGCACTTCTTGACCTAGAATCAGCCCAAAAAACATTTTTCAAACGGCTCTTTGAGTCTATATCAATCGCATAAAAAAAACTAGGATACTTCCCTTGCATTTTAACAAAATAATTATGAATGGCTTCAGCATCTCCCTCACCAAACTTCAGCCGTCTCATTTTATCCACATAATTTCTACATTCCTTTTCTGAAAAGCCTAATTTGTCAAACCCTCCCACTCTCTTTGCCCATACTTGAACAGACTTGTTTGTACGCACCCCTGCATCATCGTTATATTCAAGACTCTTCTTAACATGATTGGGTAACCATCTATTCGATTTGTAAAACTGTGACTTTGTTGGGCTAACTACATGGTTATGATCAAGATAAACATGGTCCAAATGGTACAACCCATCTTTATGCAACCTTGCAATAATTTTGGCCCGACAGTTTGTTTTTGCTGATGGTTTTGAAGGATAGATATTTTGACGTCTATTTCTTGGCTTTCCTTCTTTATCACATGCAAAAGTGCACATGTCACAGGTTCCATCTTCTCTATGGGAAGAACTCCTTCTAATTATACCAAATCCAATGTGTTGACTATATAGACTATAGAAATTTCTTACATCTTCACAAGTATTGAAAATCAACCCTACTCGAGGGTTTCCTCTTCTTGTTCAGATACATTTTGATGATGAACTACTTCCTCACATTTTTTTTCATGAATATTCAATTCGTCAACAATCGTTACTTCTTCACTCTCATCCAAAATACCTTCCTTTAGGCACCCACTAGCCATTCCCAACAGTTAAATACAAATTTACAGTAAAAGAGTATACTTAAAAAAGAAAAGAAAAGGAAAAATAAACTTCACAATTTCAACAAAAATCTCTACTCTATCAGCACTAATACTAAAACATTAACCCACTACACATTTAACTCGTCAACAATATCAATCGTACCTATTGTGTTCTAGTAGCTTTCGTATTCAACTCTTGACTTATATTTTGACTAGTTGGTTGTTGGTGCGGCTACGTCCGAGTAAAGGCTACTTGCTGCTGCAGTGCTTGTTGAGGTGGTGGTATTGATTGAAAGCTTGACTCTAAAACACGTGCATGCTATGGCAGCCAAACCTGAGAGGATAATTGTTGGATTGGTTGAAGTTGTTGCAGGTTTGAAGAAGAGGCAATGTTGTAAGGCAAATAAAATTCTTGTGGGGGCCCAATCATTGGCATTTGTTGCTTCTGCTGAACAACTAAAGGCTGGGAAATTGGTGGTTGTCCACTGAACGTATATGGAATGACTTGACCACCAAAAGGAGGCTGCCAAATCAAATGAGGTAGTGGCATTGATGATTGTAAGCACCAACCAACTACACCATCGTTGATAATAATTGTAAGCACCAAGACCAAAAATTATTTATTGCAATAAAATTATCTATGGAATCACTTTAACAACAAGTCACGGATCACCTATGAAGAAATAGGATTTTTTATAGGCAAATCATAAATTATTCACCAATTAAATCAGTTTCCATACATGAAGTTGTCTAAACTATTTACAGAAAAAAATTAAAATAAACGAAATTATTAATAGAAACAAGAGAAAACGAACCGTTTGTATTTCCGACGTTTGAAGAAAAATTATTTATGTCCGAGTGAATCTGTGAAACCATCTCTCGCTGTCGGCCGTTTTGAGAAGCCATCTATCGCTGTCGGCCGAGATGGGAGACGGCAAGAGAGGGAGGCCGAGGGGGAGGCGAGAGGGGGGAAGGCCAGAGGGGGAGGGCCAGAGGGGGGGCCAGAGGGGGGGGGCGAGAGGGGAGGCCAGAGGCGGCCAGAGGGGCGCGGCGGCCAGAGGGGGGCGGGGGGCGGCGGAGGGGGCGGCAGAGGGGCGGCGGCAGAGGGGGGGGCTAGAGGGGCTGCCGCAAGGGGCGCGAGGCGAGGGGGCGAGAGGCTGCTGAGAGAGCGGCGCGAGAGAGTGCGGGGAGAGAGTGCGGGCGAGAGTGCGGGGCGAGAGAGTGCGGGCGAGAGTGCGGGGCGAGAGAGTGCGGGCGAGAGCGCGGGCGGGCGTGCGGGCGCGCGAGCGGGCGGCGCGCGAGCGACGCGACGCGGCGGCGCGGGCGGACGACGCGAGCGCGGGCGGCGCGGAGCGGACGACGCGAGCGGGCGGCGCGCGACGGGGACGGCGAGGGGGGGACGGCGAGGGCGGGACGGCGAGAGGCGGGACGGGGGAGCAAGAGGGACCGCGAGAGGGGGGACGACGAGAGGGGGACCGCGTGAGGGGGGAGCAAGAGGGGACCGCGAGAGGGGGGACGACGAGAGGGGGACCGCGTGAGGGGGGAGCAAGAGGGGACCGCGTGAGGGGGAGCGAGAGGGAAACCTAAACTTCCCGTTTTTCATTTTCCTGGTGGAATTCTGACGTGGATGCCACATAGGCCTTCCACGTCAGGCTGTACGCTAACGGTACGCTACAGTAACGTACCGTTAGCATTATTCTTCCCGAAAACACCCCCAAATTTTGTTTTTAAGTAAAGAAACAGATATGTATCATCCAATACTGGCCAATATGTATCAATTTTGCAAACCTTGAATGCCACGCGTCCAGAAAAAGCTGGCTGGCATCATTACTATTAATCAACATATCTGGCATGGTAGACTGTGTTACTTTATATCGCGCTTAATAGGGGTATCGGTGGAAGTACGCATTATTTCTCTTTCCTTAAATACCTAATGCTTGCATATCTCCGATAATACAAACCTTGTTTATTGAGTAACACCATTAAGCTTATTGAGTAACACCATTAAGCTTATTGAGTATCCATTAGAAACAAGTAGATATGTAATAACCTTGTTGCATTGTTTACGAGTTCCCATTTGTGTTTAATATTGGTCGGATCGAAGCTAGGTATTGTCAGACTCGACGTACCATGGGAGAGGGAAAGTCTAGAACTCGAACGCATTATATATCAGATTTGCACACTAACTTCAACAAACAATAATGAGCGCAGCGGCTACAGGTCATTAATTTTTATGAACAACAAAAGCACCATATTCCCACAAACCGATGTAAAACCCAAAGCTCATCCAGATATTGAAGTTTTGGCTGAAAGATGTAGAAGTGCCCGCCTGTGGTATGTCATTCTCAGCTTCTTGTACTTCTGTACAAACGTTGTCATGTCTATTTCCTTCGCAAGGAGTTCCGAGTGAAATTTTTCAGACTCTTCTTCTACTTTATCCATGGCATCTGCAAAATGGGACTCCCCAATTATTACCCGATCAGCGTTTGGACAGAATCATGACAAAAACACTAAACCATGCTTCATAGAACCGACCAAATGATGCAGACATGCATAAATTTCACCGCAAACTGCAAGATGACACTTCGTTGACCATCTTAACTCGATTTACCATTAAAAATGTTATGCGCTGGAGCACGGCGGTACGGTGTGACTTGGAGCATGGGACCCACCATGCCTAATGCCAATTATCTTTCAACATGTTGCATCCATGACACACTGTACGCACCACCGTGCTCCAGTGCAGTACCCATGGTATTACACTCCTGCATCAATTACTCTTTACCGTTATCCCGGTCATGGTGAATGATACTTCCAGATTTACTTGGATCGGAGCAAATATTAAATGGCAAAATGTACAGGTACACATTTTTTCATATAATGTGTTCGGGTGCGTTATGCAACTCATTGCATAAACAGAACGACTAACCAAGGAGTATATAAGTGCATGAATGTAAGACATTCTGTCTAAATTTCACGTCTTGCTACTAAGCATCATCAAAATATAGGAATATGTAACAGTCAACATACAATGAACAAAACCTATCATCACTATTGTACCAGAAACAGATGTGCCATCACCAACATTCAAGGAGGGAGAAGTGGGTGTTGCTTACCATGTAACCTCTGGATCAATGTAGATGGCGAATAGCTCTTAAGGATTTCATCCTTCTGCTTCTCCAAGTCATTTAATTTCTCTTGAGAAGCAGCTAGCTCAGTAGTCCTGATAATTCTACTCTGTATGCCACCAAGTACACAGGAAGAGATTAAAACTGTTGAAAATTATATCAAAAAATGAGAAAAGGGCACACGTAAGTTACCTGATTCCGAAGCTCTAGGATTCTTGGTTCTTTTTCCAAGTTATCCCCTGCAAAATAAGCCAGATCATACCATTCCATGTATTAGAAGCAAGTCAACAGTAGGAATATGCAGCTGGGCACAAAAGTTATATATGCAACTGGACAGGTTTCCATGGATATAATATAACTTCAAGACATTAATGAGAAGTATTGAAATATTGATGATACATTTAAAAATTATAAAAATTCCCATCGATTCTTCTTGTGAACCCGACCCTACCACAAGAAACTTTTTCGCACTGGGTATAACAGGGAAGCTTTATCTTGAAACTACTTCAGCAGAGGACAAGGACAAGAAAGCTGTATGAGAGTTAAAAGGCGTAGTTTGTTACTTTGCCCCATTTCTCTCCAATGGAAGAAATACTGGTTCCTAAATCATGTGAAAACAAAGGGAAAGAATTGACAACAAAAAAAGTACATTGACACAACAGCAGGGATTGTTTTGAGACTAAGATTTTTGGAAAATTACTAATTTTTTGATACATGATCCTATGATATTTTCAAAGATATTTAAGGACCTATTTTTTAAGAAATTATTATAGCATTGTCCCAGCTTTCTGAAATTCTTGAGAAATAAAATGTTTCTAGGAAGGTATTGACTGGCAAAATGGTTTCTGAGAACAGAAGTTCCAGTAAACAAAATCTGGAAAAATCTGAAAAACAAAACTTGGAAATGGACCACCAGTGAAAAGTAAAAAGACCCCTCAGAAAACGATAAAGTACTTTTTTTGAATATGTGAAATCCAAACCTATCAAGATTTATAAATATGATATCCACAACTTTGGTATTTCGATTAATTGACATTCTGCAGAGGCATTCAAAGAGGGAGAGAGGGAGAAGGAGAGGGAGAGGGAAAAATCAACAACAACAAAACAGCTTCTCACCAATCCATAATCTGCATAGAAATAAGAGGGAACAATAAAATAAATGAAGTTTAGGGCACTTTGTTAACAACTATGACCACAATAACAAATTGAATGACTGGAGATTAACCTTTGAGAAACATGACATTTGACTCAAGAGGAGACTGCAATCATAATTTTTTGCTTTGTCCAAAGTGCAATTGCATTAAATAGGAGATTGAATACACCAAAAAAAAACTTCCAAGAAAAATGAAAAGGAAAGATTACATAACAGTACGTAATTCTAATGAAATCTCCTGTTAAAATGTCTTTGGAAATCTGGCTCCAAAAGGAAAATTATCATCAACAAACACAAATTAGATCAAACATTTTGATTTCTTCAGGATCCATTCTAATCAAGTGACAAATATTTGGAACTCCATCTGAATAGTCACCCTGGCTTTCAGATTAGGGTGTAACCAATACATAAACAAGAGAGAATAAGGTTATTCTGTATACCATCTGAACAATATAATCCGCATTACGTAGATCATATGCCTTCAAATCAATGACTGGCAGTTTGGTGAATCAGATCGATGGGTAAGCATCTGTATATTAAAATAGTCATGAAAAAGAAATTTCAAGACAAGTGGCTCACAAGAGCTTTTCCCTCATCCTCTTCACTCACTAATCGTGAGTTATTTATTGAACATGCTACGAGGTGTTCAACCTAAATTACAGTATTGCCACTCAAAAGTGAGTAAGTGTGATGTAATTTAGTTGAACACCTCCATGGTTCTTAATCAAAGAGAACAGAAATATGCAATATAATAACTACTCGTTTTAACACTCCTCAAGCTATGTTATGTAGGCCAAACTTGTCACATGATCTCTCAAACCAATAATTTGGTAATGCCACAGTAAGAAACCTAAACCAGGAGGTTGAGGACCACATTGCGGGAGTTGCAGTAGGTTGTCACGTTGCACCTGGATGCCTTAGCTCAAGTCATAGCAGTCATACGCTGCTGCAGCTCTAGCCCTACCCAATGGAAGTTGGATCCACAACCTCGACTACCAAGGGCACTCATCAGGCTCGCACTGCAACCCCACATGCTTGTTGTGTCACTTCTCTGCTTCGGAACCCTGCAAAGCCTCGAGCGTGACTCACCTTCTTCTATTTTGCAGGCCGACAGGAATGCAATCTGTATGTGCACGTGTGAATGCAGTCTGTATGCAGTACCTAGGTGTGCAGTCTATATGTATACACTCGGGTGTTGGTCTATATGTGCATGTGCAGCTGTGTCCCCTATATGCATGTGAGTGTCACCTGCATGAGCAAGCTGCTGGGATTGCAACCCTGCTTGCACCTGTGTCATGTGTGTGCATGCCTGGCCCTTCGATGATACTGCATGTGTTGCCATCTATTGCAGCTGCATGCATGCCCCCTTGGTGCTGCTACACATGGGCTACTGCTGTTGTTCACTGGATTAACTGTGTGCACGCACTGCTGGGTTGTCTACCACCATGTTTTTTTTTTTTTTTTTAAAAAAATTGGTATTTCATTTCATGATGCTTAAATAGGCTAAAAATTCTGTAACTAGGCCCAAGGCCTTACGATGCAAAATCAATTAAGAATTCCATACAATACGGTGTTGTTCCGTGACACCCTTTTTGGCTAATACATCTGCCCTCCCAATTGTAGTCCTAAATACATGTGACCAGGATGTAACGATTGCAGCAAGATCATGAATTTCATTCATAACTGATCTTAACCTCCAAGGTGGCCTGAGATCCTTTTTACACCATTAGATAATAAGCATGGAATCACCTTCAACATGTAAAGGTCCCATTAGCTGAGAATTCAGAAAACACTTCAAACCCTGTAGAAGGTTCAATGCCTTAGCCGTGATATAGTCAGCAATACCAATGGGTGCCGCGTAACTGATCTCACCGTGGTTGTTTCTAATAAGGCCTCCCACACCTGCCAGTCCCGGGTAGCCAAAAGAGGAGCCATCAAAATTCAATTTATATGAAGATAATGGTGGCGGCATCCATAATTGCATTTTGATCATATTTTCACTACCATCACGAGAATGAGCAGACCATGAGTTCCATATAGTATTGCACTCCACTCCCTTGACAAGCTTCTGCAATTTGAGCCATCCAATAACATGATGTATAATGGTATTGCAGTTGTCTCCCACCACGTAAAGAAGGTGGTATTCATTTAGTCTTCTCAATTACTTTCAACAACTATAAACTCAGGAAACTCCCTTCTCCCAAGGATACTACTGCAGTTATTAGTTGCCATCTCGGAATACCATCCACACTGGCACCTTCTCCCTTTTATTAATAAGACAATACTTCAGCTGAACTTTGCATTGAGTGGAAGCATGTAAATCATTCTTCCCATAACATTGCAGGTGTAAGAGAGAGTTTCACCTACCAACACTTAGTTGCCAGGAGCCCATCTTTTGGCTTCTTTATTTTCCTTTTCTTCTCAATGATGTGCTTGGAATTGGCACATCTCCCTCACAAAATCTTTAGTCAACAATGTCAAAAAGCAGTCTATATGCCTCCAGATAATTCTTACATAATAAGTAAATATCTGCCATTCATGCACGTTTTCTAGTTATTTAGAGGTTTGTAAGGAGAAAAAGATATTCAACACTTTCACGTGTTATTTACAAGACGAGGATGATATATTCTATAACAGACTTATTTTTTTAAATACATGATGCATACCTTGATACTCCTAATTTAATAATAATATTCATGCAAATACAAAAATGATATTAATACGTGCATATATTAATACACGTAAACAAATGTAGCGATCTAGTACATATGTATATGTGTCCTCAAGACAGATCAAAACCAGTCCAGTTGCTTGACTGTATAGAAAAATAAAAATTAGAATTGGAAATGCATGAAGAATGAGCAGATACTCACTTGCAAGTTGGACTGTCTCCTTTCGTAGTTCATCTCGTAACTGCGAAAGAGTAAAACAGCTGTATTACCCAAACAAGAAGAATGGCAATAATTTATTAATGCAAAAGAGAGATTTAACACAAAAACTATATTAAAAATTTAAGAATAGATTTTTTTATTACTTGAAGGTCAAAAATTTAAAAATAGGTTAAAGACCACAGGGAAATGTAGAAGAGAGAGCCATATTCCCTCATATTTTTACAAGTCTGAATACAGATGTTCAAATACATGCTACAGAGGCTGCGCTGTAGCTGCATGACAAGTGAAAAAGAAGCCTAAAGCATGGCAACATGACATTCAAGCAAAAGAAAATAAAACAAAGCCAAAAAAACTTTGGAAATGAGATATTCAGTCTAGCCAAACTTGAAACTAAGCAAAACACATCAAAACAGGGATAACAGGCCTTTGCATGCTTTCCCCTCATCAACCTCTTCGAATATCAAATGATATCCCAGGTATGTAAGTATGCACAGAATGTTGTTCCTGTTTGAAAGTAAGGCAATATAGCAAATTCCAAAATTAAAAAGTAGAGAGACATATTGGCTCTCCAAACATGTTAAAGCAGTTCTTTTTCAAATGAAATTGCATAAAAAGAACAGGAATGGCCTACAAAGCCATTCTGGCTCATACAAAGCCTTCGAGGTGTGCCTCGCATAGTGGAATTTTTTTATTATCACTTTACAACATTTTTCATCACTAAACCTAATCACTTTAATGGTAACTAACAAAAGGAGAATGGATATGAGCAGGCTTAGAGAAGTAATATCCTTGACTTCCTCCAAAATACATAATTACCTGAAGAAGAGGAGCACCATAATGCGCCATAACACTAATAAGTAGGAAATCAATCCATTATGTGCTTAAATAAAGAAACCAACAGAAAATAGGAAAACCAATCCACTGAACGATCATTCTATTTCCAGGACTTACATTATTTTGAATCTTCACTTGATCAAGGGAGTGAAAGAAAGCATCATATGCACCTTTGTCAGTCACAAGCTTTCGCAACTCATCAACACTACAAGACAATAATGCAGGAACCAGCCATATCATATTGGAAGTCTGAAGACAATAAAGAAAGAAAATAAAAGCAGATATCCACATCAGATTCAGATACTAAATTTTTTCAGTATTTGTTCGGTCCTAGCCCTAGATTCCGAAAATCCAGTAAGAGGAAGGAACACTTGCTATTACGTTATTATCACAGATATAATTGCCATGAAAGTCACATCATCCCAATTCTATGGTGGAAACAATTTCATGAGTTTACCCACGTTCCATGAACGTAACGACCTCCAGGTTAGCAGAAAATAACTCTTAATTTTTTTTAAAGTTGGATTTCAATGGACAGGCAATTAAAATAGGAATATAATGACCAAACACCCGAGGGTGAGTACATTGTATATTCAGGCCTAGACTAACAACAAGTTGTTTGATTACCCCTTCCTTAGAAAGTTTATTAGCATTACTATTTGCACTCCTAGGTACATTGGACTAACTAGCGACTAGTGCTGCCAGGTCCACAATTCCATGAAATGTTGACCAGTGCCTCCATGGTGGCTTAAGCTTCATTTTTTTAGTTTTTTTTTTTTTTTTTTTTTTTTTTTTTAAGTTGTGGCTTAAGCTTCTTATAACACCATTGGATGAGAACTTCATAAAATCTCCTTCTACATGTACAGGCCACTGAGGAAGAACTATGAAAGGATTACAATTACAGTAGTAAGCTTTGTAGGTTTCCTATTAGGGAGACTACAATCAAATCGGTCCCATGTAGGAAACAAGGGTGTTGCCCTAGTGGTCTCGTATGAGACCTCCCACTCCTGTTGGTCCTGGATTTCTCAATGAGGATCGGTCAAAAATTGAGTTCCAGGGAGTACACCAGCAGCTATGTCCGTGCCCTGATCATTTTGGAGGTAATGTTGGTCTCTCATGCATGCAGTTCCCGAGATCTCCAAAGTGATCCTCCATCCACTTATTTAAATTCCTTCTACAATCTAATCCAAGTTAACATCTGCTGGAGTATGGAGTGGCAAATATTTTTTCCAGGTGTGAGGCTTGTTGTTAAACACCCAATTATTCCATTCTTCCCTCACCAGCTATGGGAAGACATCGAGACAACAGTTGAACATTATTTTTCCTTCGGAACTTAAACCCACTGTGGCTGATGGATGTGTAATGCCTTCCATATAGTGGAGCAGTAACTTCCCCAAATAGCTGGATGAAGAACATCCATATCCTCCAAGTGAAAGAGCAACTAGTAGGTGGCTTGTGGACTCCAATTCATCACTGCAGAGGGGGCACATGGTAGTTAGTAGTTAGGATTTGGATTCCCTTTCTCCCCTTGTATTAACACCCAAATATCTCACTCTACTTTGCATTTTCGTTACCAGGTTTACTGGTCAGCTTGATAAGAATGGTCTATTATTCATATATATAGTCATATTTAGAGCTCCCAGACAGTGGTCAGAGCACAATTCATTCGGGTCTGGTGCCAATATTCAGATTCCTAGATAGCCCAGCAGAAGCAATAAGTAGTTGCGAAATTTCAGAAATCTAAATTATATCCCAAGGCACGAAATGTAATATTTGTTAATAATATGCAATCGACAACACCAAACGTGATGAACAGTAATCACAGGGCAGACTAAAGTGAAAAGGACATTACAAAAAAAAAACAAAATCCAAAAAACCATGCAATGGTAAAATTCAGACTTTACAGCTATAAGTCAAGCTCTACCTCTTATCTTTTAGGACAGCGATTATTCCAGCAGCCTCAGCAGGAGGAAGCTGCCCACGTGGTGATAAATGAGGACCGTCCGAAGTTCTGTGAGCTGCATTAAAAGAAGAAGAGCCCGGAGTCGAAGCTCGAGATGCAGTTGAGGATCCAACCACCGATGGAGGGTACCAAGATTGAGATGGTAACTCCTGTGTAGGAGTCTGTGACTGTTGCTCCTGAGAACCCCTGTTGCATATTAATCCAGCCATTACCAAACAGAACAAATGCAGAAAACACATCAGACCACGATAAAGTCGATGAAAACATAATCTATTTCTAGAAACTATATTTTTAAACAAACGAAAAAAGCAACAACACAGAAATAACAAAATCAACAAGATTAACCAACTAAAGACAATATATCACAAAAGGCAAATCTGGCACCCGTTTCAAGGGAGCTAAACTTTTTCAAAAATATACGTTGGGACGATCTATGGGTGAGTAATGTCAGGAAAACATAGAAATAAAAGAGAAGTACCAAAACGATTTAAACATGGCTCAGGAGGATAAAAGCCGATCCAAGAAGTAGAGACGAAGTTGGCAAGCCGCCTCTCTCAGGGAACGCGATGACGGACAATCTTTCCTCCGTAATTGTAGACTACCAAGCAAGGGGAATCAATTCCTACTTATTGCCCCTCACCGAATGCAGCAAAGGCGACCGCAAGGACAGTTTCTTCGCATTTGCTGCCCAGGATGCTATGAGCCTTTGACAATCGCCTCCACGCGTTAATAATCCCGAGTCCTGACACGTCTGCGGCGGTTTTGCATAGAAAATTCGTGTAACCGTGTAGATTGGTACATCGGATTTCCCAAAACCCGACCCAGACCGACTTAAATCCATTTGGAGTACTTCCACGGGTAACCCACTTTGTGGTGCATATAGATATAGCATTACTCTTCTAATAACTCGCAGCAATACCTATTTAGCCAATTAAAAAACTTAAAAAAATAATAAAATATTTTTTATTTTATAAAATCTTAAATTTTAAAGGATAAACCCTAGGCAATTATGTTTTGGATTGACTGGTTGAGTTATGTACGACAGATAGAGTAGACAAAACAACATAGAGTGCTTCAAAGCAATGGGCGTATATTATATCCTTTGTGTCCGATTTGAGAATAGAAAGTTTAACGATTGTGACACCATCAAACACCACATCCTTAGAGAGGGTTTTGTCAAACAATATACTATTTGGCGTCACAGTGGGAAACCCCTGAACAACAAGGAAATGCTCGAATGAATATGGGTCATGTGGCAGAGATGTCCACGATGTTGAATGATGCTTTCATGCGAAATGTTGTGTTCGATAATATGGATGATGAGGTTGAAGACTAGGAAATACAAAGATTTGAAGAGTAAAAAGAGGAGGCCAAGAAGCTATTGCATGAAGGTTGTGAATAAATACTCCAAGTTATCCTTCATGGTCCAATTATACCAGCTGAAGTGTTTGAAAAATGGAGCAATAAGTCGTTATGAGATTTGGTTTCACTTCTCAAAGATACTCTTCCTCCGGATAACACTTTTCCACGAAATTTGTATGAAGCAATAAAAAACAATGAGTGGCCCAGGATGGACTACAAGAAAATTCATGCATGACCCAATGATTAAATCATGTTCAGAGATCAAATATTTATACAGTTCCCAAGATGCAATACCTCTAGAAGGAAAGAGAAGAGAGGGAAACAAGGAAAATGTGACAAACAGGCTAAGATCCTTAGACATTTCCCATTGGTTCTGAGATTGCATCAAATGTTTATGCCAAAGAAGACTTCGTCATTTATGGCATGGCATCAATTGTCACTTGCAACTGAAGAAGAGAAGATGATCCACCCTAGGGACTTTGTTGAATGGAAACACTTTGACGCTCTACATCCTTAATTCAGTAGTGATTCATAGAATATAAGACTCGGGCTGCCCAGTGACATTTAAGATTCAAACCGGATCGAGCCATAGTACATGGCCAACTATTGTCACTATCTACAACTTGCCTCGGTTGGTTATGAAGCAAAGTTACCTTTTCATGCTCTTCTTATTGATGGTTTGAAATCCCTGGGTAATGATATTGATGTTTACCTACAACCATTAATCGAGGAGTTGAAGGTCTTATGGGAGGTCGGCGTAAAGACATATGATACTGACACCTAATCATTCTTCCAAATGCGTGCAGCGGTGATGTGGACCATATCTAACTTCCCTGCATATGGTATGTGGTCTGGTTGGAGTACAAAGGGGTATAAATCTGACCAGCATGTCTTCTTATGACAGGTTCCATATATCTGCCCTGTAGTCGAAAGTGTGTACTTGAGGCATCGTAGATTTTTACCAATCAATCATCCAAGGACAGTTGATAAGAAGACATTTGAAGGGAAAAAGGAACATGATGGTGCACCGAATTCTTTGACAGGAGAGGACATCTTGAATAACTGGGCAGGACATGACAATGATGTATTTGGTAAAGGTAAACTCTCCAGAACAGGAACCAACCAAATGCCTGAAGGGTGGAAGAAGAAGAGTATATTCTTTGAATTACCTTACCGGAGTTATTGATTCGTCACAATTTTGATGTCAAGATTAGATATGGAGCATATGGGGATACGAAAACCACTTCATCATAAACTGTTACAAGTCTCATATGTTATTGTTTTATTATATTTGGTTTGCACTTATAAGGAGGTATCTTATTTTTATATATTTAATTGTAACTTTCCCAAGGGACACTAAGGGCACATCATAATTTGTAATTCTCGCAGTAATAAAAGGGCTAAGCCTTCTACTTTTGTTGCAGACAAGATTCATCCAAAAAGGCTTGTGCCTCTTCACTTCTTCTTCCTCATCCGACCCCTTTCCCCCATCTTCTCTATTCTCTCTGCTCTTTTCTTCTTTTCTCTTTAATCCCTTCACAATTCACTCCAAGTCTCTCTCCCTTTCCTTCTCCTTCCTTCACTCTTATCTTCTAGTTCTTACTATCGTCTCTCTTTTCTCCTAAAGGCTATTCTTCTTTCCTCCTCTTCCACTCGTTCTTCACATTTCTCTTTGGAACTTCTCAGCAAGGTGACCAAAAAGTGAGTACAATTCAATTAAATTACTTCACTGCTGCACTTTTCAGGTGAAGGATTAAAAGAAACAATAACAAGTGGCATCAAAACCTCTCTTTCCTTGCATTGGAAGGCCAGAATTTGTTTTGTTTCCTAAGGGACAAATAGTTGTGGAGAACATCAGAGGGTTGCTACTACAAAATCCAGGTTAGTCCATCTGGTTTTTTGTTCAAGGCCATATTTGGAGTTTCAGTGTTACAACAACGTTTTTTTCATGCTATAACTCTGTAGTGAGAGAAGATTATACTTCACTCCCCCTCCCAATCAGATAGAAACAACAGAAGGTAGTTCTGTTGTTGGGACAACAACAAGATTTTCATTAAATCCAATCTCTAGAGCGGGTTATCATTCTCTACTAATAGAGGACAATAGAAGCACTCCAAAGCTGCATATTGGATCCTCTATGGACAAGAATAATAGCCTTCCTAAGAACTAGAAAGTTCCATTCAGAGACAAGGAGGGCATCCTACTTTCACTAGAAAAAGCACAGTGAATGTGATGGTTGCTGCCCAAAGCGTTTTTCTATGCCAGGCTTCTTTGCATGTGCCAAATTCCGTTGACAATATGCCAATGGAGCCGCGAAGACATCCTCCAGCACATGACCCAGATATGTTAGAGGGGACCCCTACACAGCATCACAACTCTCCCGTTACTGCTCCTCTACAACCAAAGATATTGAGGAAATATTGCCCACGATATGTCGATTATGAAGACCCTACAAAGTGGATTGCTAAAGTTGAACAATTTTTTGCATACCACAATATAGAATATTACAAGAAAGTATCCTTGGCAAGTTATTATTTGGATGGTGAAGCACGACAGTGGTTTGCTAGCATCCGTGTCGATTTCAGTGATCTTTAATGGGATGATTTTGCACACCAATTTTGTACTCGATTTGGCCCAAGTGAGAAAGAAGACTTCCATGATGATCTCACAAAAGTAAGACAAAAGGGCACTGTGAAAGAGTATATAGCAGAATTGGAACGACTTTCCAATCACGTACAAGGATGGCCAATGGAGGCACGAATTGGATGTTTAATCAATGGGTTGAATAAAGACATCAAATCTGAAGTGAATTATTTAGACCTCGGCTTATCTCAGAAGGTAAGTCTCTAACTGTTTAACAAGAAGAAAAACTCGATGTGCGCACTACTTCCTGGACAGTAAAAAGACCAGTTATTGCTCACCACGCCAAGAATTCTATAGAAAACCTCACTACGTGTCCATCTCAATAGCATTCTAGCGGCCCAAAATGAAGTCAGCTAGGAAAACCTTTCAGAACTCTTACACAGGAAGAAATGAATAGTAGGATAGCTCGTGGCTTATGCTGTAATTGTGATCAACGATTTATTCCGGGCCATCGCTGCAAGAAATTTCAAATTCATCTATTTGAAGAGAAGCTAGAGATATCAGTCATGCCTTCAGATATGATAAAAGAAGAAGACATAATAAGTTATTCTTATATTTCTTTACATGCTTTTTCCATTACAGCTCCGATTCCACACCCTATGAAGATCTCGGGTATGATAAATTGCACTTCACTCATTTTACTGCTTGATAGTGGCAGCACGCATAATATTTTGTGTACAAAATTAGTTAACCATCTTGGCCTTCCCATGATCAACACTAGTAGATTTCAAGTTACGGTTGGCAATGGCCAGTATTTACATTGTTCTTCATTGTGCAAAAATGTTCCCATTTCTATTCAAGGCATAACTATTATTGTGGATTTGTATGTTTTATCGATTGAAGTGGCCGATGTTGTTTTGGGTGTACAACAGTTCCAAGGTTTGGAACCAATTGAGTGGAATTTCAGCAACTCAACTATTTATTTTACCGACAATGGTGCTACTGTGACATAGAGGATCGGGATTAACTACTCTCAGATGGAGTCCGCTGAACTGAAGGTACCCAAAGTTCTTCCTCCCCTTAGGCGACATGATCATCATTTACCACTCTTACCTAGAAGCAAGCTCACAAATGTAAGATCCTATCGATATCCCCATGCACAAAAGTCAGAAATTAAAAGCCAAGTGTGGGAGCTGCTTGACTCTGGTGTAATTCGACCGAGTACTAGAGCATTTTTGTTGCCTATATTTCTAGTGAATAAAAATGATGGGTCATTGAAATTTTGTGTTGATTATAGGTCTCTCAATGTACTAACTCTGAAATTCAAGTTTCCCAGACCAGTGATTGTAAATTATCGAATGAGCTCCATGGTGCTTTAGTTTTTTCTAAGTTTGACCTCAAGTCTGGATACCATCAAATTCGAATGGCAAATGAGAATATCTAGAAGACAACATTTTTCACCCATGATGTCCACTATAAGTTCCTCATCATGCCTTTTGGGTTGACAAATGCTCCAGCAACTTTCCAAAGCCTTATAAATAATTTAATTCGGCCTTTCTTTCGGCGGTTTATTTTGGTACTTTTTAATGCTATTCTGATAGATAGTTGGGGAATGGAGGAACACTATAGACACCTAAGGAATGCATTCGAGGTACTCAGCTCTAACTTCCTGATCCTTAAATTAACAAAGTGTATTTTTGGTGCCAGTTCCATCAATTACTTGGGACATATTATCCGCACAAACGGCAATTACAGATGCATTATAGAAAATTATGCAGTCATTGCACATCCTCTTAGCAATCTGGTCAAGAAGTACTCCTTTCCCTGGTCGACTGCAGCACAAACCTCTGTTGGCCACCTGAATAAGGTGCTCCTAGTTGCTTTAGTTTTGAAACTAACAGATTTCTCAACATCATTCATTGTGATATGTGATGCCTCTACTGAAGGGGTGTGGGTATTATTATGTTGCTTCTCTGATGCTGCCTTCTTGGGATGCCAATGGTATTGTCATGCCTGTACCGGAGAAGTCCATTGCTCTTCGAAAAGTCCGAGTGAATTGCAGACTGCATTCACAACTCTTGATCAAGTGGTGTCATTTTCCCGATATTGATGCTACTTGGGAGGGTGAATCAGATATTTTGGAACGTTTTCCTTCTAATAAACCTCGAGGACAAGATTTCTATGAGAGGGGTGGATTGTTACAAGTCTCATATGTTACTGTTGTATTATATTTGGTTTGTACTTATAAGGAGGCATCTTAGTTTTATATATTTAATTGTAACTTGCCCAAGGGACACTAAGGGCTCATCAGTAATTTGTAATTCTGGCATTAATAAAAGGGCTTCTGCTTCTACATTTGAGGCAGACCAAATTCATCCAAAAAGGCATGTTCCTCACTGGCCTCTTTCCCCCCCTCTTCTCTATTCACTCTGCACTTTTCTTCTTTTCTCTATTCACTCTGCACTTTTCTTCTTTTCTCTATTCACTCTGCACTTTTCTTCTTTTCTCTATTCACTCTGCACTTTTCTTCTTTTCTCTATTCACTCTGCACTTTTCTTCTTTTCTCTATTCAATCTCTTCAAAATTCACTCCAAGTCTTTCCCCCTTTTCTTCTCCTTCCTTCACTCTTATCTTCTACTTCTTATTATCTTCCCTCTCTTTTCTCCTAAAGTCTATTCTTCTTTCCTCCTCTTTCGTTCGTTCTTCATATTTCTCTTTGGAACGTCTCAACAAGGCAACCAAAAAGTGAGTACAATTCATTGAAATTACTTCGTTGCTGCACTTTTCATGTGATGGATTAAAGGAAAACCATAACATAAACATTCCACAAAAAGTAGTTTGTAAGGTAATCATTCCACGTGCTTCATACAACATCTCAAATGAAGAACAAACCAGATTCCTTCGTGTGCTGAAAAACATTAAACTTCCATATAGTTTCTCTTCAAATTTTCCAGGTCAAGTACAACTTAAAGAAAAGAAAGTTGAAGGTCTAAATAGCCATGATTATCATGTGTTGATGCAGCAACTTCTTCCCTTATCTTTGAGAAATTCGATTTTAAAACTAGTTGACAAGGTCTTAAATGAGTTTTGCTCATTCTACAAGGAGTTGTGTTCTAGAGTGGTTGATTTGCACAAGATGGAGAAGCTAGAGGCGGATGTTCCCATTATATTATGTAAACTAGAAAGGATTTTCCCAGCAGCGTTTTTTGATATCGTGATCCACTTGAGTATTAATTTAGCCACTAAGGCTAAATTAGCAGGATCAGTTAAGTACAGATGAATATGCCCGATTGAACGCTATTTGTTATCATTTAAAAATTATATCTGTTATAAAAATCCACCCAAGGGATCTATAGCGGAAGGGTATTTGATGGAGGAAGTTACCACCTTTTGCGTAGGATATTTTGACGGGTTGGAGACAAAGCTTAACAAGTCGTTTCATTACGAGGAAGGACCATTAGGGGTGGCACATCCATACTTTATTAAAAATGAAGAGGCATACCTGGTGCACCAGTTTGTTCGATTCAACTTCCTGGAGGTTCAACCATACCTGATGTAACTATAATTTTATTATTCCACAACACATGTATAATAGTGTCATTATATGTATTTCATTGTCCTCACTCATTTTTGTAGGCAACATAAGGATTATTTGAGTCAGTTGCACCCCACAAGGTTTGAGCAACGGCTTCGAAAAGAGCAACATGATTAGTTTGTACAATGATTTAGAGAATGTGTATCTTACCTACTTGTTTATCTAGTGCTGAGTAGCATATGTAAGCTTGTCAAGTGGTTTACAAAATATTTTTATTTGTACTTTTAGGTCAACATCCAGTGTGAAGGGAAACAACTAGGAAATGAATTATTTGCCCTTGCACGAGGTCCAAAACATGATGCTCGTTCATACCCAGGTTTCTTTGTTAATGGATTCAAATTTGAAACCAATTCAGTGGACAACACACAAGTGTCACAAAATAGTGGCACTGCAACCATTGGAGAAGCAGATCAGATTTTTTACGGGGTGTTACAGATTGAACTAGAGGTATACATTGGATCATGGACACCAATACACTTGTTTAAGTGCAATTGGAACAACATGAAGGAGGGAAGAGGCCGTATCAATGAGAATAAATTCACCATGTTGAACACCACAAGAAGAACTTACAAAGATGAACCCTTCATTGTTCCATCTCAAGCACAACATGTGCTTTATTCTAAGGATCCGATTGATTCTGACTGGAGTGTGGTATATATCATTGGAAACCGAGAGATACTTATGAGATACCACTAATTGATGTTGAGGGTAGGGCAGAAGAAGATGAAGCTTTGTTAATCTCCCAAGCTCCTGCAGGTGTGGGAAGCCCGGAGGAATTGGATTCTCCTGAAGATGTTCTATGGGTGCAAAGAGATCTTGGAGCAGGTTTGAGGGTTGATGTTTATGAATTGAATACTTAACAATGTAGATTTATTTCTCTTAGAAAATGTGTTATTTTTCAATAGTTCTCGAGTCTTACAAATTATTAACATTCTAATTTGCAGGAGGATGCCACTGAAGCCACACATTACTCATCAGCAGGGGGGTAACAGAACAAATTTGATGTAGAAATGGCCTCTTGCCAAGGAATCAGGTACAAAATGGGTACCGATAGACTCTCTCGCCAAGGAATCAAGTGCAAAACTGGTACCGAAACGACCTCTCGCCAAAGAAATAGGTACAAAACCGATACGGAAACAGCCTCTCGCCAAAGAATCAGGTACAATATTGGTTCCAAAACGGTCTCTCGCCAAACAATTAGGTACAAAATCGGTATCAAAACGACCTCTCGCCAAACAATTAGGTACAAAACTGGTACCGAAACAGCCTCTCGCCAATGAATCAGGTACAAAATTTCCGAAGGACCCTAAAATTGGTATATATGTAACTTTAATTATTCCACTACTGAGTTGTGTAAATTTTTATACTTGCTACATAACATCTTTCATTCCCTTTGGTTTAATCCCTTCACAGGTTCCTAACTTCAGAATCTTGTTCTCTAGTTATTAATCTCCAGAGGACTCTTACGCAGGTATAACTGTAACTTTAATTATTCCACTTCTGAGTTGTACAGATTTTTATACATGTTTCATAACATTTTTATTATCTTTGTTTTAGGCCCCTCACATGTTCCTACCATTTGCCTATTATCCCCTAGTTATCAATCTCCAGAGGGGTGTGAAGCAGGTATATATGTCATGTATATATATTACATGACATTTTTATTCCCTCCCCTATGAAGATGACGAAACACCTTTGAGGATGAGGAAACCCAAGAACCGGTGGATCAAGATCCCACTCCCCTTCGAGGGTGAGGAAACATAAGAACCAATGGATCAGGATCTCCTCCCCTTTGAGGATGAGGAAGCACAAGAACCGTTGGAACAGGATCCCCTCCCCTTTGATGATGAGAAAACACAAGAACCGGTGGATCAGGAGCCACCAAAATGGCGGGGAAGAGGTCCAATACAGACAATCAATCTTGCATCCAGAGAAAACGAAGGCAAATGGAATAGAAAGATTGAAATCCGACAATTGACTACAGATAGCCAGAAGGTGTTGGTCAGATTAATTGGTTCAGAAGTGCGCTCAAAGGAATTTTTCCCCCTTCACAAGCAATGGTGTGAGTATATTGATGATGAATTCAATAAATGGTTTTAACACATCAAGGTACGTAATAAAACCCCTGTATGTTTTTATTTAAGATGTTCAAGTTGTAGACTAATTATAGATGTCTAACTATTTTTTACAGGAAAAATATGAATTCGAGGATTCCAAATATCAGTTGCTTAATGACGAAGTTTCGAAGACAACACTCATGTCTTTCATGCAGAATATTATAAGGAACAATTTGTGTCACTTTAGGAAAAAATACTTCGGAGGGAAGACCAAGGAAGAGCTCAAGCATAATCCCACTCCTACGCTCACAGAAGACTTGGAAAAAACTCGTGTTTTCTTGAAACAACCAGATGTAGCCAAACTGTCAGAAATAAATAAGAAGAATAGAAAGTGTCTGAAGACTACCCACACGCTTCAGACAATGCCTTTGTTCGTTATTATGAGAAATAGGTATTTCAATATTAACTCTCACCACTTGTCAATTTTTTATTTGAAAATTTTATCACTTCCTTAAAAAAAATTCATAAAAACGAAAAGTGAAAGGGATAGCCTTCAATTGATAAATAAGACTTGGGGGCCCATACTACCGAGGATGGGGAATATCCAAATGTGATAACACCAAACCATTGTGTAAGTAATTTCAATTTTGAATTTATATGTTCAATTATTGGTTAAAATATGAAATTAAACCTCAATTTTAATTTTATTGTAGATCGTTGTACAGGATAAAGTTGTTGAACGACTGATCATGGAGAGCAAGGAACCTCAAAAACTTACTCCTGTCTTTGATGAGGTTTTAGGAGGCCACCATAGTGGATATGAGAGAGGTACCGGGGTTGGTTACACAAGAGGTTGGAGAGGCTCTTCGGTTCATTCTACACAAATTTTTTAAATGAGATATCGGCTCGAAGTAGCAGAGTCGGAGTCCTAAAGACATAGCGAAGAGTCTTCAAGACAAAGAGAAATCAATGAAATACTTGCACGAATGCAATCATTGGAGCATTTGAGGCGATTGAAAGAACAACCCTTAATACATTTTACAATCTGGTTTTGTAAACCACCCCTAACATTAAATTAAAAATCATGATTTTTAGGGGACGTTAATTGAACAGCCCATAAAACTTTTTAAGGACGCTGTCGAAGACTGCCCCTAAAAAATTTTAACGATGCTGTCAGAAACCTCCCTTAAAAAATCATGATGGACGACACTGAACCATCCCTATTAATTTTTTTATTTGGGACGGTGGAATGTCGTCCCTATTGGTTTCCAGAATACGGATGGTTTTATTAGTGGTGGTCATTACTATCTCTAAATCATTTTAGGCACCTTTTCTACGGGACGCCTGTTGGACCCCCTCTAATGATAATAGGGATTGGTTTTGGCTCATTAGCGGTGGGTTTTAAAGCATCCGTAAAAGCCAGTTTTCTACTACTGTGTACACTCATTTGCATTTACTTTTGGGAAAGACTAGAGCTCTAGAAGAGCTCACGAACGCAGATTTGGAGCTACCGAAGAAAGAGATCAAATCCTGGAAAACGATTCCTGTCATAGGAGCTTTCTTTTATGAGTCTAGATTTATATTCATAATCTTGTTCATGTATTTGTTCTAGAACTCGTGTACGAGTCTAGATTTACATTCATCTTGATGTAGTGCAGATTTTAACCCATAGGAGTTGTAGTTATTGCACTTTGTTCGATATATTAGTTAATTTCACTTCATTTGAGGTAGTCGTGTATGTTGATATGTCTATTAGTGTGTGTTGCTCGCGAATTGTCTAACAAATGATTAGTCAAAATCTAGCGATCCCTCCGTAGGGACGTTAGTTGTGGTAGACTCAAGATAGACATTATCACATCTTAGTGTGATTAACGTGGTCTTGAGTGTGGCCAATTGATTAACGACCAAGTAGCCATCTATTTGTGTCCTAATTAAACCCGGGGATCAGTAAATTAGGATCGACACACGTAATCATCGTGTAATTATCCAACCAAGCAGGGTCGGTATAAGGAATGTGCAAGCTAACTTCAAGTGAAGCGCTCGATGCACGTGGTCATAGGAGCTAAGTGCAGGGGATTCCCAAATCTGACTCTTAGTTGAGTCTTATCAAGGAAATACGATTGCAGTATCCTCAAAAGGGAATTGTTCATACATAATTCTCCGATCCACTAGGTGTTCGTCAAAATACCTAAGAGAAAGATTTTAGCTAATACATAGAGCAAGAGAGTGTAATTGCATCTCCTAGTGTTTAATTATATCCCCCAAGTCCGACTAGCAGCGGGTTTAGTTTAAAATTAGTTTAATTTAATTTTGTATTTAGTTGAGTTTTAATTCTTGTTAGATCGCCTTGGCTATATATAGTTAAGCGGGCACAATTATAGTGTTCAATTCACACCTCCCTGTGGATTCGACTTGGACTTTCCACTATATTACTTGTTATGACACATGCACTTGCACACTCGGTACTAAACCTACTTAGGTATGGTTAGATGCAACAATAATGCATCCACTATCACCCCATGAAGGCAGAGTAGACAAAGCAATAAGTGTGTCCCCCAACCGAAGTTTTGAGTTATGATATATTGAATAGCAGATGTATATTTGATTCAAGTGGAAGATCCAATTTGCGAGCAACCTTCCCCACTTGTTCCACTATTCAAAATGGACCATAGAATTGATATTCAAGTTTCGGATTTCTTCGAACCACCACAGATTCTAGTCTATAGGGTTGCAATTTGACATATACCTGGTTGCCCATTGAAAACTCTCTATCAAGGCGATGCTTTTCCACCTGTTGTTTCATTCGATTGTGGTAGTCAGCTAAAGTGTGCTTTAAGAAACACCAATAAATCATTATGGTGAAGCAAATGATCTTCCAATTCCACAACCTTAGTAATACCATGGATATATCGAGCCAAAGGAGGTGGTCGACCATAGACAGTTTGGAATGGGGTCATACAGATTGCCAAATGGAATATTGTATTATAGGACCATAAAACCCAAGGTAAGAAACATACCTAGTGACAAGGTATGAAACAATTGGTTGTCTGTTTGAGGTAATATGCTACACTTTTTAAAAGAGAAGTTTGTATGAGTCAAAACAACTATGTACAACATGTAGATAAGAAAATCGGGTTTCTGTTAGAGGTAATGGTTTTCGGAACTGGATGTAGATAAACAATTTCCTTCATAAATATTTACGCAAGAAAGGCTGCAGAATATAGGTGTTTGTGTGGAATAAAATGAGCTAATTTATTGAGTTGATCAACTTCCACCCAAATAACGAAGAATCCTCCTGAAAATGAAAGTTCATCTATGAAATCCATTGAGATGTCTTCCCATATAAGCCCCAGTACAGGGAGAGGTTGTAGGAGGTCGGCTGGGGCAGCATGCTCGGCCTTCACCTTTTGGCATATATCACAAATGGCTACATTTGTGTTTAAAGTCTTTGAGTTATCACTTCATGGTCTCCAAAGGGTGAACTCTGAAACTCTAACATTAAAGAGTCATGCAAATGCTAGGAATAAGGAATAAATAGTCTATTTTTAAAGAAAAATAAGATCGTCAATTACCTGATACCGTGAGTCTGTCACAACATTCGGTCTAGCCAGCAATAAGGTCTTTTGAGCCTCTGTATCGAAGACCATAGCATTGTGCACCTTGTCTGTACAAGGTGATGAAGTACTCAGACTAAGTGAGGTCAACATCATAGTGGATTGTCGGGATAACGAATCCGCTACACCATTGTTCAAGGACCTAGGATATTTAATTTGAAAATCAAACCCCATGAGCTTAACCAACTTACACCGTTGTTGTGGAGTCAATTGAGTGACCGGTGACCGGTAAGAATAATAAATTGGTGCCCAAGCAGATAATGTCACCAATTGTGAACAACTAAGACCGCAACAAGCATCTCTTTTTGTCGTCCAAAAATCCTAACTGGTGTACCGCAAAAGGTTTGCTAAAGAAAGTAATTGGATGGTTGTTTTACCTATAAGATAACACCCACCCCTTTGGCCGAGGCATCACACTTTATAGTGAAAATTTTAGAAAAGTTCTAAAGGGATAGAATTGGTGCCTCAAGGAGAGTTTTTTAAGGTTGTCAAATGCAGTTAGTATTGTCGCTGACCACAGAAACGAGTCCTTCAGAAGATTTGTAAGAGGACATACAATAACCTATAGTCTTTAAGATTTGTAAGAGGACATACAATAACCTATAGTCTTTAAGATTTGTAAGAGGACATACAATAACCTATAGTCTTTAAGATTTGTAAGAGGACATACAATAACCTATAGTCTTTAATAAGTTGTCTATAATATCTTACTAGACCCAGGAATCCTATGAATTGTTTTTCTGTTATAGGTGGTGGTCATGTTCAAACTGCAGCCATTTTGTCTAGGTCGTCAGAGAGGCCTTTCGTACTAAGAATATGGCCAGAGTAGCCAATAGAGCTGGACCCAAAAGTGCACTTTGTTAATTTTAGGACTAATGAGTTAGAGTTTAGTACCAAAAATTCCTAGTCGAAGGTGTCTGTACTGATCCTCCATATCATGAATATAAATAAGAATAACATCAAAGAACACAATCATAAACTTCTACAGAAAAGGCTTAAATAAGTCAATCATATTACTCTGGAAAGTTGTTAGAGCATTCGTCAATCCGAAGTGCATGTCAACGAACTCATGATGACCATCATGAGTGTGAAATGCTGTCTTGTGTACATCTTCATCAGCAATCCGATTTTGATGATATCCGAACGAAGATCAAGCTTGGAGAATGCAGTCGCGCCATGTAGTTCATTTAATAATCATCAATGACCAGAATCGGGAACTTGTCTTTCACGGTAGTAGAATCACAAAATCTCCACGACCTATCTTTCTTTTTCACAAGCTATACTGAAGAAGAGAATGCCCTGGTATTACGATGAATGATACCAGCTTCGAGCATCTCACGCACTTGAGTCTCAATCTCTGACTTTTGTGCATATGGATAGGGATAGGGACGAACATTTGGCGGTTGGCTTCTTGGTGATAGTGTGATATGATGATGTTGCCGTGCAGGAGGAAGTGCCTTTGGGACCTGAAAAGATGAGAAAAGTCCTCCAAAAGAGGCATTAGTGTGGTTGGAGTCATATGTGTGTTAGGGCTAGTTGAAGTAAGGGGCGACAACCACATGAGAAAAGTGGTGTCTCCTTTGGAATGAGTGAACAGTTGAAGAGTAGTCTGCTCTATTAGTTGTTGTTCTTTGCCAATTGTCCACATAATTGTATCATCGTTGAGGTCAAAAGGAAAAAAAGTGGATTTGATGAAATCCCACTTGATGAGTCCTAAGCCTTGGAACCAGCGAATTCCCAAAACTTCATCAACCCCCTCAATTGGTAAAACATATAAATCCACAAAAATAGTAGTTCCCGGAATGTTAACAGAGACGTGTTTCCACAAATAAGTGAGCAATGTAAAAACTATCCATTGCCAACCATCACATAAATTCCACCGGTTGAAATAGTTGGGAGACCCAGTCGGGTGGCTAATTCGGCACACACAAAATTATGTGTGCTGCGACTATCAAGAAATAAAATAATGGAAGATGAGTGGATCATACCTGAGTTTCATAGAGTGTGGGGCATGAACAGTGTCCGACATGCATGTAATGAAACTGTAGAATATTGCAGCGGACCCTCCTTATTTGGAAGATCGATCGTGCTTGATTACTCCCCATGTAGCTCTTCAAGTAAGTGTATTTGGAAGTTCTTGCAGCAGTGTTCGGGTGTGAATTTCTCATCACAATTAAAGCATAATATACGGGCTCTTCTGCTGTCCATTTCATCTTGTGTCTATGTCCAAAAAGGCTTACTTGTTGTGGATAGTTTACGGAGGTTGGATTGAGACAGAGAAAGCCTAGTGATGCTCTGACCTGTAGTGGTTTCTGGTGGTGTTGCAAAGCTTTGTCTCCTTGCTGTTGAATAAGTGGGGAAATCACTTGTAGTTTCTCTTCTTGTAGAACAACTAAAGACTTAGCTTCGAAGAGAAGTCTGGGTCTAAAAGGCTTGACCTCAGCCTGTATGTCCCTTCTCAACCCACTAATGAAACAGCCAACACGTGCCTCCGTTGGCCATCCTTTAACTCTACTGGAGAGACATTTTTCAAAGCACCGTGGAAGTCTTGTAGTCCTCAACATAATGATAAGCAAAAAATTGTTCAACTTTGCCTATCCTCATAGTAGGGTCATCATAATCAACATACCTTGGTCAATCAATTCTCATTATTTTTAGTTAAAGAGTTGAACCAGTAGAGGAGCGACGATGTTGTGGTTGTGATTCCCCGTAGAATTCTTGATCCTAAGGACCTGAGGCACGTCTGGATGTAGTATGCAAGTGATCATGTGAGAAAAGATGGCGTTCATTGACACTTTATCCTGCAGCCAATTCATTCTTAGTCCTCCCAATTTCGTTTACCGACTGTCAGGCCTCATTCAGACCTACTTCAAGGGAATCTACACAAGACTTGGCAGCAGTAGTCAGTGGGGAGAGAGCATGTCGGATGTAGGGTGAGTGGAGGGAGCTGAAAGGGCCTTTAATCTGCGGCCACTACATACTTCCAGTGTGACTAGGAGAAATGTTCCATAAGAATAATAAACCAGCTATTTAGGTGATGAAGCTAAAGTTATAAGATAACCAATTCCAGTGGGACTAGGATAAGGGTCTCACGGAAAACAACTGCTTAAGTGACGAAGCTGCAGTCAGATAATCAATACCAGCAGGCCCCACAGAAATAATAGAGCAGTTGCATAACCTGCAGTATAATGAAGGTAGATGCAACCGATTCCACTGGGTCCCACAAAAATAAGAGAGCAGTGCGTAAGCTGGATAAAACTTCAAGAGAATTCAATGTAACCCAAAGTGATGTTGTTGCTCAAAAATACTGTTGAAGCTTTCGAATCATCTGCTGCATCGGATTGCTACTGACGAATTTATGAACCACGGCTTGCTGTAGCTTATGAATTGCCGAAGCTTACTGAGTTGTTGCTGCAGCTTCTGGATGACAAATTGCAGCAGTGAAATCTTGCGAAGCAAAATAGAGATCAGCTGAACTGAAAGTGATGTTTCTTAGCAATTCAAGTGCTATTCCCTTCTCCAGAATTTGCAGGAGGTTAACAACCCACGTTGCCGCTGCTCAATCAACGCTGAATTCACGTATGGCTGTAGGACTGTTTGACGACGCGGGAAAAAATAATTTGGTCTTTCAGTCCGAGGAAGAACCGGCTCTGATGCCATTGATACGATTTGTCTCTAATGTATGAATAGCAGAAAATCAACCAGCAGAGTGATCACTATTTAGGAAATTTCTTAAATAGTGGTTCTTGTAGGATTGGCAGAGTAGAAGAATAAAAGAAGGGGGAAGAGAGGAGAAATAGGAGTAAGAAGTGATCGAGAAGGGAAGTAGAGAAAGAAGATTCAAACATATTATTAGTGTCTTGCCTAAACATTTCAACAACTCTGCTTATATAGGTGCCAATTTCAAATCATATTCTAAGTTAAACTCCAATAGACTAATGAATTACAATCATACTCAAAGCAAAACTCTTAGGGACACTACACTCTTAGGTGACATAATATTACCCAATAGTAAACTCATATAGATACTAGGACATGTAACTCCGATCATAATTAAATACTACCTTTAGTGACAATAGGAGACCCAAATTAACATAGACTCGTAACATACTCTGTAGCAGTAATCTTGTAAAATATCTATGTATTGTGGATGTGTATGGATACATTAGAAATATGGATTTCTAAGGAAAAATAATAATAATATAAATATTCATTAATAATTAATATAAAAAACACAATGTTCTTATTGCAAGATAAAAAAAAACAATTTCTGCAAAACATTTGTGTAATATTGTTAGTATCCTCAGAATTTACTACTTGGTATAAACTTTTGCAAGTGTTATTCTTTTTTTTATGAGATCCAAATGCATTGAGCAAACCACATTGAAAAACTATATTGCATTTAAAAGATTGGGATAAATTAGAAATATTCTGAAAATATACCATAAAATATCAAAAGAAAAATTTGTCTATGGTCCAAATTTCATCAAAACAGATTTGCCTTGAACAATGTCTTTAATATAAAACCCTTTTTTTATTGAACCACCATAAAAACATACGGAACGAGTCCAATTCGAAGAGTCTAGACCAGGCCGAGGGAGGTCATCCCTAACCTCCTGCCATCTACACTTGACAAACTGTAGTTTCTCCATTCAGTCATTCCAGCCACCTTTATTGCCGGTGACCATTGCAAACCACAGGCAAAATAAAACATAATGGGGGCGCCGTCCCCAGCTTATTGAACCCAGAAAACAACTTTGGGCATGAAGAACCACATAATATAGTTTCTAGTTTCCTAGAATCGGGCTTCCTAATATGCAAGGGTTGGGATCTCAAATTCCTACTATGAGTCTATGATTTACGGATTCTTGAGTATTTCCTGGATAACTTAGGAAACCTGTTGATATGGACAATAAAGGGAGTTAGTTTGTTCCCTTGCTTAAAAAACAGATACATATTGGATACATATCGATATTAAAAACCATGCTTATAAATTGAATATTAACCCATTTACACGTACTTCCCCTTTTGCCCAAATAAAGACAAAATCATATGCGCAAGGATTGTCCGGCGACGGGTATTGGTGTTCGGACGGCGGCTTTTGGCAGCCAGCGGACCCAACATTTTTAGTAGTGTGTATTTGATTATATTAACCCACTTGCAATATGTAATACATCTTGAACTTGTAACTCTATGTTGTGAGATAGTTTCACAATATATAATTTCAACAAACAAATATTAGACACAATTAATACATAAATAAGTTTATATAATATAACATGCATTCACAGTCCACAGTAAACTTTGGTGAAGTTCACACTGCTCCCATATATACTGTACTATATATATATATATATATATATATATATATATATATATATATATATGTTGTCCTATGTATTAATTCTGCAAAGTATTTATTAGAAGAAGCCACCCGATGCAATGGCAATATCCGTTGTTGCGTCTAATTAAGTGTGAACTTCTTTCCATGTACTCCCTAAGTTGGAACAACGATGCCCATATATCCGAGCGCAATCACGAAGAAGGCCCCAGACTGGAAAAACAGATAGATGAAAAGGTGGTTGCTCCCAAACATAAGATTGAAGAAAGCACAGTAGAGGAGGAACAAACCCATCATCATCTCCAGGATATTAATTCTAGTTATCATGAAAAGGAAGGAGTGGTTAGAGGAGAGAAATGAAAAGTAGAATCGATATTTTAACCACTATAGTCAACAAGGGTTACCTTTCACTAATTCTTAATTTGGGTTTTCTGTGAGACCTAGTGAGGATCCTGTTCTTCAGCGTGTTCCCAAGCTTCTCAGTGACAACCATTCATTCACGCGCTCAGCTTCCAAGAGTCCGATGATGGCTGCCTTGGTTCGGTGAAGGGACATCACATTCTCAAACAGGATCCAGAAGATGAGCAGATGGAATGATCTAGAAAACCAGCTTATCATTTTAGTGGTTCCACTAAACAACTTCATGCATGTGTTGAGAAACGCTATTGATCATTGTGCGGTTACTCACCTTGGAGTGCAAATGGCATTCAGAACAGTGATCACAGAAGGAACATATATGGCAATGAGTTTGGGCAGATGGATATCAGGGACCAGGCAAGTGATTGGAATCACGACACAGTAAAAGAAGAAAGTCACCCAATGTGCTACGATCTTCCTTACAAAGAAGAATGCATAGAGGACATGTAGTTTCTTCCACAGCGACACTTTCTGGAGAGATCATTAAAAAAGATGAATCCTCAACAGAAATTGCATTTATAAAATAAACTGAAAAGGGACAAAAACAACAAGTGGAACTGCAAAAGAAAAAGAAGTAAAAAGCCCACCTCACAGTATAATATTTCTCTCATCATCTTGCGCATCAGATTAGCAGGGCCACATGACCATCTATGTTGTTGATAACGGTAGGCCTTGAAGGTGCTTGGCAGTTCGTTTTTGACCTGCAGTATGATGCAATTAAAAGCCCAACATTATTTCTTTGTAAAACACGTAACCATTATGGACGAAAGGAAAGATATTATACTGATAAGTCTCCAATGAAGACGAACTTCCAGCCTTTCAGACTAGCTCTCACCGCCAAATCCATGTCTTCAACAGTAGTACGATCTTTCCATCCACCAGCATCATGAAGGGCCTGTATGCGCCAAACCCCAGCAGTGCCTGCAGTTGAAACGGATAATTTGGAAGATGAAGCATCAACTTCCTCAGGAGCACAAGCTATAGGATGCATGCAAAATTTACCAGCTTTTTTGTGTTTGCATGAAGGCCCCTAGTCTATTCCCCTAACGAATGAATGCGAAACCTACCATTGAACCCAAAGAACGAGTACGTCGAAGAACCAACTTCCTGCTCCACACTGAAATGGTAATCCAGTGACATCTCCTGCAGTCTTGTCATCATGCATTCATCGGCGTTCACTGCATGGAGATTGTCTTCCGGTAAATCGAACAAGAGATCAGGAGGTATATTTCATACACTTCAAGAAATTTTACACCATGCACTCACCAAATTTCCATCTGGCCTGGACCAGACCGAGCTCCGGGTTGGAAATGAGAAAGGGAACCGTCCGCCACAAAAAGTCCGTTTCAGGTTGGAAATCAGCGTCGAAGATCACCACGTACTCGCAGTCCTTGACATACTGTTTTGTGAGTCCATCACGAAGTGCCCCTGCTTTGTACCCGTTCCTGTTGTTCCTTGTCTCATACTTGATGTTCACTCCTTTAATTTTCCACCTCTGGCATTCCAGTTCCACCAGATCCTAGCTCCAAGAGGGACAAGAAAGAAAGAGGATAAGTTAACACAAACAAATCGGGTGCAAAGAAGCTTTGACTGTATGCTGGTCCCTTGTCATTAGTTACGTACCCTAATTGTAACGTTCGTAGAATCATCAAGAACTTGGACAATTAACTTGTCAGATGGCCATTTCATTGAGCATGCAGCTCCAATGGAGATACGGTAAACCTAAAAATGTGCGCCAAAGACGAGTTACCATTCTGAGAATTATGAGAGAAGGATACTTTAAGATAAAACATCACTAAACAGGAAAAAAAACAAGAGGGCCTTTAGCAAAATATAATATAAAAATGATATCAGTACTTCTTGATTTTACTTCGAGGTTTTACATATCCTGACTTGGCTGCATAGTTGGCAGTCTAGGTAGGAGAAAATCTAGGGTTTAGGGTTTACCAATAGAATAAGTTGATAATATTTTATTAAAAAACAAAAATTTGACAGATTTTATTTCCTAAGTTTATCTCTTACTAAGCTGCAACGTGGATGCCACATCAGGATGTGAAGTCTTGGAAGTAAAAACCCGCAGTACTTATATCACCGCTCAATATAATAATAAAGTAGGAAACGACAAAAGGTACAATGTAGTGTGAAGGGTGTTTCATGTGACAAGCAAGGAGTTACAGGAATGGAAAAGATAAAAAAGGAATGTCCATCACATGCACATCATCAAGAAGAATACAAATGCGTTGTTTTGATCATAAAAGGTTTATTATCAGGTAGATCCCTCCATGTGCTTGTTTCACCTAAGCGTGAGGGATGCTTCCACACCCACATTTGGGTACATACGATTCAATGTTTTCAAAACAAAACCGGCCTGCCATCCAACCAGTAAGAACTTTGATTTAGTCAAAGCTGGTTGGACTGGATTAGACCCGGGGTTGACTGTAGGATATATATATTTTTATTTTTTATACTTTTACCAAGACAAAATAACACGGTCGCATTGTAAGAGTTCTAGTCCCATCTCCGATAGGTCCTGACTCCAAATCCCCTCTCAACTAATTCTATCAAATTCTACTCTATTGTGATAATCAAAGCTCTACTTTTGCTCCCAAGCAAGCCATGCTTTTATCAAGAGAATATAATAGGTTTAAAGCATTAGCAAGTAAATTAAGGATTTATATTTAATGCGTCAAAAGTGAGAGAGAAAACTTATATGTAGACATGCAAGCTCTAAAATAGGTATGGATAATGACTGATCAATAAACATATATGACTTGTTGTTATTCTAGTAGAAAAGAAGCTGAGTAGGTAAGGTAGGGTAATGACACCTTTGAATATGTCAGCCAAATTTTCATTTCTCAACAAAAAATTTCTACTTTAAGCAAGTAATCTTTCTTATGAGAAAACTGTAAATAATGGGTATAAATTATCTTGGGATACATCAAATTAGAGAAGAGAAATCTTTTGACAATTTTTACCAGGTAATTACCTCCTTTTCATTGAACATTGGGATCTGAACAAGAATAGTGGGATGGCTATTATTACGCTCAACCTCCTCCTCGATGGTGTCCAACTTGTACTTAGTGTAACTTTTCCTCCTCAACAATTTCACAAACACGATCACAATAGCCATATAAACTCGCTCGACGAACAACATCAACGACATGGAAACACATAGCAAGACCATTACTTGGACGGTAGGAACAATCACAGGGCCCTTAATCCTTTGCCATAATAGAGATAAACTATTGGACCATACCTGGGTACCTTCTTCACCAATGGAACCACTCACTCCAAGATCTTTCATACTGGAAATAAGTAAAACAAAGAGAAATCACAGTAGGAAAACCTTGCACTCAAGTAGAGGCAATACAGTGATCTCTCTTTAATAGGGCATGAAAAAAAGGTTGGGAAGGGGATGAGGACATGGCGGAAACACTAGGCAGTAGAATTTAACAGACACACGGTTCGCATGCATTGAAAGAAGACAATGTATATTAGGAAAACGATAAAATTCAAAAAGCTGTTATACTCATCCATCGACAAATACCCTCTAGATTCTTCATCTATTTCAGGGGATTCTGCTTAGTTCCTTTCCATCGGTTTCACTCTCTGTCATCAAAATAGGGTTTAGGTAGAAAGTGTAAACGAGCTGAAACGTTTCAATTGTCTGGTTGGCACGTCTTTGTCTCTTTTCCAGCTTTCCTAGTGCTGTACAGCTGAACCTTTGGATCCTTTTGTATCGTGTTGTATTGCCTAAAATGGTCGGTGATGAAATGAGATCAAGAAGAAAAGGTTATAAATATTTGTTGCATTGTTTTAATTGTTATTTATTTCTATTTATTAGGAGGTTGATAAGATGTACAAATTATTTTCCCTTTGTCTCTATGCTTTAATTCAACACTATTTATGGACTATAGAGTTGTTCTCTCATAAATAATCCATTTACAACCTATGAATGGATGTGTTGTCTTCAAGATTTACCACCAAAAGATAACAAAGAGAACTAAAATAATATGACTACCAACACATTTTCAAATGTGCGTTGTTAAATTTTCTCACTAGAGACTTATAAAGGTGAACCTACAAACTTGTTTGTTTAGCTCAAACTTGAATATCCTATTATCTTTGGAACAGGAATCGAATGTCTATTTAATATGACTAGCAAAATTAGGAAGACACTCTATCATCTAATAGTTGTGAAGCATGTCCTTGCATTTATTGACATGGCTAAATTTGATGTTAAGCATTTTTGTACCTTTGGGCATGCAATGAGAAGGGTATTCGGTCAATGATAGTATTCTCTATCAAAACAGATTTCATGGTCATTGACAAATAAAAAAAATGATTTGATACAAAATATTTGCCGTAAATTAAGGTTTCTTTATTTGTTCGAGTTGTTTTATTATATTTATTTAATTAGTGATAGTATATAGTGCTATTGAAAAGTTTCCTCTTATAAATTTACCATTTGTGTTCGCCAAATACATACTCCCATCTTTTTAAACCACTAGGCATTATATGACATAAAACAACAACACGAATCAATTCCACCAGAACTTGTTTCGTAGAAAAACTTACTTAAAATATTAAATAGTTGCATTTAGCAAATGATAGAACAATAGAAGTAGAAAAATTAACAAGTAAAATTAATAATATCAACAAATTTTAGAAGATAGAAATGTAATAGATTAATTAGTTCAAATGACAAGGGTAGAAGAACCATTACATGGCATCTAATCTCATAAGATAATAATAATTCATAAAAATGTATTTTATTACTTTTTAAACTTCTCTTATAAAAATAATGGATGCTTTGTGCCTACTTTATGTAGGTTTGCATGATAAGTTGGATTTTAAAAGCTAAATGGAACATTGGGTCAAAAGTAGAAGAAGATTAAAAAGAAGCAAATATCTGCATTCCAGTACCAGGCGCCTGCAGAGGTGCTACGGCCAAGGGCATCCATGGCTTCAGAACTAGCGTTTTGGCACCTAAATATGAGGAAAATTAAAATAGGCAAAAGTAAGTTAGGTGACAGATGTGCCAGATTTGGTGCTATGCACCAAATTGGAGAAAGTTAAAGAAAATTTATAGTAACCCTTGCACTAACGGGGGATAGTGCATAGAGAATTTGATGTTTTTGGGTAATTCAAAGGAATTCATAGTCCTAGACATTGGAGTTCCTGAAAGTGAAATCTCTGAGAAAACTTTCTCTTTGTTAGTCATAGACATTGAGAATTTGAATTTTTCTGTTAGTTTATATTGAGAATTTAGAAGACATTGTTCTATAGAAAAAGACTTATTAATAAATTTCAGTCATTTAAAAAAATTTATTTAATTTCTATAATTTAATTTTTTATATTAAAAATAAAAATATTATATAAATCAAATCAAGGTTAATTTATTTGAATAAAAGTTGTACTTTTAAAAAAATGAATCTAAATATAATTTAAAAAGGCCAAATACATACATACGAAAAATTTATTAAACATTAAATAAAAATATATAATTCAAATACTATTACGAGAGTCTTCCCACATTTGATTATCCATCTCATCATGAAATTGGTCCGCTCTAACACGTAGTTCCACTTGAGATTGAGCTATTCCAGATTCCCCGTCAACATCCAATTCAGCTTCACTAAAATTGGATGGTTGAGACTTCAGGAGTCCAGATTCTTTTTGAAGATAGTTATGTAGAATACAACACGATAGCACTATCTTCACTTGAATAGGATATGGAAATGGTGGTGGTGTTTGTAATATAACAAATCGAGATTTTAGAACACCAAATATTCTCTCAATCACATTCCTCAATGATGCATGTCGGAGATTAAATAACTCTTTCGGATTTTGTGGAAGATTATTACCATACTCTTGCAAATGATATCGTTCCACGATATGGAGCTACAAATCCTGGTCTATTTGGATAGCCAACATCAACTAAATAATATTTTTCTGCAAGAAAATACACAATAAACTATTGTTTACCTACTAAGAAATAATAAATAAATTAAAATTTACCTTGTGGTACTTTAAGTCCATTTGGCTTCTGCAATGCATCCTTTAATACTCTAGCATCATTTGCAGACCCTTCCCAATGAGCAAGTACATAAATAAACTCTAGATTAAAAGTGCATGTAGCTAAAGCATTCTGTGATAGTTTACCATGCCGATTTCTAAACCTGATCGAATCAACACCGTACACTAAAGCTGGAATATATGTCCCATCAATAGCTCCCATGCAGTCCTAAATAGTTGCACATAAAATAAGGAACTAAATAAAAGTTAAAGTAATATTTAAAAATAAAAATCAGTATCACGCCTTAAAATAGGGATAATATCGATGACTAGATCGAATATTGCAAGGGGTAGCAGTAGAGATAGATGGCATGTATTCATCATTTAACTTCACGATAGCATCTAAAACATTGTTAAAATGTGAACTAATTGTCCAAACTGATCGGCGAAACCGCTCTTGTGTCACACAATATCTTTGATTTTGCCCAATTGTTAATAAAAACATTCCTAGTTGTTCTTCTACAGGAACAGATCTTGTATCGTTCAGTAAAGATTTTGATCATAATATCTTGCATAATTTGATGAAAGCTACTTGGGTCATCCTACATCTTGATCGAAAATCTTTTGGATGGTCTCTTGAAATTGCTCTTCTTATGTAAAGTGGACCTTCTGTAGTAATGTTTTGACGTGGAGATTTATTATTAATGATTAAATTATAAGCAGTAATGCTAGCACTAGTAGCAACCATTATCATCATCTTCTCATCATCTGATGATGAATCAGAGTATTGTATTTCAGAAGACTCTGAAACAGACATGAAAGCTGCAACAATATAAAAAAAAATATAATCATTGAGAAAATAATATTGTTGATGGTAGAAATAACAAAATATTTATTACAAATTAAAAATGATATCTATCTCATAAACTTAACTTCTATGCACAACAAGTAGCTAAATTTATTTTTGAGAAATTGATCTCAAATTTCGACTATTTTTTTGAAGATAAATAAATACAAACATTCATCTAGGTCCTACTAGCCTTCCAAGCTAACCAAGCTCTACGTTCTTCTGGATTCATTGCAATAAATCCAACTTTATTCTCATGAAGCTTTAAAAGTTCTGGTGCCATAAACTTCAATATTGTGTCTAAATCAGGAATTTTATTGACAGTTGTTAACCATTGTTGACTATTCTTTCACTGATATATAGATTTCAATTCAGCAACAATCTCAAAAAGAGAGCTTAGCAACATCTTCATTGTTCTTTGCTTGTGGGTTCGCTCTTCGCTTCAATCTTGGAGATGCATTTGTGGACCTTTGATTATTTCCATTACTCCTCATTGTTCTTGAACTATCATTGACATTTAATTCTTCATCACAAGCTTTATAGTTGGTAACCTCATCATTCACTCCTTCAAGATCCACACTATCTAGTTCAGTTGGGTTATCAACACCTTGGTTTGACACCCCTTGAGCAAAAACTCCTGTAGCTACTGAATTTTCCACAACAATCTGAAGCTGCTCAAAGTAGTCGCAACCTTGTTCCCTATATTTACGACATCAGGGTGACTCAACAGTAATAAGATATTATATTATGTCAGTATCTCATATAGTATTTAATATTGAAGGGTGGAAATTGTGTTTTTACCTTGATGTAACCGTCCCAAACTTCATCATCTGCGGTTACTCGTTTAGTATTGGCGTTCCATCCAAATCCACTGCCGCAACTAGTTATGGTTGGGTAACTCCTCTTCCATGTCTTCCACCTTGCTTTGTAATACTCAAATTATTTGTTACTTCCACAAATTTCATTGAACTTAGGTAGTACTTCACCTTCAATTAAAACTTTTGAAAACGTCCCATCTGTCAATTTGTTTCCCCTTTCAACTAACTCTACTAATAAATTAAGTATAACTAGGTTTTCTCTTCCAGTCCATGCCATGTAAGCCCCTCTCACTCGTGCTCCTTGGCTACTATTGACATTTTTCTCTTTTTCTTGCTGAACAGTTGACATCTGTAGAGATAAAAAAAAATTATATTTCATAAATTACTATTACATACTAACTTAAAGCTATTAGATGAAATAACCATAAAGCATTCAATTCTGTACTCATAAGAAGCAGAGCACTCAAAGATTCAGGCATGGTTTTTTACTGCATGAACTTTGCAAACACATAGATGCCTTATTGCTTTGATTTGTACCATAAACTTTTTTTTTTAAAAAAAAGTAGCATTGATTATCAATATTTGGTAGCTTCTAGATGCAGCTGTTAAACATTGGGATCTGGAATTCTGAACCGGGAATCCCAGCATTGAAACTCCTCATGTAGAAGAAAAACAAAAAAGAGTCACGATTCAAGATTTTCTTTTTCTCTTTTTCCCTGTATGGATACTGAAAATGGGTGCAGAGGTGTTCATGATCAAGGCTAGGAACACTGTAACTTGAGTAGCCTGGGATGGCATCAGTGGTTCAGGGCACAAGTTTCAGGAATTCCTATTTCTATGGACTGTAAATCTTCATTCTTCAATTGAACAAAAAGCTCCTAAGTCGGAGCAAACGTGAACCATGCCAAGACTGAAACAAGAAGACTCTTTACCTGTTGTTTCTCTGCCACTGCTCTCCCCTTCTTACACGGATTTGGTAATGGAGCTATATATGGCATCAAGCCAGGCATTTAAATCCCTTTGTTCCCATGAACAAGATAAGGTCAGAGTAAAGATCCCAGAACTCAAAACTCAAACCTCTGTTTCTTTTCTTAGAATTCAATGGCCAAAATCAATTTGGGAATTGTTCATCTCTTCCCCAGAGAAACAATTGGTACAAGTTCACGCAAATACCCCTCCCACCAACACTGCAGACTCAAGAGTTCCCTTAAACCCTGAACCCTTAAACCTCCCTCCCTCCCTTTCTTCTTGGTTTTCTTAGAGGAAGCTTTCAAGTCCTCTATGGGAACCTGTTTACAGCTTATTTCTTCATACAATCTCTCCATTCTTTCTCCTCCCCTAAATTTCTTCATTTTATCTTTCATTATTTCCACTGCCCTGCCCATGTCAACATGAGTCTAAACGTGCTGAGAATTGAACCATATATTAGCAGTGATAAATCCGAGATAGCTACTACACAAGTAACTGAAAAGTTAGCACCATATAAGAAGGGATCAACAGTACCCATGTTTGAGTGAATTTCATTTATAGTCTCTGCAACTTGAAAAAATGGTCTAGATTCCATTACTGGGGAGAGGGAAGCAAGCTGCTGTGATGATAATAAGCCATGGATATTGCACAACTATGAAGACAGGAATTACATGTAGGAATTAGGGTATGCAAATATCTTATTCACACGCTTAGCAAACACATCTAACAAAGGAATCGGTTATAAAAGAATACAAATTTCAGAGGATATTTGGGAATGCGTTTCTATTATGCTACTATATATTGCATTCCAGAAAAAAAAACTAATTCCCGACAAAATATAAAAACCAAGAGAAGTGAAAAAAGAGATAGGGAGAAGCAAAACATACCTCTTATCATAACCGTGGAATCTCCTGAACATCAGAACCAAAAGAGAGATAGGAGCGAGAACAGACGGAAAGAGGGACAGAGAGAAGAGAAGGGAGAAGGTAATCAAAGAGAGAGAAATGATGAGAGAAAGAGAGAAGCGGAGAAGCGGACAGAGAAAAATGATGAGAGAAAGAGAGAAGATATACATGGAAGAACGAAGATAGAAAGACAGAAGCAAGGGACCCAAACGATTAGAGAAAACAAGAAAGAAGAAAGACTGGGAGGAGCGAAGACGACGAGCTACAAAGTCGTAATCCATGCGTTGAGTTGTTCTTTCAGCAGGGAGAATTCGAGGGAGTTGAGAATTCCACCGTTGGGAGCGAGACACGAAATTCCCAATGGGCCATCTAATTTACACGGGGATAGGGATTTTGAAGTCTCCCCAAATTTTAGGGAGAAATCAATGTCTCCCGTGCTTCAAAATCGACTAAAGGCTGAAAGTGATATTTTAAGGGACATCAGAGTCCCTAAAAATACTTTCACTTACAACTAACCCCCTATAAAGGTGTCAGATTTGGCACCATAGCACTAGATGGAAACATTTGAAGTCATATATGGAGCCACAACACTACAATGGAGAGAAACAAGGGCCATAGGCGCCACTATGCCAAAGCAATGGCATAGCGCCAAGAGTCCTACTTCCATTAGGAGACTTGTAATTTTGGAAAAGTGATGTCTGGTAAAAACCAACTTTGGGAACATTTTAGAAGAGTATTTTTGTGATTTTTAGAGTTTATTTTGGAGGAATTTTTGCCCTTTGAGGAGGGAAATTCATAAGTTATGGTTTTTTATGAATCAATGCTAGTGTTTTCAAGAGTGGTTGTTTTTCTACTTTAATTTCTCGTCAAATTCGTTTTATAATTGTTTGGTTTTTTTCCTTATTAGTTCAGAACAATTTCCTATAGGAAGTTGTGATGTACTTTGTCATTCTCAACTTTGAATCAATGGAATTTATATCTTTTATCATGAGTGAGTGATTTGTTCTCTTTCTTTGATTTTTCATACTCTTTGCTTCGATCTTCTATTAAATCCTTCTTGAGAATTTGAGCTTTTAATGCTCTTTTCCGTAAGTACGTGTTTGATTTATGTTTTACATTCCTCTAATAGGGTATGAGTTCAATCGCATGAGGTTAGACACAAATTGTGGTCTTTTGTTAACTTCATTGGGTATGTGTAAACGAAATCCATATATATTCAGGATTTGGTTTGTACTATTTACATAGTAAATTGGTTTGTACTATTTACATAGTAAAGGGCACACATTGTGGTATTGGATGGGTTCCATTGTAGATATTTTAGAGTGTATGTTTAGGTTAACAGATTCCAACCTAGGCTTAAACACTAGATTATCATGAATTAGGCATGCTTTATGAATTATTATTTGTTCAATGGTTATAGAATTAATAAAGATGCGTTAGTGCATGGAAGATTTCCAAGAAACAGTCTTGTTTTGCTTAAATTTAGTCCTCTGTTGTCTTCACTCACAATTTGTACTTAGCAAGTGGATTTAATTAGCTACAGATCTCTAGCTAGTTGAGACTTGGAAGCTCATAAAGTTCTCTATCCTCGTGAGATCAACCTTGTACTCCTCGAAGGTATCTTGCAATAAGTTTGTGCACTTGCGAGTCTAAAAGTAGATGATAGAACAATTTTAATCATCATTTGCCACTGATTATGATAATTTCTACTCAATTCAAATTAATTACTTGTATTTATTCTTATTATGTACATTAAAAGATTCATATACCAGTTCTTATGATGAAAATAAAACGGAAACCTAACAATTAATACTAGTTCAGAATGGTGAAATCTTATCAAAACAATCAACTCGAATACTTCAAGCAAATTCAAAGAAGAGATTGTAAGGCTTCTACTATGTTTGGATTTTAAGCAAGAATTACAATCGTGTTATCAAGCTATATATATATATATATTAAAAAAACTATAATAACAATATTCTAACTCATCCTAAGAAGACCAAAAAGTTTCATATATTGAAACCTATATAAGGGACCGTGTATGGCGCACTTTTCAAAAGCTATTGCATGCAAAATAAGTAAGAAGCAGTTTTAGGCTGAAAAAATAATAGCTAAAATACGCCATCAGCTGCTCGGTCAAGCAGTCTAGTGACAATCGCACTTCCAAACTAAAGACTGGGGACCCAAGTCCAAAATAACCCGTTCCGTGCATGGTTTTGCAAATACCAAAATAACGGAAATATTTCTGTATTTTTAATTGAAAAGTATTCAAAACTTTTTTATTTTAAGATATACTTTTGTTTTTTACTCTGCTAAAGTTGGTTCACGTGCAGCACGCTCCCGCACGTTGGCTTTCACCAGAAGCGATCGTGCGTAGCAGTATTTCTTCGACGTCTCTACGCTGTCGTACCCATGCATCGGTCGGCGCTTCACTTTGTCCACCGTCTTAGCTCATGAACCTGAAAAATATGGATTTGTTTATTGCCGCACTTATCTATACATGACCGGGGTGAACAATGCCAGTTTTATTACTTTGAATGGAGGGTAGCTGTTAATAAAGAATATATTGCGGCTTAGTTGAACGGTAATTTTTTATGACACGGAATTCATTTAGGAGACATTGAGTTCTTAGGTGGAATTTTCTTCTCCTGATCTCTCACCCCACCACTAAATTCTCTGTGAAACATGACTTTGTCTTTGGACTAACCCCCTAAAAGGAAACCCACGCGACATAGCGTGATTTCAGTTCTTATCCTCCATTCAAAGCTTGCAAGTTGCAAGTTGCAACCCTGCGTGGTGCAGCTTTTCTATCCTGCAGCAAATAGAAAAAGCTGTCTTATATATTTATATATAATTTTTGAAGGGGAGAGACGTTGTATTATATATACACACAGAGTTTTAGTAAGGCTGCAGGAAGGTCAGTCGTCCTCAGCTACCTTCACCAATCCGAAAATGGTACTTCTGTTAGTGTGTTTCTTACTCCTCCCCATCTTCTATCTCTTCTTCCTCGCCCCATCTTCTCCCAAGAACCTCCCACCTGGCCCCTTTTCGTGGCCACTGATCGGAACACTCTTGCCGAAGCTCAAGAAGCAGCCCCACGTCGAGCTGAGCAACCTGGCCAAAAAGTACGGACCCCTGATGCTGCTCAAATTCGGGGTGGAGCCGGTGGTAGTGGCGTCGAGCCACGTGACGGCGATGGAGGTTCTCAAGAACCAGGACAAGATCCTCTCTGGCAGGTTCGCTCCTCACAGCACGAGGATTAAAGGCTACATCGAGCACTCCATGGTGTGGGCCGATTGCACGGACTACTGGAAGCTGATACGAAAGATATGCCGGACTGAACTGTTTTCCACCAAGATGCTTGACGCGCAGTCCCACGTCAGGGAACGCAAGGTGGAGGAGCTGATCGAGTTCCTACGGAAGAAAGACGGGGAAGTGGTGAAGTTCGCTGATGTGATATTTGGGGCCATTTTAAACATCCTCGGGGCTCTTATTTTTGACAAGGACGTCTATGATTATTATGACCAGAGCGATAATAACAATCTGGGAATGAAAGGGATGATAAGGCAGTTGATGGTCTTGGCTGCAATTCCCAATCTGGCGGATCTGTACCCCGTACTGGGGGGTTCGGACTTTCAGGGATTGAGGAAGGCATCGGCCAAGTGTGTTAAGCGAATGAATGACTCCTGGGCTTCCATTGTCAAGGAAAGGAGGACTGATAAAACTGGCTCCCATACCGATTTCCTTCAAGTCTTGATTGATGCTGACTTTAACGATCCCCAGATTGATGCCCTCCTCTTGGTAATTTCTTGTGCTGATCATGATCGATGACCCTATATATTACTCTTTCAATAATATTATACCACTTGATTCATTCCTCCATATATATATATATATATTCTCTAACACTTCACATATATGATAATATTGTTTAGTACCACTTTTTAGCTTATCTGTACAGTTCCCTTTCAGCTGGTACGCTCAGCCGTTAATTAATGGATGAAGATGACTAATCTGCTTTGCAGGAAACCTTTGGACCCGGATCGGATACGAGTACCTCCACGATCGAATGGGCGATGGCGGAGCTGCTTCGACGACCGGAAAAGCTTCAGAAAGTCCGGGAAGAGCTAGACGAGGTCATCGGTAAAAACACCCTTACAGAATCCGATCTTCCAAACCTCCCCTACCTCCACGCTGTGGTGAAAGAGACACTCAGGCTGCACCCTCCAGTCACGTTCCTGCTCCCTCACCGAGCTATGGAAACATGTGAGGTGATGAACCATACAATACCTAAAGATTGCCAGCTGATGGTGAACACGTACGCCATTGGAAGGGACCCCAAGACATGGGACGACCCTTTGTCTTTCATTCCTGAGAGGTTCATCAACTCAGACGTGGATTACCAGGGTAATGACTTCCATTACATACCCTTTGGAGCAGGCAGAAGAATCTGCCCTGGGATGTCACTTGCTACAAGGGTTGTCCGCCTCATCTTGGCTTCTCTCATCCACACCTTTGACTGGAGTCTGCCTAATGGCATGCATCCCGATCAGCTGGACATGAATGACAAGTTTGGGTTGGCATTGCTCAAAGATGTACCTCTACTCGTGGTGCCTAAGCTAAGGACCTGAGAGCTTCAAATGCCTTCTGTTTATATATTAAAGGGCTTGGGAGTAATGCTATAATTTGTATCTCCTTTCTAATTGTTCTGGTTTTAGTACTTGTGCTATGATGACGGTGCCCTTGTTTTAGAAGGCAAGTGTGTAATTCTTATAGTTACAGAGTGATTGAATAAAAGTCGTCCAACCATGTCTTTTTGGGATTAAAAGGAAGATAGCAATAAGGGAGAATTCCGTTCATCTATTTATCTTCCCCCTTCCTCATCGTTCAATCATGTTGTCGTTTTGGTCTTTAAGCAATAAGAGTAATGCTAACGGTACGTTATTGTAGCGTACCGTTAGCGTACAGTCTGACGTGGATGCCTTATGTGGCATCCACGTCAGAGCCCAGAGAAACCGGAACATTCAATTTCCGGTTTTCTCAGGGGGAGGGAGGCTGGAGCGGGAGGGAGGCCGGAACGGGAGGGAGGCCGAGCTCCCGCGCGGCCGCCTCCCACCCGCGGGAGGGAGGCCGAGCTCCCGCGCGGCCACCTCCCACCCGCGGGAGGGAGGCCGAGCTCCGCGCGGCCGCCTCCCACCCGCGGGAGAGAGGCCGAGATCCTGCGCTGCCGCCCCCACCCGCGGGAGGGAGGCCGAGATCCCGCGCGCCGCCCCTCCCGCGGGAGGGAGGCCGAGCTCCCGCGCGCCGCCCCTCCCGCGGGAGGGAGGCCGAGCTCCCGCGCGGCCGCCCCCCCCGCGCGGAGGGAGGCCAAGCTCCCGCGCGGCCGCCTCCCACCCGCGGGAGGGAGGCCGAGATCCCGCGCGCCGCCTCCCACCCGCGGGAGGGAGGCCGAGATCCCGCGCGGCCGCCTCCCACCCGCGGGAGGGAGGCCGAGATTCCGCGCGGCCGCCCCCACCCGCGGGAGGGAGGCCGAGATCCCGCGCCCCTCCACCCGCGGGAGGGAGGCCTCCCACCCCCTGCCGAGATGGAGGGAGGAGAGGCCGTGGGATCTCGGCCTCCCGCCTCCCTCCAGCCTCGAGGGAGGCCGAGCTCCCGCGCGGTCCCGCCCGAGCCCCCGCGGCCCCGGAGAGGGAGGCCGAGCTCCCCCGCGGCCCCGCCGAAAGGGAGGGAGGCCGACCTCCGGCGCGGCCCTGGCGAGAGGGAGGGAGGCCGAGCTCCCGCGCGGCCCGGCCCCGCCGAGCGGAAGAGGGGGGAGGGGCGGCGAGAGGGGACGGGGCGGCGAGAGTGGGGAGGGCGAGAGGCGGGAGGACGAGAGAGGGGCGGGCGACGAATGGAAAACCGGAAACCTAAAGTTTCGGTTTTCTCGGATTCTGACGTGGATGCCACATAAGGCATCCACGTCAGACTGTACGCTAACGGTACGCTACAGTAACGTACCGTTAGCATTATTCAAGCAATGAGTAAATCATGTATTAGCTACAGCAGGATCATCATTTGGACGTGAGTTGTCTTTGCACAGAGAGTGATAAGAAGAATATTGATAAGAAGTGAAGAGCCAGGACTAATGCTCCAGAGAAAAGCATTGTGAAGCCTTTGTGGCTGAGAGACTCTATTGGAAGGTTGATGAAGAATATCACTAGTAGAAAAGCAGCATCCGGCAACGGTTTCAACCGTCGCTTCAGGCGACTGTGCAGAACCGTCCGTCCAAACTTGGGGCATTGGTACTCACCCGTCGGCTACTGGGCCCACAGCCGGAAGCCTGTAGGGACCGTTTTCTAAAATATACTTTTAGATTAATTGAAGAACAAAAAATTGAGATTTTAACAATTTTGACCCAGAATGCTTAAATTTAATTTTAACCAATTTGGCCAACAAAATTGAGTATCTACCGCTAAAATTTATAAAAATGCAATAACCAATTTTCATCCAATAAAACTTTAGGATTACCAAGCATAAAAAATATGAAGCATGATGGAATAAACATCAATGTAGAAGAAAGAGAGAGTGAAGGCCACTTGGCCATAAAGCTATAATAAACAAAAAAAAAACAGAAATAACAAGAAATGCTAAATTTTCTTGACCGAGGACTGAATAAAAAACAAGAGAAAAATAAGTGACAGCTTGGTTTCTGTATTATTGTAATTTCTATAGTTTTTATTTCCATGTAAGTATTTTCAGATCTTGTATGTAATTTCTATATTTTTTATTTCCATATCAATATCTTCAAATCTGTACGTATCTTAGGTTTCGTATCTTATCTCCTTGTTTCGTGGATAAGTTAGGAAACAAAGGCGATAAGAGAGGAAACGGGGGTCTGTTTCCTGTAAAAGGAAACCACCCCGTTTTATGTTTCCTTTATTATGGAAACGGATACGTATCGGTAGTTATCAGCCAATACGTATTGGTAAGGCAAACCATGTCAGGAGATGGCGTAACCGTCGCCGTTCCAAAAGTTTGGGCCACCGTCGGTTTTAGGTCCGTTTGGGCGACAAATTCAGACCGTCGCCCATAAGTGTTCCAAAACAATAGCTGGCAGTTATAACAATCCTCTAACCGGTCGCAAAACCAATGTTTTAAAAACCGAACCGGTGATCGAACCGGTGGAGCTTTTGATTTTGGTTCAACCGGATCAACCGGGTTCAACCGGTATGAGTTGTTTCTCATTAAAAAATACATTATAATATTTTTATATACAAAAAAACAAGATTAAAAATACAAAAAACTATTAAAATACTTAAAAGGTAAGTAAACCGGTTCAACCAGCCCGGTCCGATTCCCGGTTCAGCGGTTGAACCGCTCAAAACTGGCCTGTCAACCGGTTTTTTATTATTTCTGGGTCTTTGAGCGAACCGAACCATTCAAAGTCCCGGTTTCGGTTGAACCTGGTCGAACTGGCCGGGTCGGTTCGGTTTTTAAAACACTGCCCAAAACCGTCAGTCGAACACATTTGCTGTGATAATTGATTTTTTTTTAAATTTATGGGAAAAGTTTTCGAAGGTTGCCCAGAGTTTATTATTAATTTTTTTCTTTTTTCTCCCTGTTTAATGGATGCGCCTACTAGTTAATGAATCAAATAAAACACAATAAAAGTTCACATCACAACCAACGCCAAGCCCTTGAGAACAACCGGTTCTACATCACAGCCAACGCCATGCCTTTCTGCCCATCGAAGGGGTCCTACACTTTTGAGTTAAAGTCTGAGGAACTTCAACTTTTATCTTCTTAATTTTTATGGTTTGATAAAGAGGATCCTTACATGCATGTTAAAAAATTCCTAGAGATTTGTGGAACCATGAGGTTCCAACATTTCTGAGATGATTCTGTGACGATGAGGTACTTCAACTTTTATCATCTTTATATGGTTTGAATAATTCACTGAAGAACGATTTCAGTACTTCTCAATCCGAAAAGGAATTGAGGCCAACGATTTCAGTACTTCTCAATCCGAAAAGGAATTGAGGCCAACGATTTCAGTACTTCTCAATCCGAAAAGGAATTGAGGCCAACGATTTCAGTACTTCTCAATCCGAAAAGGAATTGAGGCCAACGATTTCAGTACTTCTCAATCCGGAAAGGAATTGAGGCCATTGTGAGAAACGACGATGAAAGGCAAAGAGTCCGATTCAGAGATAGACAAGTTATGCAATCGATTCAAGACACTGAAACTCCATTAAGAGAAGGAAACGACCACAACCAAACTCCAAGATGAAATCAGTAAGTTAAGCAAGGAGCTAAAGAAGATGAGTCTCCACCACTATAACAAAACTCCCACAGGGGGTTCAATCCTTTACAGAAAACACAAAAATCCAGTGGAAATTCCTAACCTCTGATGAACACACTGTTAGAAAATCTAATTGGGACACACATGTAACAATTAAAATGTTAAGCCATTGTTTTAATTAGCCTAATTAAGTGATCTATTAGGAATAAAGTATTAAGGCTAAGGGCATAATTGTCATGATTTATGCATAAATACCATAAGTGGTATTTCCAATTTGATGAGGGGTAGAATTGGAAATACAAATAATAAATAAAGAGTTATGGTCCCCACATGTAGATGATAAAACAATGTTGTCTACACGCGGAAGACCTAAAGAGGAAAACGACATTTTCATGGAATCAGGTACGATTTCATTTCCGTTTTTCAATTCAAGCATGTAATTGATACGATTTACAGTGTATTTCCTGAATACGAAATACCTACAATTGGTATCAGAGCGAATCGTATTCGATTCAAGCTTTAATTTGAAGAAATATTTTCGGTTTTTTGATTTAGAGCACGGAGGGGTTCGTCGAACATTTTTCAAGATCCGGCGAGATCCAATCGCCAGATTGCGACGAAACCAAAGGGGTTTTGGTCGACCAATCTCGGCGACCATCCTGCCAGAAGTTTGGGCCGATCGGACGCCGGAAAAGCCTTGGCGACGCCAGAAAAGGGGAGTGCCGAACAACCCATTTTTCATGATTTCACGGCGATTGTTTTTGGCGATTTTCAGACCGAATCCGGTGATTTATCACCGTAAGATGCGTCGCCAGTGTTCGGCGACGCATTTCGTGCCTTTTCCCAGCCGAAAAGATGGTCGGAAAACCGCCGCACAGAAACCCTAGTTTCTCTGCGTGCGGCGGCGGGAGGTTAGGGATGACCTCCCGCGAACCGGTTTTAACCATGAACCGAACCGGGTTTCGGCTCAGTTCGTTGGCGGTTCGATTCCCTTGACGGACCCGAACCTGGTCGGTTCGGTTCACTTAATAAAACCCGAACCAATTTTGTTCGGGTCACTCAATTAAAAAAAAAACTAACCGGCCCATTTCGGTCCGGTTCGGCAGTGGTTCAATAAATAATGAGTTTTTCAGTTCAGAACCCGGTTTAGGGGCCTCCGAATGTAGAGGCATGTTGTTCGAAATTGGAAGAACAAGTCCGTGAGAACCTTAGTTCTGGAAATGGAAGTCCAGAAGTGATTCAATTGTTGGAAGAAAATGTTTATAGCGCTATGGCGGTATTCCGAGGGAACCTCGATGAAGTGAAGAACGAGATGGATGAGTTACGGACAAGACTTGCCTTGTTGGAGCGTGTTATTGCGAACGGAGGTGCAAACACGAATGGAACCACAAGCAAGATCAAAGTGCCGGAACCAAAACCTTTCAATGGGGTAAGAGATCCTAAAGTCATTGATAACTTCCTATACCAAGTAGAAAAGTACTTCTTTAATGCTAATCTCAGCGAGACGCGAAAGGTTAGTATTGTTTCTATGTTTCTTGTTGATGATGCTCTTCTATGGTGGAGAAGAAGGAAACTGATGTGGAATTAGGCACTTCTACCGTCAACACATGAGACAACTTCAAGAAAGAATTGAAGGCTCAATTTTTTCCTGAGGATGTGGAATATCAAGCTCGAAAGGAGTTGCGAGCTTTGAAACAAGAAGGCACGATTAGAGAGTATGTACAAAAGTTTACTTCTCTAATGTTATGCATTAATGATATGTCCGATCAAGACAAACTCTACTCTTTCCTTGCTGGATTAAAACCTTGGGTGGAGCAAGAATTAAAGAGGCGGGAAGTGAAGACTTTGACCTCAGCTTTGTCTACGGCGGAGAGGCTTACGGAGTATGAACGAAAGACCAAAGAGGTGGGTTCTAAAAACTCCTATAGCATGAAAGACCAGAAGGACGACGAAAGGAAAAAGAGGTTTGAGAAGAAACCTGAGAAGAAGGACTCAAGCTTCAAGTTTGATGATAAGAAGAAGAAAACTGAGAAAGGTAAGTCCTATAGGAAAGTAAGATGTTTTGTTTGTGAAGGCGAACATTTTGCTAAGGATTGCCCAAAGGTGAAAGTGTTGAACTCTCTTTCCGGAGATGGAGATGTGAAGCATAATGGGGGAGAACGACACATGAGTTCTATGGCATTGCTTAACTCAGTACGGACATGTAGTGAAAAGACTACCCAATCGGTAAGGCCTAAATGAAATCTTCTTTTCTTGGATTTAACTTTGAATGGAAGTAAGACAAAGGCCATGGTAGACACCGGGGCGACACACAATTTCATTTCGGAAGAAGAGGCAAAACGCCTTAAACTGAAGATGGAAGCAAACAATAGTCGAATCAAGGCTGTAAATTCGGCTGGCAAAAGCTGTAATTGGTGTTGCTAGAAATGTGTGTGTTTCCTTGGGCAAATGGGTAGGAACTCTTGATTTCACTATTGTTCCCATGGATGATTTTAACGTTATTTTGGGGATGGATTTCTTGAACAATTGTAAGGCATTTGTAATACCATATTTGGGGCTTGTAGGAATCCTAGATGAGGGTGGGACTTGTACTCTTTCCGAATCATAAGTAATTGATGTAAAACGAAAGGATGCAATATTAACAGCCCTTCAGCTTAAGCGTGGTCTTAAGCAAGGGGATCTTACCTATCTTGCAGCTCTAGTGGAGGACAAAGAAGGAAGCTCAACTCCAGCACCAAAAGAGGTTGTTAAAGTCCTGGAGGAGTTCAAGGATGTCATGCCTAAGGAGTTGCCGCCCTACCTCCCCCCTAGAAGTGGTGTTGATCATGCCATCGAGTTGGAGCCAGGTACCAAACCTCAAGCAAAGGCACCATACCGTATGGCACCTAAAGAGTTAGAAGAACTCAAGAAGCAATTGGGTGAACTACTAGAAGTTGGGTTCATTCAGCCTTCCAAAACACCGTATGGAGCGCCGGTGCTATTTCAAAGAAAGAAGGATGGTTCTATGCGACTTTGCATCGACTACTGAGCACTAAACAAGGTAACCGTCAAGAACAAGTATCCTATTCATTTGATTGCTGATCTCTTTGATCAATTGAAGCATGCAAGGGTATTCTCTAAGCTGGACTTGAGATCCGGATATTACCAAGTTCGGATTGCGGAAGGAGACGAGTCGAAGACCACCTGTGTAACCAGGTATGGCTCATACGAGTTTCTTGTTATGCCTTTTGGCTTAACAAATGCCCCGGGTACATTTTGTATTCTTATGAACCAAGTGTTTTCACCCTTCCTTGATAAATTTGTAGTCGTCTACTTAGTTGACATTGTGGTGTATAGCCCAAATCTAGAGGATCATGTAAAACACCTAAAGCAGGTCTTCAAGGTGTTAAGGGAGAATTCCCTTATGTAAAGAGGGAAAAATGTTCCTTCGGGTTGGAAGAAGTGTCCTTCCTTGGACACTGGATTGGCGGCGGAAGGATTTGGATGGATCAAAAGAAGGTTCAAGCTATTTTCGAGTGGATCGTGCCAACAAAGGTTGGGAACTTGAGGAGTTTTTTTGGCCTGATTAACTATTATAGAAGATTCATTAGAGGATTTTCAGCAGTAGCAGCACCTCTAACGGACCTCTTGAAGAAGAAACAACAATGACATTGGACGGACAAATGCCAAGCTTTATTTGAGAAGTTGAAGCAAGTTGTGGTGGAGGAACCCGTATTGAAGCTAGTCGACTGCAGCAAGCCATTTGAGGTAATTACCTCTCACTTTGCTATTGGGGGTGTTCTTGATCAGGATGGGCACCCTATTGCATTCGAAAGCTAAATGAAACCAAACAACGATACATTGTTCAAGAGAGGGAAATTACAACAATTGTACATTGCTTACGCACCTGGAGGCACTACTTATTGGGGTCCAAGTTCGTTCTCACACAAAAGAAGTTGAGCCTGAAGCAAGCACGTTGGCAAGACTTCCTAGCGGAATTCGACTTTGAAATCGAGTACAAATCTGGAAAGACCAACAATGTTGCCGATGCACTTAGCCGTAACGCCGACTTTACGTGTATTGCTGCTGTGACTCAGGTTAGTACCTCTATACTTGATCGAATTCGTGCGGGGCTGCGGAGTGATGCCACAGCATGTCGTTTGGAACAAGCTGTAATCATTGGTGAAACAAGACGCTTTTGGGTTAGCGATGGACTGCTATACACGAAAGTGAAGCATTTATTTGTACCAAAATATGAGGGTTTGCGCAAGGAGCTCCTATGCGAGTTCCATGATACTTTGTGGGCTGGCCATCCTGGCCAAAGAAGGACTATTGCACTCTTGTCTAGGCACTACTATTGGCCCGGACTTGATGCTGATGTTGAGGAGTACGTGCGCACCTGTTTGGTATGCCAACCGGACAAAGTTGAGAGGCGAAGACCTACTGGCCTGTTGGACCCTCTTCCCATTCCCAAGCGCCCATGGGAGTCCGTAAGCATGGACTTCATTTCTAGCCTACGACGCGCTGAAGGCTTGGGTTCCATTTTGGTGGTGGTGGATAGATATTTCAAGTATGGGACTTTCATAGCCGTCTCAAACGATTGCACAGCCGAAGAGACAGCCAAAGCATTTCTATCACATGTGGTGAAACTTTGGGGTGTGCCGGAGACGCTTATAAGCGATAGAGATCCAAGATTTACGGGTAAGTTTTGGTCTGAACTTTTCAAGTTGCTTGGAACTACTCTTAACTTTTCCACCAGCTTTCATCCGCAAACGGATGGGCAAACGGAGCGGATAAATGCCTTGCTCGAGGAATACCTTAGGCATTTTGTCAGTGCAAATCAAAAGAATTGGCCCGAGCTCTTTGATGTGGCTCAATTCTCATACAACATGCAGAAAAGTGAGGCAACAGGGCATTGCCCATTTGAACTTGCAACCGGCCAACAACCGTTAGTACCAGCAAGCATCAATCCGGAAAAACCAAGTAAGTGCTCTGCAGCTCATCTTCTACTTAAGCGTTGGAAAGAAAGGACGGAACTAGCCCGGTCATATTTGCAACAAGCTAGCAAGCGCATGAAGAAATTTGTGGATTTGAAGCGACAAGATGTTGAGTTCAAGGTGGGAGACCTTGTTCTCATAAAGATGAGGATTTGAAGCGACAAGTTGTTGAGGGCTAAGAACAAAGGTTTGATAAAAAGGTATGAAGGACCCTTTCCCATTATTCAAAAGATTGGGAAGCTAGCATACAAAGTGCAACTACCGAAGAGAATGCGTATTCACAACGCATTCCATGTAAGTAATATCAAACCCTATTTCTCTGATTCGGACCCTCAAAGAATTGTAAAGCCTAGAGCACCCCTTGATGTATCCACTACTTTAAGTAAGAAAGTAGATTATGTAATAACTCATAGAGAGGTACGTCAAAGAGGCAAGCCACGTTCCACAGAATTCTTTGTCAAGTGGAAGAGAGAACCAGAAAGCGAGGCTACCTGGCATGAAGCAGCAGAGCTTTGGCAATTCGAGAAGGAGGTCGAGGCATATCAGGAGCGTATGCAGACGAGGACGTCTGCCTTATGGCGGTGGGAGCATGAAACGGGGCGCGACTTCCCTATACCAAAATGCGCGATGTGCATGGAACACGGACATGTGACATGGGCGGACGCACATACAAATGCGCATGGACAGCCAACAGACAAAGAGGCACGTGACCAACAATCATTTGATGACGAGGCAGATGATGTGGCACTTGTACGACATGGCACATGAGGTGGCTAGTGACAAGGCAAGTGAGGTGGCGTACATGAGTTGGCAAGCACTAGGAGGGAGTGTTTGCTAGTTGGCAACAACTCATAGAGTTAGTGGGAATCAATGGGTTGGCATGAGTTGGCATTGGTTGGCAAGCACTTAGAGAAGTGCTTGATAGGTGTCACCAACCATGGGGGGGTTTTGTAATCTATAAATAGCTATGTACAAAGGCTTGTAACTCACTCATTCATTCAATAGAAGTGTTCTTTCCTCCCAAATTCGGAGTCTCCTTTGTGTTTGAGTTTTGAAAGAGTTCTAGCACCAAGAACAGGAGTGTTCTTATGCTAAACTTCTTCCTAGAGGCTGACTAGCATCCAGACGGGCTTGGAGGCTAGGCCGCACGCCACTAAGGAGCAAGATTGTGCTTCGCATACTCTAGCGGTGTGACACTTAGGCACAAACTCCATGGTTGCAGACCCTCTTACCAAGGGTCTTCCACATAGGGTATTTCATGAATACACTGCTCATATGGGAGTCTTACCATATCAGGAATCTGCAGTTTAGGGGGAGTTTGTCTTTTTGATGTTCTATATTCACTTTTATGTATACATACATTGATGTGTGGATATTTTTCTGATCAGAAATACAGTTATTGAAGCATAATTCATTTCATTCTGTACATAAGGTTATTATTAATGATCTCACTCAAGTAGGGCCAGTTGAAAATCGACATGTACAGATCACCTTCATGTGATTTTCATGCTACACCTTTTATGATTGATCTATGTCATTTAGTTATATTGATATTTGTGATCACTGAAGGTTTAGTTATGATTGAAATAACGACTGCCTCTTTGATCCTATATTAATACATCTACTGGACGAGATTGTTTGTGCTTTATGTTTACAATGGCAAATTTTGAGCTCATAAAGTGTGACACATTATTCATGTTACATATGTGGTCTAGGGGGAGATTGTTAGAAAATCTAATTGGGACACACATGTAACAATTAAAGTGTTAAGCCATTGTTTTAATTAGCCTAATTAAGTGATCTATTAGGAATAAAGTATTAAGGCTAAGGGCATAATTGTCATGAAAGATTTATGTGTAGATACCATAAGTGGTATTTCCAATTTGATGAGGGGCAGAATTGGAAATACAAATAATACATAAAGGGTTATAGTCCCCACATGTAGATGATAAAACCATGTTGTCTCTCCCGAATACATGATTAAGACTCATCTACACGCGGAAGACCTAACTTGAGGAAAACTACATTTTCATGAAATCAGGTACAATTTCATTTTTGTTTTTCAATTCAAGCATGTAATTGATTACAGTGTATGAAGACTTAAAAAAAATACACTGCGCCAAACAACTTCGTTGGAGCCCTCTTGATACCGACTCCTCTCATAGAAATCTTCTCTAACCACAGAAAAAAGAAAACACCGCGGAAAAGGTCCACGACGAAAGGTATGAAGACATCTCATTGCAGAATAACACGTCTTCCTCCTCGACAACAAAAAATGCAGAAATTGAGAGGAAATCAACCAAGCGAGCCCGTCAACCTGGTAAGACCTCAATGGCACCACCCCACTACCGTATAATCCAAATACGGCTCGATGTTGTTTAAAAATCTCCTCAGGTACCACAAAGATATCATCAAGGGGGAAAAACACAAGGAACCATCGCTGCAGTTGAAAAGCCACCGGGAAAAAAGCACCAACGTCAGAACCGGAGCAGACCACCAAAAAATGGACAAAAGGAAGACCTAACCAGGTCATACCACGGAATAACACATCAGCTGAAGCGCCACCGGGAAGAAGGCACCACCACCACCGGAGCCGGAGCAGAGCACCTAAGCAACGGAAATGTAAAAGATCAAATCGGGTCAAATCAAAGCGAAGCACACAAGCCGCCTCTGAGAAAAGGAAAAATGATGGCCACAGATTTTCTTTCGCACCAAAGCTCCCAGAGAATGACTACGATGAGGAGTTGTAGGGATGGTTTTGAAGGTGGTGAGTACAATAAAGACCATAGAAATTATCGCATTGTGTGCCTTTTTTCTGGTAGTTGAAAGGAGTTGATGAATATGTTCCAAACAGTTTCGGCAAAAGGGCACAGCAATAGAATGTGTTCAGAATACTCGGTCGAGACATGGCAGAAGGAACAAGTTTCTGATTAGGACATTCCTCTTCTATTTAAAAAAACCTATATGCGATATATCAGTCCTGATTTGTAACATTTTTGCTGAAGTTCGGTCTCTATATTTTGATTGTGATAGACCGTTTTGATCGAGAAGGAGCCGTCTTCGCTGTGTCCAAATGGTTTTATCAGATTTAGGTCGAGTTTTTAGAGTTTGTACAATATTGTTTGCAACGTCCGAAGCCCAAGTGCTTCGTATGCGAGATTTATTCCACCCGTTTTCCCCTGAAATTAATTCTGAGACCATCTCAATTACTTTCATAGGACCAGTTACTTGTCTATCATAATCAATTAGTGGTTTTGCTAAATCTGGGACCCATTTATCAAACCAGATTGAAACCTGGGACCCACTACTGACCTGAAATCGAGTATCTTTATTAAAATTTTCCAGAAACGGTTTCAATTGTCGCCAAAGCATCGAATCTCCATGTTTAGTTTTTCTGCTAATCATATGGGACTCCGAGCCATATTTTGTGCGCATGACTTGCTTACTTAGCGAGTGTAGATCCCTAATTCCGAGTCCTCCTTGTTTTGTTTGTTGAGAGGGTGACTTCCTTCCATTTTATTAAATGTATCTTCTTCTGCACTTGATAGTTCCGAAGGAAATCTCGAAATAATTTTTCAATTTCTTGTGTGGCTTTTTTTGGGATTGCAAAGCATGTAGTGAGATGAATTGGTAAGCTAGCCAACACTGATTTGATTAGTGTTAGTCTCCCTGAGGACTGATTTCCGATTCCACCCTTGAAGGCGTTCTTTGATTGTCTTGATTAGAGGATCATAAATTGAATTTGTAATTTTTGTTGTCGGTACTGTGATCCCTAAATATTTGGGCCTCCCCCCTTGCAAATAATAATGTGTCGTCCGCATAGAGCAGATTACAAACTTTTGGGTTGAAGGTGAGCAGGCCCATGGACTTATTTTCCTCTATGGCTTCTTGAATTTTTGAGGATAGCAATTCTTCACACATAATGAATATGAATGGGGAAATTGGGTCCCCCTGCCGGACTCCACATTCGGGCCAGAAAGTTCGAGATGGAATTCCATTGACTAAGATCTGATAGGAGGTGGATGTCATACATGAGAGTAACAAATGTTGCAATTGAATGGGGAAGTCAAAGCTTTCTAGTGTGTGTTTGATGAACTTCGAGTCAAAGGCTTTTTGTAAGTCTAATTTGATGCCTAAGAAGACATTTTTTTTTCCTTTTGGAATGGAAGGAGTTTAAGATTTCATGAGCTAGCAGCGTGTGGTCGATATCTGCCTTCCTTTGATGAAGGCAGTTTGTGTAAGGCTTATAATAGATGGGATGACTGCTTTAAGCCTGTTCGCTAGTATTTTTGAGAAAATGCAGTAGACCACATTACATAGACTTATCCGGCAGAAGTTTCCTAAGGATTTTGGGTTTTCTATTTTTGGAATGAGAGTAATGAAAGTTTTGTTAATATTATGGTCCATTGTGCCCAAGGAGAACATATCTTTGATGTTCTGTGTCAAGTCGGCCTTCACTAGATTCCTGTGTTGTTTGAAGAAATAGGAGTGAAATCCAAGAGCCACGAACTTTATATGACTCCATAGAGAATAAAGCTTTGCGAACCTCTCGTTGGGTGATGGGTTTGATTATCAATTCTTTATGCTGGTCAGTCAATTGACACAAAGGTCGGAAATTTGATTGGGTAGAGAGGTTATCCGACCTTGTAAATACATTTTTGTAACATGCCCACACAGCCTCTCTTATATCTGCGTCTGTTTCTAAGATTCGCCATTTTCAGTTTCTATGGTTTTAATTTTGTTTTTGTTCTTTCTTATTTGTGCAAACATATGAAAATATTTTGTGTTTTCTTCTCCCTCTTTAATATAATATTGTCTGGCCTTTTGAAACTCATGGAGATGTTTAATTCTAAGAAGGCGCACGAGTTCATGCTGCAGCTCTCTCTCTCTTCTCTGAGAAGGTCGGCATTGTATGGATTTGCAGCAAGGCCCATTTGAATTTGGATTAGTCTACTTAAAGTTTTCCTAATGTTGATGTTAAAATTTCCAAACTTTGATTTATTCCAATCTATTAATTTTTCTGCAATTTCCTGAAGCCTCTGTGAGAAAAATTCAGGTGGTGAGGTTATTCTATGTGGGTGGGTGATTGAGTTCCAATTGTTTTCCACTATTGAGTCATAATCTGGCGACTCTCTCCACATCACTTGATAGTGACAGATGTATTGCCTCTCGGAGTTGGGTTTTAGGCTAATAAGTAGGGACTATGGTCCGAACGGATCCTAAGCAGTACTGGGCTCTTAGTTTAAGGGAGTGTATTAACGCATTGCAGATTAAATAATACTCTATCCAACCTGGCCGAGACACGATTTGGTCCATCTCTGCAGTTTGAGGGACTGTATTAACCCACTACATCTAGATCTAACCAGGGTCCATTTTCAATGAATTCGACTAAATGTCTATTCGGCCTGTAGCTATTTGAATGTGATGTTTTCTCAGCTGCCGATACAATATCGTTGAAGTCCCCGGCTAAAGCCCATGGACCTTTGATGCGACTGGTTTCTTGCCTAAGCCATTCAATTCCCCTTTGCCATCTATGATTGTCGGGTGGCAAGTAAACGAAGCCTATGTTTACGGAGCCTTTAATTGTATTTATCTGCGTGATTATCCCTGAATTCTCTGTGTTTAGAATTTGTAAGGAATTATTGTCTTTCCAGAATAGACTAAGGCCACCACTCTAAGTGCTGGCACGTGAAAGGAATAAGGGTACATTTTTGTAATCCATTTAAAAAACCTCGTATTTGAGGGATCTTCCACCTTGGTTTCACTAAGGAAAAGCATATCAGGTGTATATTTATCTATAAGATTTTTCGTGGCGTAAATTGAAGAGACATTTCTGATGCCTCTAATGTTCCATACAAGAATTTTATCCATAAATAAACAGAATAGGCAGTGGCCACTTACCCGCCGTGGGAGGGGGGTCGTCTGTCCCATATCATGAAGTCATGGGGCTTTGAGTACCAGAGTTCCTCGTGGAATTATCTGTTAGAGCGATGTGCGCTTCCGCCCCCTTCCTTGACGAAGGCCATCAATCGTATGAATCGTACCAAAAAGAAGATTTTTGTCTTGGTTCTGTTGCTGTAATTCAGATGAGAGGAAAGGATCATAGATCTCGGTCTTATTCACCTTTGCTATGTTCGCAATTCTTTGGAAGTTCTCGAGCAGCTCACGGAATTTATCTCCTGACGGGATGGACACCGAAGGGTGAACCACTGCCCGTTTGGTGGAGATTTCTTCCATTTTGCGAATTTCTTCCTCATAGGATGTTTCCGTAGGATTTTTAAGTAACCCTTTTGGCGCTGAAGGAGGTGCCAACGACAATTTCAGATCGCAGTTTAGGGGTTCGGCCAGTTGTGGTTTTTGAATCCCCTATGTGTCTCCTTGCTCCTGTTGTTTGGGGGCTTGAGGTCGAGTCCATTTATACTGCTTTATTGGGCATTGGTTGTATCCCGAGAGGAGGAGGGCGGACTGCCATTACCTCTTTTGTTCACCGGAGGCTGGCGTGGTGGTTCTGACTTGTCATTTCCATCTTCATCAGGTGATTGCAAGTTTGCTTTAGGATTTTCTGGTTTTTTTCCGACGGCTCTCTTCCGTGAAGTGTCCCCATCGCCTACAATAGCTACATGCTCTTGGACGGCTTCAAGGTCTGGTTTAAGAACCTCTATTTGGACCTTAACTCTGGCATGCATTTTAGTGCCCTCTCGGCGCCTTGTTGATTCATCCATCATCACGTATTGCCCTAAGGGACCTATAATTTCTTTCAGAGCCTCTTCATGCCAGTGCATTAGAGGCAGTTTAAGGAGCTTCACCCTGACAACTGTTTCTTCAAAAAGGTAAGTTTCAACATGAAACCCCCTCGGCCATGGGAACGAATGTAAGTGAGAATCATTTACCATGATCGGACAAAGGGATCTCAACATCTCACAGTGGTCTTTTGCAGGCATTTCTAATGAGAAATATTCTCGTTGCATTTTGGGGATTACTATGTCCGGGTCGGGGTATTTTGCCTCTCTCGAAGCATGTTGCAAAGCAGCAACAATGTAAGTCGTGGTTCCTGGGATTCGGCCGAAGAAGATGCCTATTAAGGTTGAGTCTAATTGTGCCATGCCTCGATCGATGCATTCTTTTGAGAGTTTAATTCTGTGAAGACGTTTGGTGAAGCCTTGGATGGGGTATCTGAGAGAGGGAGATTGAGAAAGCTTCAGGGTGTCTTTGCTATTTTGCTCTGGAGCTGAATCTCGTACTTGCCAAAAAAGGGTATGGATTTCTCAAGGGGAAAGTTTCTTGTTAATTTTTTGGTTATGTATCCTCTTATAAGTTCGATCCCCTTTGTTAAGGCAAGAGTAGCAGTATTAATGTATCTAGAGATGCTTTGAATCCACTAAAAGTACGGTGGTGGCTCTGACTTGTAAGGGGATTATCTGAAATTGGGCGCTCTGCCTTTGGGGAGAGGTGGGAGTCAGGTGGAAGGTGCATACGACAGTTCAGGTGAGGGAAAATGGGGGCTTTACTCATAATGCGTGATGGAAAAGGAGAGAGGGATGGGGGGTTAGGCTTTTCATAAGTTGTGGCCGTGTCTGAAGAAAAATGAAGATTTGTATCGGGAGGGGTATCTATTAGAGGAAAGGAGTATTGGAGTAGGGATCCCCAGCTGGAATTATGGCAAAACGTGCAAAAAAACCTTTGGGTCAGGCAATTCAATCCCTGTTTGGAGTGTAACCTGTGGTAATGTGCGTGGAGCTCCATTTTCCTCCACCTGTGACTGTAGAAGATATTGTTCCCGGCAACAGATATGGTGGTGAGTGCATAGCTGTCACCCCAGACTTCCATCCTTTGTAGTTTCAGTTCTATGAGGAACTGCCTTCATTTTGGATGGAGCTTCATCTTTCTTCCTTTCCTGTTCTCCAGTTTTGATAACAACGGACCTTGGATTCCATCTATTGAACTCATATAGGAAGGATCATGGAAGAAGAAATTTGAGGAGAGAAAAGAGCTGCTATAAGGACAGAATTTAGCAGAGAGTTGTACATGTTTGCAGCTAATTGTCCCTGTGTTAACCTTGGCCATGGAAACTGGTGGTATTGGTAAAAGAACCATAATGTACACTACCTGTAAAACTCCCGTAGTGAAAGTGGTTGTCTTACTGTGTAGGCTCGCTTGATCATCTGGTCTTTCCATACTTCCAATGTGTTGGATCATCATGGGCGCTCTGTCAGGGTGTTTGATATTGCCTATGTTTTGAGTTCAATGTGTTGCTGTGGTTTCTTGTTTGTCTTCATTTTGCATCTCCCCTTCATCGCTCTGTTCGTTTCCTTCCATAGGCAGAGTTTTGTGGTGATCTTCCTCGTGTTCAAAAGTTCCTCATCTAGGGGATTTGACGAGTGGGGAGTCTGGGATATTTGTGGCATGTGGTTTTTCAAATAGAGTTGGTTCGTGATGGCTACCTCTTGTGAGTCTGGATTGTATCTTCGGCACTGCACTGCTTGAATGTATGTGCTCCATACTTCTGTGATGGTTTTGTGGTTGATCTGCGGTGAAAATTTGATGAGCGTTGTATACTCCGGTGGATCTGCTGAGTGGCTGGTGCCTTCTGGTTTGCTCTTCATGTTTTGATGCTGCACATTTTTGCTTCGTTTTTAAATTTTTTTAGAGATCTTCTCTCAATGACAATATAAATAAATCAAATAGATAAGACCCTACGATCTGTTGAAATTGAAACCCCCTTCTCTAGATTATACCCTTAACCTAACATTGGAAAAACCACACACCCACTTGAATACCACTCAACACGAGCCGAAAACATTAATGGTAAATAGACCAGGTTTTTACGTTTTCTACCATTGAAAATGCTTTGGTTCAAAACTCACTTCCTTATTATCTATGCCACCATGCAGCCCTCCATGGAGTTCTTGGACCACTCGGACGATACATCTGCATGAATCCAGACAGCACTTAACCCATGCACCCAGGTGAAATTTTTGATAAATCTGGAGGATGAAGACAAAAAAAGGCATTACTATAGATATTGACTAAGAAAGTTTCAATTTGCCATATGTGGTGGAGAGACGACCCAAGATATGCACCATCTACAAAAGATGGGGCCATAGCCCTGCAGAGTGACGCGAGTGTCCTCAACCAACCAAGGAGACCGAGACGGAGAAGACCATGAGGGAGAATGGATGATCGTCCAAAGGATAAAAAATATAGAGAAATGACAGAAACCCTACCCTACCGCTCAAAAGTCTTAGAAAGACCAAAACCCATATGAGAAGCTGAGGCTGCGCTGAAAACGTATCCACTACAGACTTCGTGCGATCACTAGTGGTAGACTTGCTACCCTCTCACACCCCACCAAACTCACCTATTGCAAAGGAAAACTCACTCACTAAGAAAGTGACCATGGAGGCTCCACAAGAGAACCAGGAGAGTTGGGCGACTATGGAAGAACAACACTACTTGCCGATGCAGAAAAAGTCAGGCAAAAAAAAAAAAAAAACAAACAGAGAAATAGTTAAGCAAAGAAACAGACAAGACTTTGACATCTGTCAGTGCACACAAGCTAGCCCGAATCGTGAAGGAGGCACCAGTCAATGCCTCATCGCAAGGTAAGCTTACTACAACCCCCTTACATTGTTTATTATGTCTGTACATATGCTGATTTGGAATATCCGTTGGCCTGACACGCACTAAACACTATCCTTAAAACCCACAATCCCGAGCTCATCTATCTCTCGGCAGTGAAATCAGTTACACCTGATTCATCTCCCACCTACAACTGGTTGTCTGATACTTACCCCCTCTTCCCACGCAATCCCCTTGCAAGGCCTCACTGGCGGGCAGTGGCTATTCTGGAAATATAGCATCAGGGTAGATATAATACATACAACCATATCTTATTCACACTAGAATCGAACCTACAGTATGAAAAGACACAGATGTAATGTTTGCTTACCTACCTCCACAACCCCCTAGGTGGAAACTAGCACTAGAAGAATTAAAAAATATTCAAACACCGTCGTCGGTCCCTAGCATGATTGTCGGTGACTTTAAAGTCACAGTAACTAGCAGTGAGAAATACACAGCATATGGCGGCCAATATAGGACTAACAAACCTTTCAAAGATTTTATTGCAAAAGGTGGATGGAACGACTTTGGCTTCTCTGGAGCCAAATTTACCTGTCAAATTGGAGATCCTCTGACAAACTTGGACTAGTTCTGCCCGACGGAGCCCTAAGAATGAGGTCAGATCACAACCACTTTCATTTAATTTCTCCCCTAAGAAGACAAGTCACAAACGACCTTTCAGATGTCAAGCAATGTGGAGAGAGGGGAAGGATTACGAGAACATAGTTAAAACAACTTGGGATGACATTAGGCACCCAAATCTAGCCACACCCCCACCAGAATACCTACCTATTAGATTACAGAAAGTTGTTGAGAGCTTAACAAACTGGAATACGGTCTCCTTACGAAATTTTCACTCCAATATCAGGAAAACAACATGCAAACTAGACGAAACACAAAAAACAAAAAAATACAAACTCAGCCTAGAAATCAGGGACTACTGGAGTTAGAGAAAAACTTACAATATGAAATAATGAAGCTAACTAGAATAAAACATATACACACTTTGTAATAAGCCCGACTAAACATTTTTAAAAATGGGGAAGAGAATACCTTTTTTTTTCATTCCTTCATAAAGGCTAGAAAACAAATAATCTAAATCCAACAACTTACATCTAGGGAGGGTGTTTTACTGAACTCGGAAGATGAAATTAGGAAAGAAGCAGAGTCTTTTTCAAAAATCTACTCCCAACCAGCAAATAAAGGCCCACCACCCTTCTACACCCCTAGGAGGCTAACCATGGTAGATAGAAACACCCTCTCCCTACCAATTAGTATGAGAGAAGTTAGGGCCGCATTAATGGATTTGTATAAGTGCCCTGGTCCCGATGGATTCCAACCCATTTTCTTTAAAACTCATTGGGCCCAAATAAAAGAAGATTTGCTTAGCAACATCCAAACTATCTTAAGTTCTGGGGGGTGGACAAAGAGCTGAACAAGACCTTCATGGTCTTAATTTCTAAGAAAGACCAACCTGAAAACTTTAGAGACTATAGACCCATTAGCCTCTGCAATGTAACCTATAGCATTCTCACAAAAATTCTAGCAAACAGACTTGCTAAAATGTTGCCTAGACTAGTTTCACCCACCTAGGCAGCATTTGTCAAAGGCAAATAAATGTCTGACCACATCCTCCTAGCACATGAAATTTTTAAGTCATTCCAACTGAAAAGGAAAAAGTTTGCATACTTTAGTGCAAAAATTGACCTTAGAAAGGTCTTCAAGACTATTTCTTGGGAGTTTATAAGTCACTCCTTTGATGTCTATAACTTTCCCAAGCAACGAAAGGACCTTATTCTCTCTTCCATCACTACCACAACATATCAAATTTTAATAAATGGAGTTCCCACCGACCCTATCACACCATCCTGTGGAATCAAACAGGGAGATCCATCTGCCTTCCCTGTGTATCCTAGTCATTGAACTCTTATTTGCTAGGCTAGCAGAATGCACAAGTCAAGGAACTATAAACCCATGGCAACCCACACCAGACACCTCCCATTTGCAATCTACACTACATAGATGACACACTCCTAATTGGAAAGGCGGACACACGAACTGCATCTACCATTCAGACTATTCCAAAGGAATATGCATCATTCTCGAGGCAACATATAAACCCCAACAGATCCTCCATCTTTTTCTCGGCAGTTGTTACACAACAAACCCAAGATCAGATTAGAGAATTTTTTACCTTTCAATCTCACTTCTTCTTTAGGAACCTACTTAGGAATAGTTATCCCAAAATCGAGAGTCCCAGAGAATCCTATGAACCTCTTATATCAGCAGTACAAAATAGGCTTAACGGATGGACAAAGAAATCCTTCTCCTTTGTAGGAAGGATAACCCTAATTAAATCCTCTCTCCAGTATCCCACTACAGACACTATCATGTTTCCATCTTCCCACAAATGTCACAAACAAAATGGAAAAAATGTTTAGAAACTTCCTATGGTCATATAAAAACACGAAAAAATTGCATCTAATAAACTGGGATAGCCTCTACGAACCCAAATGAGAAGGAGGACTAGGACTTAGAAATCTGTGATCATTAGGAACAGCTTTTAGGATAAAGTTACTATGGAAGATCTACCCCAGATTTGACTCCCTAAGGGCCACTTATATGAGGAAGAAATATAGGAGTTCCCCACACTCGCACAAAAAATAAACAAGGCCATTCCATGGCATGGAAACAGATGTCAAAACATTTAGATACACTTAAAAAAACACCAAGCACCAACTAGGGAAGGGCGAAAACACTTCTTTATGGTATGATAATTAGCTACAGGATGAAAATCAAAACCTTAATAGCCAGCCTAAAAACTCCAGTGGCCCACATCACCCAAAGGAGCTAGTAAGCTCTACTATCCAGGGAGGAAACAAATGGAACAAACCTCGCGTTAGGGAGCTTTGGCCCCCAAACGTTGTTGAAAGCATATTGCAAACACCCATAGCAGTACAAATTCGGGATACCTTGATCTGGTCCCCTTCTAAGGATGGTGCTTTTTTTGGTCAAAACAGCATACCATAAATCCCATAGAGACCAAGAGATGAAACAGAACTCCAAAAATCTGGGGCCGATCTAATTTGGAACTATACCTGGAACCTAAAAAATACACCAAAACAAAAGTCTTTTCTATGACTACTTATAAAAGATCAAGTTCCTACTGTGCATTAGAAGTTTGAAACCTAATTAAAGAACATACAAAGATTATCCCAAAACAGCCCACAATTAGGTACTTTTTGTTTGAAGTTTTCACCTCTACAAGCACGAAAAGACATCCTAGGATTCAAGCATACATTGTATGTGCACTTTGGGAGATTTGGTGGTCTAGAAAAAAGAAAATCTTCAAAACCAAAAATACAACCCCAAACTAGTGCGCCAACAGAATTCAGGGCCTAGCTGCACAGATAAACAAAACATAGGGAGATCCCTCATCAAATGAAAAGTAAAGACCCTAGAGTAAACATATGCTGGTCTCCACCAAAAACGGCTCCCTTAAAGCTAACTTTGATGGCTCATCGATTTCCAATGAGGTTCATGCTGGGGCAGAAATAATAATTAGAGACCCTAGCGGCTCCCCCTTCAATCGCAGCATGCTGGCCCCTTTACAAAAAAAACGAATAACGAAGCTGAGTGTATAGCTTTGTATCTCACATTATGCATTATTAAGAACTGTTGTCCAAATCTTAACATTGTTGTTGAGGGAGATTCGCAAACTATAATTCAGCTTATATAGGGAGAGAACCAGGGACATCGGCATCTGGCGAACTGGATAAATGCATCACAAAATATTCTTATAAATTTTCCCAGAACAACACTGCAGCACCAACTTAGGGAAGCAAATGGAGTGGCTGATAATTTGGCCAAGAACGGATCGAGAATTACAGCACAAGGAGATAAGAGGATTACAGTATGGATGCATGGCATCCCAATTTTTTTAAAAAACACTTTTATTAGCGAGAATCTAGGGGCATGTTTGACCCCATCTTTTGAAACACTGGATGCTTGGTGTATTGATCTTTTTTGGAAAGGGAGTGTGTGCGAGTTGTTTATTTCAAGAATAGGTTGGATCCAACCAGCTGCATTTTTTTTTGTTTATTATTAAAATTTAAATAAAATTAATAAATTAAGAAAGAAAGGTGCACGATCTCGACGAATTACTTCTGAATAAATTAATAAATCATATGTATAAATCCTTAACTCCCCAGAAGACATCTCTACGTTACCTGCTTTAGACACTACGTTATTTTAGAACGAATAGATGGAATGGTTTCAGATAAAAAAAAAAAAAAAAAAGAATAATTCACTGAAGATAGAGCAAAGCCATGGCTAAACTTTTTAATTACCTGCTAGACCAGTTACTTCATGGATGTACTTGTTAAACAAATTGTACTTTGAATTCATTCCACTATCAAAAACTAATGCCAAGAGAATAAAAAATTCAGAATTTTGTCAAGAAGGTAAAAAGTTTCATGAGAGCTTTTTTAATATATCAAATATTTTTTCAACACATGTATGGGCTGGTTAGTATTTCACTTTCCAGTGTAACTTTTTGGAATAGTTGTTAGTATTAGGTTTATCAAATATATATCAACAACTTAATAGACTTGTTTTACAACACATTTGTAAACTTGCTATACCACATTATCTAAAAGCACAAGATATGCATAAGTAACAACGGTTTAAAGGAGATTTTTATGATCTTCACATAAAAAAAATATGATGGTATATATATATATATATATATATATATATATATATATATATATATATATATCAAAATTTAGAAAATTTTCTAAAACTTTTGGTTTTTTCAAATTTTTTTTGAAGTTTTATTATCTCCATTTTTGGTCTGGCTAGGTGCATGGTGTAGCCCGACTCAGCTAGCGAGTCCAGCGACTTGATCCCATTTCTCTATCCAATTGGATTTTCTGGAGCTTAAGTGCGTTCCGGAGTCCAAGTTAAAATAGTCTATTAATTACTTGTCAAGATAAATGCACTTGCATATGCGTACGTATTGCGCACAAGGTACAGCTCTAGCTCTTAACTCATCTATCTACATATGGATTTTTCCCTATGCATATTTCAAAAGCGCACATATCAGAACCCTTTGTAATTCATGAAATAGGATATAATCATTAGCATTATGACTAACATAGCTTAAATTGCATTAAAATTGGTTTAGATAAAAGAAGGAAAAATTTTAAAAAAGAAAATAGAAAAACAAGAAAATGAGCATGGACAATACTGTTCTGAAATGAGGAAGTGCCTAACTACCCAACAACACTAACCTCAGATCGTGAATCTCGCGAATGGCATAATCAAATCATGGACAACATCCTATATGTTCGAGATAGATGGGAAAAGGAGGTTCGAGATGGAGCATCAGAAAGTGTGATTACCAAATGTTCAATTACAAACTCAGAGTCTACGAGCTTATGATAATTGACGCAATCCAAGAGAAATACAAGGAGAATAGGCATGAAAAAACAATTTTACTCGATCTCTTTATATGCAACATCTTATGACTGCAATGAAAATATATAAGTGAATTAGCTCACTTGAAACAGTACTATGTATAATTTGCAAAGAACTGCGAAAAAAGAAATTCATCAAAACCCAGCTCATGCAATTACTAGCAACACAAAGGGCTGGGCTCCATCAATTAATCTTACGTATATAACCCTAACCTTACACCATGATGTATAATCTCTTAGATCGTGATGTATACAATTAAATTAGAAAATTCATACAAAGTTATAATCAGAAAACTTAAAAGGCCTCATTATAGAATTACCATTTTGCACTTGAAATAAATTCAAAGGGACCGTTTTTCTTCGTTCTTTAGTTTGGCCATTGACAAAAATGCGGCTTACTGTAATTATGTCAGCTTTTATCTTGAGTTTGACCGTTGAACTCACAAAAAGTCATAGGAAATATGTGGAAGAAAAATCATTTAACAATTATATTGGTTTTAATGTTGATTATAAGAAACTTTTTTTCCTCTGCAACTCTTATAGAATCACATAACAAAGAGAAGTTAGATCTCACTCACATTTCTTCTAGTTAAGAACTAATCGGTATAAGAAATCGTTATATCTCGAAATGGTTCTTTACACAGATTCTCCTACTCTCACTTTATTATCTGACGTTGTTTATAAAAAGACTAATAATGTAATTTTGAGTCATGACATTAACACAGTTCAACCAGCAGGCTTACCCATTTTAATCTAACCTGCTCGCCGACCCAATAACTTTTGGGGGTCAGTGACTAGGTCGGATTTACAATCTGGTACGACTTTTATAATTTGGTACGTTGCATCTATAGATAACCGATACTATAACACCCATTCAGTAGAATTCAACAAGAATGAGAATTATGAAAGAAAAAAAAAGGGAAAAATTAACTTGCGCCCTATAAGAAAGGAAGATCACTCTCCAATTAAGTAGCCATCTAAAAACTCATGAACAAAATTCAAAAACTATTACGAGGAAACCATAATTTACAGCCTAACAAAAAGCAGTAAAACATAACGGGTTATTTCTTAGCAAGATGATTTTAGTACTGTGAGTTTTTACATCCTGATGTGGCAGTCCTGCAGGCAGCCTAGTTGGTAGTTGAGATAAGGTCTAGCGTTTAATCTCACCTAAAAAATAGGTAGATAGTTCCCAATTTATCTCTTATCTGGACTACCAACCACGACCCCATATCACGTTGTAAACCTTCACAATAAAATTTGGCAGTACGTTTATCATCGCTCTATTTCTAATTCACTGTTTCCAGCAGTCTAATTCTCTTTAGCAAACAAGGGCAATCAACTCTCTCTTAGGTGTTCCATCAAAGCACTGTATTCTGAAGTTAACTATAGCATTTTTAATGATTGGAAACGTCATGATCTTCCCATCTTCATGTTCCGTAACTACTTTCTCAATGAACCTCTTTCTCACACTTTCGATCGTAGCCTCCTGGGATGAGTTTTCACTATGGCTATCATAAGCATAGGATCTGATTAGCAAAGCACTAGAGCCACACTTGAATACAACAGCAAAAAGCCAAACATGATAAATGTCTGATCAACACAAATAATGCATTAATCAATTGATCACCATACTAAATGAACTTTTAGAAAATTGCATGAAGTTCATGGCGTGGTCTTATTATTTGCTGGGACAGCATCATGACAGGAATGTTGGAGCATTCTGCTTAAAGTAGATTGAAACTCTAAACAATGCATTATTTCATATCTATTAAAATTTGTTCCAGAAGAAATATAAGTATGATTGATTTTCAGTTATCACTACTAAAAATGTTGCTTCCATGGAATAATGACTTATTATCCACCGGCTGAAGACGATTCCACCTGCGGGTGTAAATTCAGCATCGGCGGATTATAATCAAATCCAACCAACTGTCGGCCGAATGAAATCCGGCTATTCGGCCTCAGTTTTATCCCTAGGCAAGTAGGCCTGAAAAGCCATCTCAGTCTATTTTCAAGTTAAACCTAAGAGTAATGCTATATCGGCCATTCTGACGTGGATGGCTTATGTGGCCATCCACATCAGAAGCCGACGAAGCATCCAAAAACCGACCGCGTGGGTCTCCCCGCCTCTCTCCGGCACCCGTCTCTGCCGCCTGCCTCTCCCGCCCGCCTCTCTTGCCCGCCTCTCCTGCCCGCCCGCGATTCCATCGTCTCGCCATCTCTCTCCATCACCCTTCCGCCCGCCCTCTCCCTCCCTCTCTCCGTCTCGCCGCCCGCCCTCTCCCTCCGTTTTTATCCCTCACGCTTCCGTCTCGCAGTCAGGTTAAACGAGAGGAGGAAAGAAATAATGGCGACAGTTTCAATCACTTCCTTTCTCGGAGAAGAGAGGGACGATCGACGGAGATTCTTCTTTGCAGGAATATAGCTTGCATGTCCGGCGCCATCTGAGTGCTCCCACGTTGTTTATTCTCCTGTAAATGTAGATGCAAACCGTGTATCCCTCCATTTTTATCCCTCACGCTTCCGTCTCGCAGTCAGGTTAAGTGAGAGGAGGAAAGAAATAATGGCCACAGTTTCAATCACTTGCTTTTCTCGGAGAAGAGAGGGACGATCAACCAAGATTCTTCTTTGCAGGAATATAGCTTGCATGTCCAGCGCCATCTGAGTACTCCCACGTTGTTTATTCTCCTGTAAATGCAGATGCAAACCGTGTATCCCTCAAATTCAAGCCAACTCGCAGTAGTTTCGGGGCTAGACAATTACAATCTGGAAGATGCAGATTCAAAACCGGAGATTCTTCTGGCCGGCCACGGCAACGACGTCGTCTGATCTAGCAGATGGAGATCTGCTTTGTTCATCATCGGTAAATTCTCTGTTCATCATCGTTGTAATTGATTTCGATCATGTTGATTTTTATACTGATTTTTCTTGAGCGAATCGGCAGGAGCGGAGGTGATGGAGAGGTTTGCGATTACGGAACATCGTCGAATTTTATAAGCTACTAGTTGGACCTCTGCATCATTCGACTACGAAGACAGTGATGAATGTCAATGTCTGGTCCGGCGCACCATCGTCGTTGCTTCTCTACTCTACATCCTGGTTAGTTTACTTTTGTTCATTACTTTATTATCCCTAATCCAAAAGTCTGAACTTGGAACTTTTTTTATTTTTTTTAAGTTGGATGCGTCGTCGACGATGATTCTGGACGCCGGATCAACCAGCTTCGAGAGCCACCCGTTCACTCCCCTTACTTCGGGATTTCGCAAAGCCGGGGGAGGCCGATCATAGGGTGTCACGGCTCGTCGGGGGAGGCCGATCGTAGGGCGTCACGGCTCGCCGGGGGAGGTCAATCGTAGGGCGTCACGGCTCGCCGGGGAAGGCCGATCGTAGGGCGTCACGGCTCGCCGGGAGGGAGTAAGAAGGAGGGAGAGTGAGGGATTAAAACGGAGGGAGAGGACGGGTGGCGAGACGGAGAGATGGAGGGAGATGGCGGGCGGAAGCATGACGGAGAGAGATGGCGAGACAGATGGAATCATGGGCGGGTGGGAGAGAGTGGCGGGTGGAAGCGTGACGGAGAGAGATGGCGAAACGGATTCAATCACGGGCGGGTGGGAGAGAGAGGCGGACGGAAGCGTGACGGAGAGAGATGGCGAGACGGGCTGGAGAGAGAGGTGGGCGGGCGGGAGGGAGAGGCAGGCGGGAGAGGGGGTGGGAGAGGCGGGCGGGAGAGACGGGTGCAGAGAGAGAGAGAGGCGGCGGGAGGAGAGGGGATTTCGAGGGGCGGGGGAGACCGCCCCTGTCGGTTTTTGGATGCTGCGTGGGCTTCTCACGTGGATGGCTATCCACGTCAGAACGTGGCTGAGGACAAACACTCTGCGCGAGTGGATATAGCATTACTCTAAACCTAAGAGTAATGCTATAGCCATTCTACGAGTGCTTGCCCTCGGCCACAGTCTGACGTGGATGGCTTATGTGGCCATCCACATCAGAAGCTGACGAGGCAAGTAAAAAGTCGTCTCTCTCCCCCCAAAATCCCTCTTTCCTCCCGCCCTCCTCTCTCTCCATCCCTCATCTCTCCATCCCTCGTCTCTCCATCCCTCGTCTCTCCATCCCTCGTCTCTCCATCCCTCGTCTCTCCATCCCTCGTCTCTCCATCCCTCGTCTCTCCATCCCTCGTCTCTCCATCCCTCGTCTCTCCATCCCTCGTCTCTCCATCCCTCGTCTCTCTCCCGCCCTCATCTCTCTCCTGCCCTCGTCTCTCTCCCGCCCTCCTCTCTCGCTCGCCCTCCTCTCTCGCCTGCCCTCCTCTCTCGCCCGCCCTCCTCTCTCGCTCGCCCGCCCTCCTCTCGTCTGCCCTCCTCTCGCCCACCCTCCTCTCGCCTGCCCTCCTCTCGCCTGCCCTCCTCTCGCCTGCCCTCCTCTCGCCTGCCCTCCTCTTGCCCACCCTCTTCTCGCCCGCCCTCCTCTCAGCCGTCAACCTATTGGAAAATCAAAAGCATAAAACCCTTTTTTCGTATTTTCTTCTCAGCTGAGCCTTCCAACTCTCTCTCAAGTCCCATCTCTCTGCCACCATTCTGTTTTCTTTTGCCCTTTCATTAATTTACCACTTCCACATTAACGCCGACGTTCATGTGGGATCGGACACTTCAGTTCTGAAAAATTAAACTCCGGAGGCCCGATGATCATTACGAGACAGATAAATGTGTGTGTATTTATATACATGTAATGTTTAAACTAAGGGGGTTTTCCTACTTTTGCCTTCCGGTATGAATGGTGGCATTAGGTCGGGGATTTTTTTAAGGAAAAGTGGGTAATTGATATGGTATTCTTTTAATGTAAGGTGAGATCATGGTGTCAGGTCTAGGTGTCGGTATGTCTCCATAGAGCCAGCACAGAGAAGAGATTCCAATGACGGAGCTCGTGCGGGTGGGTAATCATCTCACACTCCCGAGAGCCGGGCGGGCGAGAGTCGGGAGGGCGAGAGTCTTGCGGGCGAGAGTCTTGCGGGCGAGAGTCTTGCGGGCGAGAGTCTTGCGGGCGAGAGTCTTGCGGGCGAGAGTCTTGCGGGCGAGAGTCTTGCGGGCAAGAGGAGGGCAGGCGAGAGTCTTGCGGGCGAGAGGAGGGCAGGCGAGAGTCTTGCGGGCGAGAGGAGGGCAGGTGAGAGGAGGGCGGCCGAGAGGAGGGCGGGCGAGCGGAGGGCGGGCGAGCGGAGGGCAGTCAAGAGGAGGGCGGCCGAGAGGAGTGCGGCCGAGAGGAGGGCGACCGAGAATCGCGGAGCGCGCGACGGAGAGATGGCCGGTGGGGGAGAGATGGCCAGTGGGGGAGAGATGGCCGGTGGGGGAGAGATGGCCGGTGGGGGAGAGATGGCCGGTGGGGGAGAGATGGCCGGTGGGAGAGAGATGGCCGGTGGGAGAGAGAGGAGGGCGAGAGGAAAGAGGGATATTTGGGGGAGAGAGACGGCTTTTTACTTGCCTCATCAGCTTCTTACGTGGATGGCCACATAAGCCATCCACGTCAGAATGTGGCCGAGGGCAAGCACTCGCAAAGTGGCTATAGCATTACTCAAAACCTAATCTTTCCCAAGTCTACGTATCTCTGCTCCCGAATGTTTTTGTCCCTTTCGGCTTACCGTTTCCTGCGACCGAGCTCCCCTGTTCCCACGGCCGAGCTCTGGAGTTCCCGTGGCCTTCCCATCTGTCTGGTACTTTTGCGGTGGCGTTCCCTTTCCGTCGCTCTAGTTTTCCCGCAACCGAGATTCCCGTTTGAACGTGCTTATCTGGCGACGAGCTTCTCCATCTCTCCTAGTCTTGACTTTTCCTGTTTGAAATTCACCTCACTCATCGTTCAATATCATAAAGGAGAAGCATTTTCAGATTTTCATTTTTGCAACTGGTCTTATTTGACAGTTTCATTACAGTGGCGAAGCCTGCTCTTACAATCCTTTTTTCTTTTCTTTTTGTATGTTAATTTTTTTAATGCAATGATAAAATTACTAATTATAGAGATCCGTTCATTTTGTTGAAAAAATTGAGGGAAAATTAAAGTAGTTCCAGTTGTTGTAAAGACATTAAAGCAGCATCTTGATTCACCAATAAGTAAATCGAGTAAGAAAATCCCCTTTGAATAAGTCAAAGCAATTGGCAGAAAACTTTGGAAGTATATGTAAAAACTGCACATGAAAGTGCAATGTAATGGGCTGGTTGTTGAAAGCTTAAACTTGAGTTAAACAGAAATCTTTACTGTTTGCATAGGTAAATGATGCATTTAATTGCAGTTCAACCATTAGGTCATGAGGCCGCTAGTAGTTCTGCGAGGATGGGCTGATCATTCTTCAATTATTTATGATTTTATATGACCCCAAATGGCTCACGGAATCATATTTATGTACACTCTGAAGAATGTTTAGACAAATAACATTATAGTAGTAGTCAGAAGCTGTTGCAGGGCCATCTAATCTTATATAGTCATAAAACAACCCAAGAAATTCATTTCCTCCTCTTGCTTGTGTTAAAAATATCGTGTTTCCCCTTTCACCAACAAGGATGAATTAAAACGGACACTTAGGAGTTGGTAAAGGCCATGAATTCCATGTCGACCAATTGTATTATCTGATCCCATGTCTAAGACATCACAAATTGGCATTGCATTTGGGTTGTTTACTCGCACCTGTTTGAACATTCTTCTTCTGTAAGATGCTATGATGGGAATTTAATATATGTACCTGAAACCATGCATGAGTGGAAGCTGCAATAGCCAATCTAAGATTGTAGACTCCACTTGTTACTTCAGCAAGGTTAAATGTTATTCTCCTTGTGGTTTGAGAATAATTGTTTGGCATTCTTCTATACATCATTATGTGTTCTGCTTTCAGTGTTTTATGTTTGGAGAGAACTACTAAGGGGGAGGTTCAACTAATTGTGCTTCTTATCCAAAGATGGGTCTTTCATCCAGAAAATCAAACTAACTGAAAACCCTTGAGTGTTAGCAGATTTCTCCTTTGACTGTCATATAAATATATTCATGGAACTTGAGATTCTTTTTTTTAAAAAAAAGGAACTACCCTATCGATTATGTGAGATAGATTCTTTTAAATTGGAAAAGTTTCAGCCCTAAGTTTCCCTTTTTGGAAGCATGAATAATTTAAAAGGTGTTTCAATTAAACGTGTTTTTTGTTTTTGTTCCAATCCAAAGACGGTCTAACCTTAAAACTCCAAAGACAAAATGGTTCTTTAGAGAAATTCTTTACTATCTAGAACTCTTACTTGTAATCGTTACTTAAGACTATCCCTAGAAAAGAAACGCATTATTTGGAAAGTTTATGAACCTAAACATAGTTTTTAGTCCTCTCTAAGAGTGATTACAGAAACTAAAATACACCATTTACCTAGAACTCCTTTTATTTTTATATATAATTTTTTTATAAAGTTGCACACACATTAACCATTTATTCTGTTTTTCAGTTTTATCAGCAATGGATGGACTTCAGGGACCTATCCCTTCCATCAGTAAATGTAAGCACTTGGGTAAACACCATTTATTCAGTAAATTGTAGAGTTTTTGATAATTTTCAATGTCTAAACTTGCAGTTGCTGTTCAAACCCTGTCAGCTGTGGTTCTTATAGTATTGCTCAGTATTATCCAAGTGTATTTAAGGCACTTTCACCTCATTACATGAATCCAATGAAGCTCCGGGTGGCTGGGAAAAGTTTGCTCTTGACTCAAGTGCTGCTGTTGGATCAAGTGCTGCTGTTGGATCAAGTGCTGCTATTGGATCAAGTGATGCTGTTGGATCAAGTGTGCTCCCTCTCATCTGTATATGGTAACAGGTGTGCTCCCTCTCTCACTCTCGTTTCTCTCTCTCTCTTTCTTCTCTCATCTACGTATCCCATATTTTTCTCAAAAAAAAACAAAAAACAAATCTATATATCTTATGTTAAAGGTAAGAGATAGTCAACAGTTCTTGTTTATTTCATAAGCAAATCAAGAGAAGATTGTTGAAGCTGGTGGCTTGACTTCTCTATGGATGCTTCTTAGTTGCTCAGAAGATGAGACCATACGAAGAGTAGCTGCAGGTGCTATTGCCAGCCTGGCTATTAATGGTGAGTACAAAGATTGATAATTACGAAATATATATTCTGTAGTGGTGATTTACATCTTTTTATGTGCAGTGACCCATTAATTCCACAATTTTGGGATCCTGTTAAAATTTTTAACTAGCCCTTATTTTTTCATGTTGTAGAAATAAATCAGGAGCTCATTATGGCTCAAGAGGGAATCAGTTTGCTGTCAGTTACTTCTGCTGAGGCTGAGGACCCTCAGACACTCCGAATAGTTGCTGGAGTTGCATGTTTGATACTCTTTACTGTTCAGATTGTGAGTTGATGTCATCTAGGTGGCTCTCTCTCTCTCTCTCTCTCTCTCTCTCTCTCTCTCTCTCTCTCTCTCTCTCTCTCTCTCTCTCTCTCTCTCTCTCTCTCTCTCTCTCTCTCTCTCTCTCTCTCTCTCTCTCTCTCTCTCTCTCTCTCTCTCTCTCTCTCTCTCTCTCTCTCTCTCTCTCTCTCTCTCTCTCTCTCTCTCTCTCTCTCTCTCTCTCTCTCTCTCTCTCTCTCTCTCTCTCTCTCTCTCTCTCTCTCTCTCTCGCTCTCTCTCTCTCTCTCTCTCTCTCGCTCTCTCTCTCACGCTCTCTCTCGCTCTCTCTCGCCTCTCTCTCTCTCTCTCTCTCTCTCTCTCTCTCTCTCTCTCTCTCTCTCTCTCTCTCTCTCTCTATCTCTCTCTCTCTCTCTCTCTCTCTCTCTCACCCTCTCTCTCTCTCTCTCTATCTCTCTCTCTTCTCGGCCGTAATCTAATTTTTTTTATTTTTCAAACATTCCGCCGACGGTTGTTTGTGTCGGGGGAAGCGGTTCTGCCGGTGGTCATTTTCGTCAGAGGAAGAGGTTCGGCCTAGTCGGCGGCAGAACCTCCTTCCGCTGACGAAAACAGGACTCGCCCGCCGGCGGAATCAGTTAATTCCGTCGGCGGACCATTCCGCCGACTACGTCACACCCTCCGCCGGAGCTTCCACTAGCGGGTTTTGGCTTCTCCGCCGGCGAATTCAACCGCCGACGCCACCACCGCCAACTACTTCGCACCCGCCGACGAACCTTCGGCCGGCGGGTTTTGGCTTCTCTGTCGGCGGAGACAATATTTCTAGTAGTGTATTTACAACTAGTTCCACTATAAAAACCTCCCGCATGAACAAACACGAAATGCACATTATCTAGACAACAATAATTACAAATGGCAGAAAGAGATGGTTAGTTGAACAGAATAAAGATACACAACAAGTGCCGCATAATGAATGAACCAACAAGGAATCACATGGCCTATCACATAAGAGAAAATTAACGCAACCATCATTATAGGCAACTACACCAGGTTTTTGTACAATATAACCAACTACAGCACATATATTAACTTCAAGGAATGTACCACCTTTACTAGCCAATGCTGTTGGAGTCTACACCAGTGGTGTTGGACCCCCTATGCCAGTGTTTCTGGATTCACAATAACCGGTAAATGTAGCTAATTAATCTTAGTAGATTGCACAAACAGTTGGTATATAGCATGAAACTTGGTATATGCTTGAAAGGTTGTCATGGACTGTGACTTCAATAATACAATAGTCTTAGCTAGTAAAGTCGGTGCTTCAAAATTTCCTCTGGTAAAAATATTTCCCCTTTCTCCTTCACTGTGGTGTAAAATTTTTTATTCTTCTCTTCTGCGCGCTTGAAGTTCTGCTCGTCCTCTTTGCTGCAGCCGGATTCCGACGGCAAATGCCGGAAAGATAATATTACTCTCCCTCTCCGCCTCTTGCTCACTCTTGAGCTCTCTTACTCCCTCTCTCTCCTTGATTTCTGTTCTTCTCCCTCTCCGCCTCTTGCTCCCTTGCTCTCTTGACCTCTCTTGTTCCAGCCTTCCTCTCTCTACGATCTCTGGTTTTCCGTACATTTGCGACAACTCAGCCAGAATCCGATGCCAAACGCCAGATTCCGTTCATCGAACGGCACCAAAGACCCTCAATTTTCTGTCTGAGGTAAGGAAGTTGTTTCTGTTACCCTAAATTTCTATGTCGACTTGCTTCTCCAATGCTGGGGTGTGAAGGTGATACAGCAAGGCAACAGAAAGTTACAGAAATGCCAATCAGACGATCCGAAAGAAAACCAAAACCGAATCCTCGGTACAAGGATGGTTAAGGAATTATGAGAGTAAGGAAGGGAGAGTCTGTTATGAAATTTAAATTATTGTAAACAAGCTATCATGGTTGTACAACCGTATGTCTATGTATTTAATATTTCTAAGAAGACAATGAAAGATATCAGAAAATGAATTAGCAACAAATTACGTCTTCATCTTCTTCTCTACCGACTGGAAGATTCCCGGCAAACTTAGACCTTGACTGGGACCACTATCATTGGTCTCAGGGCCATGGGTTCTAACAGAGAGCGCAGAGAGCGAACATATATAGAACATGAAATCGACTCCAACCACAATATGATGGATTTCTACGAAGATCCGTCCAATCAGATTATCAAACTAAGGAGATGAAGACTTACCCGATTCCATCTTCTGAGTAGCACGTGGGTTGATACTGTAGCAGAATAGAACAGTGGCTTGTGGCTTTCTTCAACCAAATCCTTTAGTGCCCAAAGGCCTGAAATTCTCTAGTCCGGATGGGAAAGCGGAGTGATTGATTTGGTGTGTTGGGAACCATAACCTTCACCTTTATATAGTGGTCCATCAAGGTACCCATTATCCCCTGATGGGCCAATATGGGTATCCACTCATAAAGCCCATATCGATTTAGAAGTCCACGGGCTTATCAAATTGGATCACTTAATGTAAGCCCATTAGTATAAATAGCTAATACAATTGTAAATAGTGTGATGTCCATATGGGAAATACGAAATTTCTAACACAATAGTCTTGGCAAAATGGAGGATGGCATACAACACATCAGTGAAAAGGTCAACCGAATCATCGAATCGATCGAAAAGGCAAAAAATGCAAGCTCCAACACGGAAGCACGCCCAGATAGAAACACAAATCTGCAAGACGAGGCATATAACACAACCGAATGTCGGCCCTTATTTTACTCCAAATTTGCGAAGTTAGATTTTCCGACATTCAATGGGGGTGACACGACAAAGTGGTTGAATCGAGTTCAACAATTTTTCACCTCTCAAAACATGCAAGAATACCAAAAACTTCCGTTAGCAGCATTCCATTTAGAAGGAGGATGGAATGAGCGTTCGGAGAAACACAAACTGAGATAACTTGGACAATCTTCGAAACCAAATTATGGGCAAGATTCAGACCGACAGATTGTGACAATTTTGATGAGAAGCTTTCCCAAATTAAACAAACAAGCAACTTACGGGATTACCAAAATGACTTTGAAAGATTCGCAATAAAGTCAGTGGTTGGAGTCTGAAAGGTTTGATAGGCACCTTAATGGTGGCTTTTATCCGTTATAAAAAATCCAAAAAGAATCACTGACTTGGCTATAAATTCTTCGGGTTTGCTCTCGTCTCTCGGGTTAGAGCCGAGTCTCTCGGGTGAGAGCCGAGTATCCTAACCAACAGGGGTCACTAGAATTTCTCAAACAAGATTCACCTAAAGAAAAAAGTCAAGTTGGTATAGAAAATGAAACCTATCAATTGTTAGGTCAAATTGTAGGAATGGAGTTAGAAAAAGGACCTGATATACAGAGTAAAGTAACTTATCCTACATTTCTTAGACTAGAAAAGTTAGGATTTATTGGAGAAGATATTTCAAAATCTAAGGTTAAATAAATAGTAAAAATGAAAGTTAAAATCCTGATATTAGGATAGTAACAACAAATATAGATTATAGTCTAGCAGATATTGAAGAATTTACAAAACAAAGTAAGGAAATGTTAGACTTAAAACTTATAAGACGATCAGAAAGTCGTCACAGGTCAGCTGCCTTTTTAGTTAGAAATCACGGTGAAATTAAAAGAGGAAAACCTAGGATAGTATATAATTATAACAGTTTAAATGATAATACTATAGATGATGCATATAACGTACCAAATAAAGATTCTTTAATTTGATTAATAAAAAATAAACAGATAGTTAGTAAATTCGACCTAAAATCAGGATATAACCAATTACAGCTAGAAGAATGGTTTATGCCGTGGACGGCTTTCTCTTGTTCAGAAGGACATTTCGAATGGAATGTCTTAAGTTTTGGTTTAAAAAATGCTCCTGCTGTTTTCCGAAGATTTATGGATTCAATTTTTCCCAAGAATAAATTTTGTCTAGTTTATATAGATGATATCCTGGTAGGTAGTGAATCCATAAAAAAACATGAAGAGAAATGGAACTTTTTAAGAGAAAAATATCCTTCTTGGGATTAGAAATAGGAAATGGTAAAATAGAATTACAGCCCCAATTTACAGAAAAAATCTTAAATTTTCATGATAAGATAGATAGTATCAAACAACTTCAAGCATTCTTAGGACTTTTAAATTATGCTCGAAAATTTATTCCAAATTTAAGTAAACTAGCAGGTCCCTTATATATAGCAAACTTAAAAAAAAATGGATGTAAGCATTTTAATAAAGAAGACATAAATTTAGTACAAAACATAAAAGATGAGGTTAGAAAAATTAAAACTTTAGAATTACCTTTGGTAGCAAATTATATAATTACTTAATGTGAAGGTTCTAAAGAAGGATGGGGAGCAGTTATGCTCTGCAAACCTAATAAATATAGCAGCAAAGATACTGAAAGAATAGCTGCTTATGCTAGTGGTAATTTTACAAAGACAGGGAAAAATTGGGCTTCTTTAGACTATGAAATACAAACCTTGATTAATGCTTTAGACAAATTTAGATTATATTTACGTAATGAATTTACTGTTAGAACAGATTGTGAAGCTATTGTCAAATTTATAAATAAGGAGCATAGTAAAAAGGTTAATAGAACTAGTTGGATTAATTTACAGAACATCATTCAAGGTAGTGGTTACACTATTAACTTTTAACATATTAAAGGAAAAAATAATAGTTAAGCCGATTTATTATCTAGAATGATTAACAAATTTTTTGAAACAGGAAATGCCTCCAAAGCTGGTTAAGTCAAAAAGGTCTGACAGTCCTCGAAAGAGTACAGACAACCAAGATTCAAGTGTTCCAATGAATGTCGATACAGAAAAATTATTTTCCACAGAAGCAAGTAGTTCCATTAGCAAAAGAACAGAATAGTTTATTAGAATTCCACAGATTCCAACAGTCTCTTCTTTAGGGTCGACAGTTATTCCAAAGTTTCACAGACAAAATTCAAACAATCAATTATGCTTTGAAACAATTTCTCTATAGACTTACACAGATGTCCAAAGAAAGTTTAGGCCTTATCAAGGCTTAGTTATAGATGAATTACAACAATGTTTATTAGACAACTTATGGCATATTCAGACAATACCTCAAGCAACAACGTTTAAGGTCCAATGTCTGAATGCTTTAGATTTTTATTTCTCTGGGAAAAATTTGAAAAAGGAGATTCAAAATTTTACACATTATGTTATATTTAGAGGTAACATCACACCAAGAGCCTCATGGAGCATAAAGCAAAACCAAATGCAAGCACAACCAGGGAGTCCCTTTACCCTATTTCATTTCAATTTGTTGATTTAAACATTGAGGGCAGTGTTTCATTTAATTTTGGGGGTAGTGAATAGCAGGCTTAGCCTTAAGTGATTCTGTTCTATCTTTGCATGATTGAGCTTATGTCAATGTGAAGTGAAGATTTTACAAAGTGCAATTCTCTTTTACATTACCAAAATTAACAATTTCACTTGATGGTCATTGGTTTTATGGTTGTATGAAAGAGTTTATCAATCCTCTAAATTTTTTTCCAAGCCACAGACTAACTTGCTAACATACCTATCTCATTAGTGCTGGGTTTGTGGATTGAATGGTGCTATGCACATAATCTGCACTCTTTGATACCAAAACTAGTTTTGAATGAAGCTCAGGGCGAAATAGATAGAGAAGTGAATTCCAAGAGATGAATTATGCATGTTTGGGCCGTTTGGACCTTTGAAGCTAACCTACACATAGTCCCTTGTCGAGCAAATTTTGAGCCTGAGCAAACTAAAATTTTTTCAATCTAACCATTTTCCAAACCACCTCCTTAGCTTATTTTGGTTCAACTCTCTTCTTGCGTAACCCATCATTCAAATTGCATGACTGAATCAGGTTGGAGTTTAGACAAAAAAAAAAACACATGCCAAGCAAGTTTTGTACATAGTATCAGTCAAACATCAAAAAGATGACTGACTTGATGCCATGAAGGCACTGAATTCTCAAATAAGGGGTTATGTGAAAAATAGGCTAGCAATTGGCCAAAGCTTAAGTTTGGGGTAGTAGCTTTGTATCAATAGGGGAGCTTCAACTAATTCAATCTGGTTAAATCTTCCATGATGAATGATTAAACCTCCATGATTAACCTTTTTCACTTACCCTCATCCCTAGCCCCATTTGCATATGGAATCTTAGTAGTGAATAAGTGCAAGTGGAGTGGACCGATGGAAAGAGCATATAATGAGAGAAACTATAGAAGTGGTTAAGTTGTGGGGCAATTTGAAAATTTTCTTTCAGTGAGTGAACACTCTTAAGAAGACCATCGAATAAATGAACCATTAGTTTGAATTTTTATTTTTCTTTTGTAAATTCAAATTGCATGAACATTGATCACGTTTTTATCAGCAATATTGAATGCTTGGTATTCTGTATTAAGGCCTTTGATCGAGGACAAGCAAACACTTAAGTTTGGGGGTATTTGGTTAGAATAAATTATGCTGCATTTTTAGGCCTTATTTCATAACGAGTTGAGACCATTCTCACTTACATTTGGTGTTTATTTTTAGGTAAGGTCCCAAAATGATGAAAACACCAAGTACTAGAAGGAGCCCAACTATGCAATTCTGAGCTACAATCGCCCCATTTTGGAGCAATACAGAAGCCGGTGCCACATGGCACCAAGAGGGAAACCATGGCGCCAAGAAGGAGAGAAGAACACTGTGTGTGACGCCATTGGCGCCAGGATCAAGGCCATGGTGTTAGAATTATCACAGCAAAAGCAAAGTGGCCGATGCCACTTAGCGCCAGCATCGAAGCCACGGCGTCAACTGAATTGTGTCTGCGAGCAAGGAAAATGTCTAAGTGTCGAGTGCTTCGGTGCCCAACTCAGTGCAGGGGGGCTGCGAGCAGAAATGGTTTTCTGGGTTGAACGCCCTGGAGCCCAAACTCAGCATAGGGGCACCCATCTTCGCACATGAGTGCCCCGGCGTCCAAATCCACCGTAGGAGCGCTGGCGGCAACTAAGGAGACAAAAGCGCCACAACATCACACAGCGCCATAGTTGGCACAAAGACTTGGCGCCACGGAACACGTCCGATGTCACTTTGTGCTGGGTCACATAGGGAACTAAAAATTAGGGGAATCTCCCAAACTCCCCTATAAATAGGTGTTATAAATGTTCTTCGGGCATCGTGCCTCCATGCCCTAGAGGTTGTGCAAGCTTTGGAGGAAGGGAGAAACACATCTGAGGAGTAAAGGAAAGAATGAGTAGATTGGGAGTTGAAGGGAAGCTTCTTCTCCTTCTTTAATCCCTTATTTCCATTTATTGTGTTTTTTCTTAGCTAGTATGCCTTGTATGAATTAGAATTAGTTTTTTTCCCTAATCCTTACTATGTCTAATAAGTACCCTTAGGGGGGGTTGTGATGTAATGTGATATTTGGAATAGATTCATGTAATTTCAGTTTATATTTAGTGTTATCAATCTTTTATTTAGAGTGGTTGACATTATGGGATGTTTTTTACACGAAGAGATTGACGACCTCCTAGCGTAAATCCGATTCCCCTGTTGAGACCGAGAGGGTATACTAGGATAGACACCCTTCAACCAGCAATGATCCCCAAACCGACTGTGTTCTATCTGTGGCGGGTGAGGATGCGTTGGTGGACTTCAAGAGAAGCGTCTGAACACACATGGCCATAGTGGCAACACTGATGGGATTCTGATTTAGACCCTTGATCTCGAGAGACAATAGGGCTGAGGGAGGAACGGTCATAACGCCTCGAGAGAGGGTTGCACGTACTAGATTTCCCGATCCGCTAACGAGCCAAAGAATTACACACCCAACTGAATTTGCATGAATCCCCCACTTATCACTTGAAGTCACTCCCCTCGACTCCACTTTTCGAGAGTCTATCGCATGTGTCTATCACTCTAGGCTGACTTCATAGTTAGTAAGTTTTAGTATCCTTTTTGTAATTAATACACTTAGGTACTTGTAACAATTCTTTTTAATTTCGGTAGTTAGATATAGTTGTAGAGAATTTTTATGCTAATACGTAGTACAAATCTCAGTAGGATCGACCTGGACTTTTCCAGTTTATTACTTGGTGCGACACGTGCACTTGCGTACGGGCCATTTTATGTAGAATCGACTGCACCCAACAATGCATACACATGGAGGGACTGATTCCCTTAAGATCAGCTGTAGACCATCCAATGGCTTTCTTATGCTTCTTGAGCACTCTCAACAACCTCTCTTCCTATTCTAGGAACAGATGAGCTGAGATAATAACATGGAAAGTGGGCTCTTCACCAATGTAGGAATATCTTAGATAGCCTGGCAAGACTTTCAATTCCAAGAGTTGGGCTCTTCTATAGAAGGTTTCACGAAATTCATCTCACCTTGGCTTAAGTCTAGTGCCTCATACTTCTCTTTGCCTTTTATCATTGGTGGCAAGGCATTCAACCTATTTACTTCTTCCCTGTCTTCATCATCATCCTCTTCAAAGTTGTGCACTATGTGCCTCTATGGGATCTCTAGGGAAGAATTGACAAACATTGCTTTGCTCACATTCTCCTCCTTTTTGCACATCTATAACGGCTCTTCTGGTTGTCAAGAAAGGTCTTCTTAAGATGATGGCTATTTCTCGATTTTTTTCCATATCCAAACAATGAAATCAGCTGGTAGAATGAATTGGTCAACTTTGACGAATACATCTTCCGCTATACCTCTCAGACATATGTAAGACCTATCTGCTAGTTGGAGGGTCATTGTAGTGGGGTTTACTTCACCTAACCCTAGGGATTGGTATATAGAAAAGGGCATCTAGTTAACACTTTCCCCTAGATCACAAAGTGCCTTTCCCAAAAATTTAGTTCCTATGGCGCAAGGGATAGTGAAACTACCAGGATCTTCAACTTAGGGGGTAGCTTCCTTTTGAGGACGGCACTACACTCTTACTTAAAGCCATGGTTTCAAATTCAGCTATCTTACGCTTCTTTGCCAGGATATCCTTCAGGAATTTGGCGTAAGTCGGCATATTTTCAATTGCTTCAGCGAAAGGGATATTTATGTGCAGCTGCTTTAAAACTTCAACAAACCTCTTGAATTGCCGATCCCCTCTGTGATCCTTGAGCCTTCAAGGATAAGGTGGTGGTGGATATAATTTTTCAGGCTTCTTTCGCTCATCTTTTACATCCACCACTTCACTCTCCATTTGGGGTCATCCTTTTTACTTCCTTTATCAGTTTCTCTGATGTCTTCTTTGGGTCCGCCATGCAATTATTTCCCACTCCATAGTGTCATTTCCTTACAGTCCTTTATATCTACCTTTTGGCTCATCAGCAATGTCATCAGAGAAGGTTCCACAAGTCATTGCTTCTAAAGTGTTAATTAGCTCTCCTAACTGCCTTTCTATGTTTCTGATGTAAACATTATGGCTTTGCATTAATTATATGAGTAGGTCCTTTGTATGAGACCACGCATCAGCTCGAAGCTGAGGTGAATGCATCATTCCTGGAGTGTAAGGTTGCTTAGAAGGTGGTTCAGCCTCTTGGATATTACTCCATCCCAAGTTGTTATGGGTTCTCCAGCCCGAGTTATACGTTTTAGGGTGTGAAGTGTTGTGTCCTTGTCGATTCCCTATGTAGTGTACGCTCTCAATTTCAGAAGGATACACTTTACCCCTATGACCAACACCACCACAGATGCTACAGCTCACAAATAAATTCACACTCACGATTATAGAGTCTACCTTCTTGTTCAAGGCCTCTATTTGAGCTAGGATTGCAGAGGATGAATCCACTTCAAAAAACCCAGCCATCTTCCTAGAGCTTGGGTCTTGCTCTCATGGGTGACCCTTGACCTTTCAGACTGCCATTGGTAGCTTTTTTACTGCCATGTTTTCCAGCAACTCGTACCCCTCACCTGTAGACTTGTTCATCAATGCTCCTCATGCGGCTGCATCTATAGTTGTCTGAGTCTGATTTTGCAATCCATTATAGAAAGTGTGCACCTGAGACTACTTTGGTATTGAATGATGAGGGCACTTTCCTTGAACCGATCTCAAGCTTCATATAGTGATTCCTGGTCCATCGGAGTGACCAGATTGATGTCATTCTTCAAATTCGCAGTTTTGGCTGGAGGGAAGTATTTGGCCAAAAATTTCGGTTCAACGTCAATCCAAGAGGTGATTGACCCTGATGGCAAAGAATTTAACCAATGTTTCCCCTTGTCCCTTACAGAAAATGGGAACAACCTCAACCTGATTGTGTCATCCTTCACCCCATTATGCTTGAATGTCTCATAAATCTCCAAAACATCGGCTAGATGGGAGTTCAGATCATCCTTAGGCAATCCTCCAAATTGCACCGAAGCATGGATCATCTGAATCATAGTAGGTTTGATCTCAAAATTGTTTACCAAAATTGCTGGCCTTTGTATGCTCGAATACATAACCCCGTACTTGACGTGTTGCAAACCCTCTCAAAGATCTTGACTTCACTTTTTCAGCCATATTTCTCGCTCTTCTTGATATACGTTGCTGCCTTAAATTGGCTCTTATAGTCCTTTCAATCTCTGGATCGTAAGGCAATAAGGCAAAGTCCCTTTCAAATTGCATACACTGCAGAAGAGAGAAGTGATCAGCACAACCTCATTAACAATAACGGAAAATTGACACTGAACTAAATACCAACAAATTGCTCACACACGTAAAAAAAAAAAACTAAGTTAGCCACATGCCAATTGTAACAAACACACAATGCACAAACACACAAATGCAAAAATGCTTCAGCAAAGGTACTAACTAAAGCATGCAATCATGCAAGGCAATTCTAAAAATGCCTACTCTACAGCTAGATTAACGCTCTTGAGCTTGGTATTAATAGCAATTAAAATAAATCCCCAGCAACGGCGCCAAAAACTTGTTGGGTGCAAACTGTACCTATAAGATTCATCGTACGCAAGCGTACGTATCGCCCCAAGTAATAATCTGGTAAGTCTAGTTCATCTCTACAGGGATTTGGTAAATTGCCTATTAAAATTAACCAACTATATATAACCAATGCAAAATCGAGGAACTCTCACAAACACCCGAATGCAATCGAAAGCAATTCAATGCAATTCAATGCAATTGAACACTAAAGAATGTTGTAAAATGTTGTAAAACCCCAAACACACTCACTTGTGATGGAAGCTGCTAGGAAGGAGCTAGGGGTGTGATTAATACAATTCATTGGGTAATAGGACGCGCAATTAGTGGATCGGAGAATTAAGTACATACAATTCCCTCTTGAGGATGCTGCAACCGTATTCCCTTGGTCAGACTATTGTCTTTTGATCTCTAGTCTGATTAAAAAATCTCTGGCACTTATCTCACATGACCACGTGCATCAAGAACTTATTCCTAAGTCAACTTGCACATTCCTTACCGATCACGGTTGGTTTGGAAATTACACACTGATTTAACGCGTGTCTATCCTAGCATACACTACCGGGATCAATTAGGACATCAGATAGATGACCAATTGGGCGGCAATCAATTAGTCACACTATGCCCCACATTAATCACACTAAAATGAGATAGATTACCCAAATATCACACTAAAATGAGATAGATTACCCAAATAAGAAATAATTACATGAGGTGCATTAGAGATCACATCTCCTAATGGGGAATTTAGCTACACATGTAAATCCCAATCCAATACATTCAAAATGCATGTTAACCATACTACACATAATTACAGAGAAATAGAATAAAAATAAGAGTATAAGTCTTCCCTTTTTACTCCCAATCTTCTCCTAATCCCTTGCTTTCAGCTCAAGCAACTTTTCCCTCTTGCTCCTACGCTGGCACAGCCTCCAAAGCGTGGAGGCGTGATTGCCAAAAAAGATTCTTTACTTTTATTTATAAGGGGCGCTTGGAATCCCCTAAATTCCGGTAACTTAAGTAGTCTGGCACTGTGCGGCTTCGAGCACTCTCCATTACGCTAGGTCTTGGTGCAATAGTGGTGCCATGTATCGTCGTGGCGTTGCAGCTACCTCAAATTTTGGTTGTGGCGCCGGCTCCCACACAACAGCATCAAACACTTGGACGATTGTTCACTTAGTTGTGGCTTCGGTCCAGAACTGCTGCGCTCAGGAATGAATTCTAGGGCGCTGGAGTGTGACTCCAGCACCTCTGTGCTGTGCTTGGGTGGTGTGGCGCTCAACCCAGAAACTACATTGTCTCCTCAGCCCTCCTGCATTGGGCCAGGCATTGTGGCGCTTGGCACTTAGTCTTTTTCCTCTGCTATTGCATATGACTTTCCAACGTTGTGGCACCGTGTTGGTGTCGTGCGGTGTCGACTTCTGCATTTGCTCCTTTTGATGGGTTATTGGTCCATTTTCACCCGGTTGTGCCAAAATCACTTCTGATTGGTGTTTTTTTCATTTTTGCACTCTCCTACAATAAAACACCAAAATTAAATGAGAATTATCTCAAATTGTAATGAATTATAGGCTCAAATCTTTGAACAATTTACACCAATCACATGTTGATAGAAAAGTGGATTTGCGGCACAGCACAGCTGACTCGCACCACAAACCGACAGGCAAAGAGCACAAGCGTCAGAATTTATAAAAGAGGCCAGTGCTGCCACCTCAACGCCTTGAGGCCCCTGCTTCAATCTGAGTCCCCTGCCTTAGATACATTGAAGCCTCCGCACTAGAGTGAGGCAACTGCCTCATTAAGTTGATGTTAGTCTACACATGCCACACAAACGAGAAAATTGACTAGCACCACAGCTCGGGATTCTGACACCTGTGGCACCACGCTCCAAAAGGGTGAAACAGTCAATGTTCACCCATTGCTGCTTTTAAATAGAAGGAGAAGAAAAACTTGGAGGAGAGTTCGGAGAGTTGAGTAAATCTTAGGAGTAAGAGCATTAGAGTGTTCAGACAGTCCAGAGAATGTTCAGGAAGGAGAGACCGGGCTGGTGTGAGGAGTCCGAGGGAACTCTCTAGATCGGAGGATACTCTGGATTGTTTGCTTAGAAGCCAAAAGGGGAGAAGGAAGATCAGCACCATGCAAGGGAAGGAGAGATCGTGACATGTTTGGGTTTTACCTTGGGGAAGCAATCTCTCTTCATTGTTTTTTTATATATGTTTCTTCTAGACATGGGTCTATTGATTGTAATGTGGGATTCGTCCCTTTTTATTTCAATGTCTAGCTAAATGTAATGTTTTCTTGTTCAAGCATTAGTATGTCACTGCAAGTGTTGCTAGTGTTGGGCTTCATAAGCACATGGGTGACTGATCACCATTTGAGTGTTATCAAGGAACTACTCTTGATCTCAACAGAGTAGAGGGCAGTAGATAGACATTAGCTAGTGTAAGTTTCCCTTATTCTAATGGCGTGAAAGGAGGCTAAGTGGGTATACCGCTTGCAAGTTGCTACTTTACCTAGTTCGTAGGGCTAAGTGCAAAAGGTTGGGCATCCGAACTCTCAAGGCATTGTATGACACCTGATATAAGAAAGAAGACATGGTTGTAACGCGAGCGACAGCCAGTTACACATACGTTTATTGCAAGAGCCACTAGTGATCGGAACTCACTTTGAGCAAAAGTCGAAGTAGAGATATATAGCACGTAGATACACACCCCTCTTGTTTCCGGAAATTAATAGTCCTAGCTTTAGACTCTCTTTGTTCACGTAGTTAGCAGATAGTCTGAGAGGAACTGACAACTATATCTCAGATTATTTGGGTTCTATATATAAGAATTAAGGGCAAACTCGGTAGTTCATTCAATTCCTCGTGGGATCAACCTGGTCTTACCGAAAATTTATTACTTGATGATGTGTGCATTTGCACGGCTGAGGCAATTATAGCTATTGAGAATGGTATTAGTATCAATGCAAATTAAGTCCCTGACAACGGCACCAAAAACTTGTTGAACACAAACCATACATACGTAGGTTCATTCGTACGCAAGCGTACATGTCGACACAAGTGATATACTGGTGGGACCAATTCGTCTCCAACGGGACTTAATGAACGACTACTAATATTGTATTCCCAAAACCTATATCTAACAAATCACAAATGTAGGAGTTATCACTAAATTAACACATAATTCAAAATAAACTAATTCTAGAACAAGCTTAAACATAATGGAGTCTAGTAAAAAAGAACTAGGGGTGTGATTCATACAATTCATGGGTGGTATCACTTAATTTTAAACTATTGAGCAATTCATCTAACTCGTAAGACATAGGAGAATAATATACGTTGTTGCATCTATTATCTTCCGATCTAAGAGTCTACTTAGGGGAATCCTTTGCACTAAGCTCCTAAGATCATGTATATCAAGTGCTTATCCCTAAGTCACTTGCACATTCCTCAATCCGAACCCCTCGGATAACATATTACATGTTGATATACTTGTGTATATCCTAATCTACCTCCCAGGATCGATTAGGACCCCAAATTACGGCTAATTGGTGATCAATCAAATAACCACACACAAAGTACGCGTCAATCAAACTAATCTATAATTTATTGCTCAAAACAGTTAATTACTTTTACTCACGCATAAATTGTATTACAAATCACACCCCCTAATTGGGACTTAGCTACATATGCTCTGAATTACAAAAATATAGAAAATTAATTACAATCAAACACATGTTTAACTAAGAAAAACTAAAATACAGAGATGGAAGATGAAAATCCATGTCTCGCAATCATTTTGATGAAACAGCATGCGCGTGACCATGTTGCTATGGTTAGTTATCATACGATAACCATACCACTCAAAAAGGAGCTGAACTAACCAAATGATAAAAAAGGAGCCGAACCTGGCCTCTCTTACTTGAGGACAATAGAGAAGAGGCAACACGTGCCATGCGGAACTTCTAGAGACAAAAGGGAGGCTACAAGCCTATAACCCCTCATCCACTAGCCTAATACAAGAAACGGTGGGGTTATGCCCAAGGATATATGACTTGTACTGGGCTAACTCGGGGTCCTAATAATCCGAGCTGGGCTGGGTAGACTCGGCTACACCGGCCAAGTCGTGCCCTAACCCGAGTCAAAACAACTTATGCTCGAAGGTGTCTCTGCCCGTAAAAAAAAAAAACATAAAACAAAAAAAAAACTTAAGAATCTGAAAAAGAATAACCTAACTTTATAAAAATTTGCCTTCATTTTGGTATACAATATGCCATACACAATAACATAAAAAAATCATGTTTGACACGTATCTATCCACATAGACTATACAATTTATTAGCTTAAAAAATATTGGTTGAGTCACTTGAGACCATTAAACCAGTTAATTATATAATAAAGTAAGTAAATGTTTACATATTGAATTACAAGCTTTTAAATAATAATATAATAAAGTAAGTAAATGTTTACATATTGAATTACAAGCTTTTAAATAATAAGCAGTGAAGTAATCTGATATAATATAAAATCATGTATGAAATTCTCCATCTAAAAATTAAAATAAAATGTCACTTAAATTGAAAATTAATACCATATCACTTTAATTGGGATTCAAATCAAAGGGGAGATCTTGGGTTCAAATCTCCTTAGGGGCATGGATATAAATTTAAATTAAACTTTCCTTCAAAAAAAAAATAACCATATGCCTCTTTTATGCATCGGGATAAGGCAAAGCTAATTAATAAAAGAATAATGATTCGGGAACAGCCGCTCTTAATAAAAGGGTAGCTCCTTTTCTTTTGTCCTTTGTTTACAAGTACAAATGGTTTTCTTTGCGCCTTTTGAAGGACACCCTGACAGAATTGGCCTCTCGAGCATTCTAAACCGCAACCCCCACCATGTTCCCATCTAGCTTAAACTACTCTATCGTAAATGTTTATTTCTTCGTTTTGTACACGGTATATTCGTCCTGTCCAGATGGGGCCAGCTGGCATCCACTCCTCCCGCACTAGTGCTCGCAGATGAGATGAGTCAGTACCCATGTTGGGAAGCCAACCGTATTTTTCTGAAGAGAAAAAGAAGACTCGAGGGGCCGGCTTAATTCCCCGCCGTGCCCTCACCTGGACGGTCTGAATCTGTACGACCGGTGCAGCTTGCCGGAGAGAGCCTCCAGGACGTGCCACGTGGCGTCTCCGGCGACAACGTCGGAGTTGAAGAGGAGAGCCTGCCGGACGGAGGGCTGCCGGAGGTTGCGCTGGATGGCGGACAGGTTGGTGGAGGAGACGTGGCGGAGGATGCGGTCCAGGTGTCGGACGTCCTTCTCCGGCACCCTCAGGGATATCTCCGGCCACGGGACCGACGCCGGGAAGGGGAGGCGGATGTCGTCGGCGATGATGACGGGGACGCAGCCGAGCGCCACGGATTCCACCAGCCGCGGGCTCCAGGGGGCCCACCCCAGCGGGCACAAGCAGAACTCCGACCGCGCGATCTCCGATTGGTAGCCGGCGAACCGCTTCCGCCTGATGTAGAAGTCCCTGTGCCGATTGAACCCCTGCCAGATCGCCGTCCTCACGCCCCTGTGCACGCACCACAAAATTGCTTTACCGTTTTTATGGTTTTTCTTTTAAAAGAAAAAATAAAATAAAATCTTCTAAAAGAAATCTGGTCGGGTCCTGTATTATTGCTTTAATAATTTGATCGAATCATCGACTTTTCGGAGTCCCATAAAATTATAAGAATGCCAGCAAGGATGGCACACCACGAAGGAGCTTGAGGTGGCTGGCTCCGGACGTGGTCCCCCCGCATCTGTAAGCAAAACATTCGCAAGTGGGACCACGTGGATGGAGTTTATCGACCATCTGACAGGTTTCACGGACTCCTCACGTACATTTCAAACATGGTGAGTCCCAGTTAGTAAGTAAACATGGGCCCGTCGATGGTCGGTGAAATATGATGAGATTGATGATGATAATAAGATAATGATAAGTCTCACAAGCCGGAGATTTATTTAAAGAGAGAAAAAAAAAAAAAACTAAACACATACTTGCTGTAGAAGCGACCGCTGCCGATGTTTTTAGGATGCACCTCCATTTTGCCACGGAAAAAGACCCATATGTTCCTCTCACCTCCGGCCGCCGCCCGCTCTGACGTCCTCCGTATACTCGCCGGCGGTACGTAGGGCGGAATGACCACATTCTCCACGTCCTGGCAAGGGTGCTGAGATTCGACTCCGAAGGTCTGCAGAATGATGGAGTTTTTGAGGAAGCTCGGAATCCCATCAGCGATGGCGACGTCTTCCTGTAATTAAAAGCCACCCAAAAGAGAAAAAGTCAAAATTAGACTCGACAAATTACAAGACGAAGACTCTGATCCAACTTCCAAGGATAGAGGTGCAGTGTTTTAGCTAGCTACGGAAGAGAAGAGGGGTTAGCCAGCTCACCAGCGTGTGGAAGCAGGCACCGAAGTCGTGGGTGGCGACGAAGACATGGTCGGCGCCGCGGCTGCGGTTCCAGAAGGACAACGCCGTGGAGATGTGCTGCACTGCGGAAGCGAGCGAAGGACGAGCGTGGCCGATGGCCGGGAAGCCGTTCACCGTGCTGAAATTGCAAGAGACATAGACGGGGACGAAGAAGAAGTCCGCTTTCCAGGGGTCGAGCGTTCGGAAGCGGTCACTGCGCAGCAACGCCCGGTGAATGGCCACCTCCGCCGCGAACAGGTGGTTGCTGCAACGCGGGTTCGACAACCAGTCCTTGTTGTACGTCGCCGGCAAATCGTAAACGTAGATTTTCAAATCCCGCATGGACGACGGAGGCACGTTTGTGTCGACGTCAAGGACGGGGTCTTCTCTCCGGTTTTCGAACGGCAGCTCGATAATCGCCTTGGAGAGGAACGACGTGGTGGAGGCGGCGAAGGTCGTCTTTCGGAGGTGTGTGGGCCGCTTATCGGAGGAGCTGGTTGAGCTGCCGAGGAGGTAAGAGGAGAAGATCAGGTAGAGAGCGAGAGACACCCACAAGCACCAGGACCTGATCAAATATCTGTAGCAGAAGCAGCCGTTGCTTGAGGACTCCACGTTTCTCTGCAGCTTCATCCTGAGAGAAAAGTTCTTCTTTGTGCCAAAATTCTTCCTCAGCTCCACCATCTTTTTATTTAACAGAGGCCTTTTGATGAAACAGGAGGGGAGCTGCCATCAGCCGCAAGGAAAGTTGAGGGACCCGAGTTGGGTAGGTAGAAGTTTTCGATCGAGCCGGTAGGAGAAGAAGTAGAAACCAAGCAACAGGTCTTGTTGAGGAAGATTGGGCATCTGAACGATTATTTATCCCACTTCCAGACACCCCTTTTTTCAAATTTCCTTCTCATCAATCTTCCGATTTCTCTATCTCTGATCCCTCAATCTCTGTTCTCTCTCTCTCTCTCTCCAGGGTCCAGCAATTTGTCCCTCTCACGGAAGATGTTTCTTTGTGTCGCAGAACTTTGAGAGAAAAGGAAACAGAAAAGGAATGGCAGAGATGAAAGAGAAGCGGAGAATTGGAATTGATTGGGTCAGAGGGGGTCACGTGGTGGATTCAGAAGGGATGTGACTGGCCGGGGGGAGCGGGAGCAAGGCCAACCCTTAATTTCTTGGTTTTAGGGCCTTATGGGTCTCCGTGTTCTTTTATTACTGCCATTATGGGGCAGTGTTGGTGTCCCAGAATTTGAGATGAGTTAAAAAATAACTGGATGAACGAAAAAGAAAGAAAAGAAAAAAACGCACACACAGTGACACGCACATTGATTGTTGGCCTGGCCGAGCCGTGTCTGCCTGTCTGGACTCACCCTGCCCTTCCTCAACAGCAAAGATTTCTTCGTTCCCCCTTTCATTTTCATTCCTCCCTGTACTTACTATCCACTATGCGGGACACTTGAAGAGTTACGTCGTCCTCGTGAATGCCCCCCCTCTCATTAGGTAATCAGGACGATTACCTAATTAGTAAATAAATTTCAATACATATATACACAACTTTTTAAAACTCTTTTGCAGCGATCGGGTCAATTTTATAGTATCCTTTGTTAAAATTGCTTCAGTTTGGACTTACAGAACTATTATCTTTTTTCGAGGTGTCCGTAGCAACAGAAACAATAATGATGGTAGCCATTTTAGTGAAGATAAAAAATATGGGTCTGTCGTGAACCTAGTTACTGCAACTCTTATATTAAAGCAGTTAAGATACTCTATTGGGGTTTAATGCACATGGAAAGTAATGTGAGAGGACGTCCCGTAAATAGTATCCATTTATCCTTTCTATTGTCCTACCTATTATTATATCTAACACAACGAAAATAAAATATTATTATTTAGTATTATTTTATCATTTACTGTTTTACTATTTAGAAAAAATAATATCAATACTTTCACATTTTGCTATAAAATTTTACATTTTGGCTGTGTCTTCCTACTTAGTTACCTATATAATAAGTAGATAGTTCTTATTTTATCTCTTACCCCGAATGTCACTTCGTAAAGACAACAATCACCTTGACCATATCACCACTACTATTAAACACGGAACATAAATGGAAATTACTCTTCCAAATACGATTTAAATAGAGGTGGCATGATAAATTTATCAAACTTTTTCATTTCTATCTTTTCATTTTTCTGTAATTGATTATTTTGCTAATTCACTTTTATAAAAGTCCACTTCCGACATAATGAGATAAATTATTGTAATTTATTTGATATATGTTTTAAATGGATATTATTCTATTTTATATTTTGTTGAGAGAGAGATGGTTTTTTGGTCATTTAAATTCATTCCATTTTTTCACTATACCTCACAAGTTACATTATCTTGATGACCCACATTACCTTGATTACAAAAAATTTATGTTATTTCGACACTTATTATTTAATTATTATCAAAAAATTTATAATAATCTCCGTAATTATAGTATTATTTTAAATAGAATGTGGTCAACTGTCAATGATAATTTTGAAAATAAAAATATCATTTTTTTTTTTGTAAAACTGTGTGGTGTAGCTATTCGGTTGGATTGAGTCCATCGTTTTTTAAGTTTTATCGATGTCTTATAAATTCTTAATATTTGAAGTAAACAGAATTATTAGAGTTTTTAATAGAAAAATGATATAAGAACTTGATTTTACTTTGAGGTTTTACATTATGACGTGGTTGCATAGTTGCCAGTCTAGGCATGAGAAAATCTAGCGTTTATGACCCTTAGAATAGATAGATAATATTTTATTAGAAAAATAAAATCTTACAGATTTTATATCCGAGTTTATCTCTAGCTTGACTGCAACGTGAATGCCTTGTTAGGATGTAAAGTCTTGGAAGTAAAAATACTTCCAAGACTTTACATCCTAACGTGGCGTCCATGTTGCAATCCAAATAAGAGATAAACTCGTAGATTAAATTTGTGATATTTTATTTTTCCAAATAAAATATTATCTACCTATTCTATGGGTAAAAGCTCAACCCTAAATTTTCTCTCGCCTTGACGGCGAACTATGAAGCCACATCAAGATTTTAAACGTTGAAGTAAAATTAGGTAGTACCGATATCATTTTCCTAATATAATTGTCTCACATATTACACTTTTAAAATTTTTTATGTCTGAAAAATATCTTATGAACATCATTGTTAGTGTTTTATAAGTAGTCAAGTTTACTTTAGAGTAATGCTATGCGTACTGCAGCAGTCCGCATAAATTGCGTACTGCTTACTACTGCTTACGTGGATGGCTTACGTGCCCGTCCACGTAAGCCGCTGAGTCGACATCTAAAAAAACGGGGTTTGGTTTGACCCCGTTTTTCTTTTTTCTCTCTCGCTTCCTCTCCCCCATATCGCTCTCCCTCTCCCCCAAATTGCTCTCCCTCTCCCCCAAATCGCTCTCCCTCTCCCCAAATCGCTCTCCCTCACCCCCAAATCACTCTCCCTCACCCTCGCCTCTGCCGCCCTCGGCGGCGGCCTCGCTCTCCCCTCAGCCTCCTGCTGTGGCCTCGCCCTCGCCTCTGCCTCCCGCGGCGGAGTCGCCATCGGCCTTGGCCTCTCGTGGCCTGGCCCTTGCCTCGGCCTTGGCCTCTCGTGGCCTGGCCCTTGCCTCGGCCTCGGCCTCGCCTCGTCCTCGCCCTCACCTCCCGCGGGCCTCGTCCTCGCCTCAGCGTCCTACGGCAGCTTCGCCCTCGCCTCAGCCTCCCGCAGCGGCCTCGGCCGCCAATGTTTTAATTGAATCTGAATTTTTTTTGAAAATAACTTTCGATTTTTTTAAAAAAATATAATTTGAATATGAAATTATCGGCATGCATATCTAACTCTTTCGGTATTGATGGAATGGATGGTGTACCAGTGTGTTGATGGAGAGCAGAAATTTCAACTTGTAGAAGTTTCAGTGCATGAAGATAACACAACTTTGAATTCCACCCTATATTGTATACGCAAGTTAATTGGGCATGGAAAAGCTTATAAACAAGTAAAAAAGATGTGAGAGACAACAATTAAGATGAAAGACAGAATTGATGCTACTCCAAATTTCTCATCCCAATACTTATTACAAACTTCATAAGAAAAAGTATAAATGAAATTTAAAAAAAAAACACAAAACTTGGATCTTGGTGGATTCGAACCACCATCCTCTCAAAAAAAACTTTTAAGTGCTCTTACCATTTTAAGCTTAAAGATCCACTAAAAACATGAAAAGCTTTTTGACTACTACATGCAAAAAACTATCTCTAAGATATGCATTCAGAGTAAGCAAACAGATTCATGTCCCACTAAAAGTAAATGGAAGGCTAACCACCCAAAATTATACCCTGAATTTAGGGTTTACGGTCAAATAAATCTTAAAAGAGCAGCATGACTTCCAACTCCTTCAATAATTTTTTTAATAAAAACACGATGTACATGATTTCCCCATACCCAAATTAACATATTCTTACATGTAAGAATGAACATTTAAAAGAGAGAGTCATTGTTCATGAACAATTTCACATGATTGCCTTTTGATATAGTAACATCTTTTACTATAGCAAACACAGAAAGAGTTAGATATCCAGGGTGATAATTTCAGATTTAAATTATTATTTTTTTAAAAAATTGGAAGTATTTTAAAAAAAAATTTCAGATTCAATTAAAACAATGGCGGCCGAGGCTGAGGCCGAGGCCGCCGCGGGAGGTAGAGGCAAGGGCGAGGCCACAACGGGAGGTTGAGGGGAGGGCGAGGTCGCCGCCGTGGGCGAGAGGCGAGGGCGAGAGAGCGATTTGGGGGAGAGGGAGAGCGATATGGGGGCGAGAAAGCGAGAGAGAAAAGAAAAACGGGGTTGAATCGGACCCCCTTTTTTAGATGTCGACTCAGCGGCTTACGTGGACGGGCACGTAAGCCATCCACGTAAGCAGTACGCAATTTATGCGTATTGCTGCAATACACATAACATTACTCTTTACTTTAAGGTGATTTTTATTTCTAATCGCTTCTCTTCTTTATACATTAACCATCTTATTGTTTTATAACCCGTCAAGTTTTTAATATTATCTAATATAATTGTAAAGTGACCAAATAATTGAGATATTTGAAAGAGTAATAATGCTAGTTGCACTTAGGCGGCAGTACCCACCAGCCAGCCAATAAAAAAAGTTAAAAAAAAATATTTTTTTAATTTTATATTTTAAATTCTAAAAGATAAACCTTAGCAACTCTCTTTCGATTGGCTGGTATGTAGGTACTATATTGCAACCGGCATTTTCCTATTTGAAATGACATTTTTATTCCGTAACGCGCTAACAAGTTACGATACAGTTACTCTCTCCGAATAACTGGTTAAACTCTTTTTTTTTTTTATCAGAAAAATTGGTTAAACAACTTAAACTGATGTAAATGCATCGATAACATGAGACATGGTCATATCGCCCATATGCAAAACTTTGAATTTTCGCCATACCACGTACCACTACGCTCGTCTAGTTTCCGAGCCAAAGCTCGGCACGTGTAAACTCACCAGTTATCCGGTAAAGATTTTTCTTTTCAATTTTTTCGTCAAGACATCGTCGGTGCTTCTGTTTTTTTTATTCTTCTCAAAATTTTCTAAATTTTCCCTTTTCAATCTTCTATGTTTTACCATCAAATCTCAAATTTCTCAGTTCTGGACGGCTATCTGCTAAGTGCTAAAATTGCGATGGGCGGATCGCTTTGGTAATTGCTCCTCAAAATTTGTTCTTCCATTTTCCTCTTTTATTTAGTGGTTATTTTATTTATTGTTCACTGTTTCGATCTTGTGTTGTGTTTAACAGCATCTACTAGGTTACCGTCGTTATTTTTCACCATATTTCTCTTATATTTTTCTGTTGGGATCTAAGATTTTTGTTGAAATTTATGGTTGGCGATCATTCGGTTTATGTTATGCTGAAAATCTATTACTGTTTGAAGATATGACCCTTCGCTAGAGCTGTCGATGATAAGAACCTTTAAACAATTGATCAGACGTCTACTGTTTATTGGTTTATTCGAATGAAGGATTGATTCCTTGGATTTCGGTTTGGAGGTCTGTTCCCGGCTGGGGAAGGGAGGTTGAAGAATAATGGGTGGGTAAGACGACCGTGGGGGAGGAATGGTTTATAGGATTTTTTTATTTCTATTATTTTCTACTTATTTTTCATTTACTTGGATGACCTCCATTGCTGTGATTCCGGAAATGAGATTGGCTTTCCGTCTAGGCGTCTCTGGTTCTTTTCTTAAGGTTTTTTTTGTTGTTGAAGTTGGAAAAGTTTCATATCTAGTTCATTTGGAACCCTTGGATCTTTTTATTCTTTTGTTTTTTTTCATGATCTGCTGTGGAAGCTACTCATTTTGGATAGTTGATAGTTGAATTTTTGCACAATGTAGTTTTCCAATACAGTTTTCAATCTTTGAGTTTTCCATATCATATCTTCCGTTTCTGATCCTTTCTGTTTTTATAATTTAGGAACCACATGCCTCTATGGATTGAGATCTGTTATCCAATTCAGTTTCTTATCCTCTAGTTTACTGCTGATCGAGGTGACTGATTTGTTTGTAGTGCAAAATGAAGTAGGCAAAATGTACGAAACCCTGGAAGTCCTTCTGGAGCTACCATCCTAGGTTATTTTAAGCAATTGATTCAATATTGATGTGCTATCTTAAAAACAGCTGTTGAGTCAATACTGATTTTTATCTGGAAAACTTATGCTGAGATTCTGAGCTATAATTATTTCTTTCCAAAGATTGCAATCTAGAGATTGAAATTCCTAACCATTCTGCCACACTTTCTTAAAATGTTTAATTAGATTTCATATGACAGAATATTTGTTTAAGGCACCACGATCTGTTGCTCCCACACAAATGAACATTGTATATGCTACCGTTGGTAGCTGTCTAGTCGTGGCTGTGGCTTTTGTAGGATATGTGAGATATTGTAAAAACATATTTCACCAAAATGAGACAGGGCCAGAACACATGCATATGAAGCATATTGGTGGAAAGAGGATTGGATTTTTCTAGAAAGTGAAATCATTTTTCTGGAGAGAATGGTGCTATTTATTTATGAGTTTACTGCTTCGCCATTATAGAACTCTAATACTTTTTAGAGAAGTGTGGAACAGTATGCTTTCCTGATATGGATGGGTTAAAGGTCTTTTAGTTCCAGTGAAGCTGAGAATAGCATGATATTAGGCATATGATTCTGTTAAATGATTTGTAATTTAAATGATTACATATTATTGGGGAGCTAATTTATCTACTGTACTGTTTCTCTTGCTAATTATGGACTGTCAACATCCTCCAGAGCCTAAAATTGCATCTTTAGGAGCAAATTCTCTGATTGGGTGCATGTGGAAGGTGAATCTCGTGTGGTCATTGGCTGGGCCTCCTGGAGGACTCCTCCCACACGGCTTTGTAGGATTTGTTTTGATGGAATTGCCGATCTTGCTTAAAATTATATTGTTCTATGGTTTCATGTTTCTAGCCAACAGTGCTGCTGATATTCTGGGTTTCACTTACAATTGTTTTTTTGAATCAGTGGAAATGGACTTTTATAGTTTCACTTACAATCACTTGTTGTTTGGGTTCCCTCTTCACGGCTTTGCAATTCTATTAGCTTTTGCGTTATAGTAAAATTTTTCAAAGTAATTTTTTTTTAAATTGTTCCTATCTTTCTCTATTTCTTTCAAAACATTTTCCTGGGTTTCTCTGTGCTAAGTAGTTTAAATTGGCTGTTATTTGTTTACCCTGCCATGTGAAAATGTTGTTATTTTTATCTTTGGAGTCAATTAGAGAAGCCTGGCTAGTTTTTGCCTTCCAATTGTCCACTTTAGTTATATTTTGGTACAATGAATTGCCTCTGTACATTAAATAGCAGAATTAGTGGATGTTAATGAGTCACCTCTAGTACATAATCGGACTGTCTTTTCATTTTTAGATTATCTGACTATAATCAACTCATGAAATTGTGATAATTGAGATTTATGTTGCATCTTCGATTGCATCAGCTGTCAAGTTGTCTGTGTTCGTTTGAACTTTTAAATCAGCAAAATCTTACTTGATGGATTTGGTAGACATTCAATAGATCTCGACTTGAAGATGCACAACGAGCCATGTGTTGGAGCTGAACCTGAGGCTCATACCTCAGATTTTTTCATGAGAAAGGATGCAGATCTTGGTGCAGCATCACCCTGTCCAAAGAATCTTAATAAGCAGAATCTAGGTATGTTTGGATTTTTTCTTGCTTGTATTCGTTTCTAATATTCATTTGAGAAGAAGAAGGGGGGAACTGGTACCTGTTTTAAGCAATTATAGTTCTCAGCAATCGTAGTTCTATAAAATGCATCTTTTATTTGCATTTAATTTCTCATGGTAGGAAGACATCTGTGCAGTGAAAAAGCAAACAAGGCAGTGGGCTGCTTGGACTCGGCAAGAGGAGGAGAGTTTTTTTAATGCGTTACGACTAGTTGGCAAGGTATTTTTTCAATCTTAGCTTTTATCTGCTATGAATCTCCACTAGTGGGATTTAATTGATGCCAAGGTTGCCTTTTACTAACAGGATTTTGACAAGATAACATGTCGTGTCCAGACCAAAAACAAGGATCAGGTAAACTCTTAACAATAGTAATTCATGTATTTGTCCAGAAGTTAACAAATATTTGAGGAAAACAATAAATCATTTTAGATTACTCGTCAAAGTAAGATTTATTTGTAGTACTACATGGTTATCCATTGTGTAACATGACTAAGACTGCTGCATGAAAATTCTGGATGGAGATTCTAAAGTCCTTGATTTTTACTCTTTTTTTTTTGGAAGTTGTGATTGTATTTATTGGCAATAGGCATATAATGAAATAAGCTACAACCTTATTGGGAAAATAACAAAATTACAAATAGCTAAGGGGTATAATCAACAAGCTGTGAGTGTTCTACTTTGGAAGTTGTGATTGTATTTATTGGCAATAGACATATAATGAAATAAGCTACAACCTTATTGGGAAAATAACAAAATTACAAATAGCTAAGGGGTATAATCAACAAGCTGTGAGTGTTCTACTTGTGATCCCTGATTTTGCAAGCTTATCTGCAGTAGAATTAGCTGAACGGGGTACAATTATTAGACAATTTTCCATTTCTTAATTAAGTCCATCACCTCATTAAAGATCCTTTTTAAGAGTCATGAGGTGGACCCCTCCTTTGTTGCCCATCTAATTACTAACTTACAGTCTCCTTCCAACTTCCATTGTTTCTGTGCTTTATTGTTTTAGAATCTTTAAACCTGCCAGCAAAGCCTTTCCACTTTAAAATGTTAACAGATGGGTCTATATTGGCAAAAAAAGGGGCCCATGAGCAACATGCTAATGTGTGGACCCCTTAATTAGATGTACTTGCTTTTCCTGATTGTTGTACTCTTTAGCTCAATTGGGCTACAATAAATAAATCACAACTTTCAAAAAAAAAAAATGTTAACAGATGGGGTTTATGTATTTTCTGTAGTTTGTCTATCTATTGGTAGAGTATCATTCCATAAAGCCTCTGTGATTTTACTTTGTACGTTTTTAAAAGAAGGTGAACTGCAGGTCCGTCATTATTATTATCGCCTTATAAGGCGTATGAACAAGCTGCTTGGTCCTGGATTTTGTCTTGATGCCAAAAACTCTAAAGATACTATTGCTGCAATGCTTCGCTGGTAACTAGTGCTAATAACTTCATGTATTCTGGATTATACAGATTTTTAATTTTCTGGCACATGTTTTAGCCTTCTTTTCAATTTCTTTATGTCTTGAATATTCGTGTTTTGCTATCTATTAATTTTCAAATGTTTTGCTATTTATTATAATGTATCTAATTTTGGGTTGTCAATTTTGTCTGTTTTAATGAACCTCTAAGGGGAGCATGTTCTTCATCAGTAAATTCTCTTCTCTTGATACTTCTTTAGACGTTTGGTTCCTCAAAGCAGCATTTTACCTTTTTCCTTCATAGGGGAGGGCCAAAGAATTGATTCAGTGAGAAAAATAATTGATTATATAGATAAGGAAACAATGGTGGAAAGGTTGAAGTCTATACTTATAATGTTTTGACTTTTCCATTCAGAAAGTTCTAGGTGTAGACTTTGAGCTAAAAGATTTCTTGAATGTTTTTGCATGCATCAGGTGTAATTCTAGTTAGAAAATTAGCATTCTTAGAAACTAGGCTTTCTAGGCGAAAAGGTGCTGAAGGCGGTATTTGGATTCTGGCCTTCCATGTGTGTGATGACCATAGGAATTTGGGAGCATGGACCCTGTCACTTCTCAACGATTTAGAAGTACATTCACAATTTGTTTGTTGGATTTGCGAGGAACATCAGATTTCAAGCAGGAAATGGAAGTATCAGGTTTTGGAAGGACATCTGGCTTGGCAGACTCTAGGAATAGAGCATAGTGGGCATTATTTATGTAAACTCTCCCTTAGCGAAGTGAAGTATAATCTTCCAATGGGAGCTAAGGGATCTCAAGGCTGGAAAATTCATTATGTTGGTCAGTGCATTTGATCAGCTTTACATATCGCCCACTCTCCTAGATGAAATCATCTAGGTTTGGCTCTTAAGTGAGCTTACTTTTTTTGACTTCCACGGATGGAGCGGAGCGGAGCGATAGGAGAGGAAACGTTGAGAAGAGGGCACAAACCATGGGAGAAAGAGGGTCACAGGTGGGTACCAGCGGAGTTGAAGTCCTCTTTTTTTACCATCATAGAAGGGAATCGCTACTACTTGGACACGGTGGTGGTAGGAGAATCCTTAGCAGTTAAGCTTGCAGTGAAAGGAATCCGTCGGTCTTTTGTTCGTTTTCCGGCAAAGGAAACCAGGGACCTCGCTAGGACGCTGTCTAGTCTAATGCAAGAAAACTCCATTGGAAAAATCAAAGAAATATGTGAGGGAAGGTTTCAGATGGGGATCTATGACGAAAATGAAGGAAGAGTGTGCCGGATTACAGAGCGCAGAGGCCCTACGGTGATGGGATCAGTGGGACTACTAAAATCGTCGAAAGCATACTCTGGATGGAGTTGGCTAATAGATGGGCTAGAAACCATACAAAGAAGGCTGGAAAACGAAATCAGTGCTTGGAACTTGAAACCTGCCCTTTGGACGATGACTCCAACTGCGGAAAGAAAAGATACAGAGGGGGATAGACGCTTGCCCCCCTCGAAGGTAGTGGGTGTGACAAATAAAAACCCACTATTGGTAGAGAAGGACACGGTGGGTGGAGTTCTATCCCTGTCGGTGGACTACGTCCTCATGGCGGACAGAAGAAAAGAGATGGAGAGCAGTGTAGTAGTTGAAGCCTGCGAGCAGAGGATGGAGCTAGAGAACTATGATGTCCAGGCATGGGTAACAAATCAATGGAGACTAGCAAAAGCGCCCCCTACTCACTACATGGGCCAAAATCGGTGGCTGGTCCAACTTGAGACGTTGGAAGAGAGAAATAGAGTTATGTCCTTACCAGCTGAGTTAAAAGAGAATTTTTTAGAATCGATATCAGCCTGGAGCCCATCTTTCTACAAAAATGAACAGATTGTCGACATTGAGGTCAGCAATATTCCACCACATCTTTGGCATCCTGCAGTTTTTGAAGCCCTTACTAGTACGGTAGGGGAGCTAGTCTCCATAAAGGAAGAGTCGCTCACGGGGGAAAAAATCGATATTTTCAGAGCAAGAGTCAAGGCGGTGGGAGCAATCCCAGAAAGAAAAGTAATCCCCATAAAAGCACTAGGAGAAACCTTCCACACGGTACTCTCCATCAAGGTACCCGAGGTACAAAAAAAGAAAATGGGGGAAACTACGAAAGGAAAACTCCTAACTTGTAAGTGCTGGATGGCCGGACGCGAAGAAGATGATCGGATTCCGGCAAAGATTGCTTCTCCGACAGGGCTGGTTAAAAATCAGTGTATAAAGAATGCCCCTACCTACAGTGATGCGACAGAAAAACCATTAAAAGAAGTTAAAGTGCCTCTCCACCCAAAGTTAAATATGGATTTAAAGTCAAAAGAAGAGCAGCACGCCCCAGAAGCATCCAAAGCAATTGAAAAAGAGAGTCGGGCCAGGGAATCGGACCCATCAGCGGAACCGGACCCATCTGCGGAACCGGACCGAATGGAGGACATTGAACGAGTCGTGGACGCGGATTCGGATGGAGTCGCTGACCCAGTCACGGACGCGAACCAAGTCACCGATGCGGAACGAGTCACAGGCGCGGGGAGATCCGCTGATGCAGAGCGAGTCGCGGGCTCGGGCGAAGTCGCGGCGCGCGCGAGTCGCGGGCTCGGGGCGGTCGCGGGCGCGGGCGAGTCGCGGGCGCAGGGCGAGTCGCGGACGCGAACCGAGTCGCGAGCGCGGATCGAGTCACGGAAGCGGAACGGACCACAAACCTCGCGCGGACCATAGCGCGGACTCGAACAGATTTGCGGATGCGGGTAGACTTCCGGATGCGGGCAGAATTACGGTTGCGGACAGACCTTCGGATGCGGGCAGACTCACGGACGTGAACAGATTTGCGGAAATGGAAAATTTTGCGGACGCGGTGAGAGTCGCGGACTCAATCTTAAGCGAACAGAGTCCGGACCCGATTACGTTCACACATGCCGACCAGATCTCGGGTCTGGCACAGGGTGAACGTCTATCCCCGACCTCGGCTCTGAAGCACGACTCGCCGCAGGAGAGGAAACGGGAAATCGATTGTCGACGGCAAGTTTGCAAACCAGTCGACATCGACTCCTCTCCAGAAAAATCAAAGACGAAAATAGAGTCGCCGAGAGGGATGGACCAACCTTCGGATGATGGCAGTCAATCCGAAGGGGAGCACAACGACGATGGACGCTCCTCAGCTGGTCTCAAATTCTATTCCAGAAGGAAGGCTAAACTAAGACTACCGCATCGCAGCATGGGAGGGGCGAAGAAGGCAGCATTCGATAACTTGGCAGAAGAGAAAGAGGAAGAGGCCGATTCACTAGAAGATGACGAAGAATGGAACCCTATAGAGAGACGGATTGCACTGGTTATTGAAAAAGCAGTGGACGATTTCGGAGAAAAAATAGGGATGGCCAAAGACGATATAACAGCTTGCCGAGAACATTTCAAAAAAATTAAGGAAGATGTGTGCGACAATATGCATTGTACATGAACCTCCTCTCGTGGAATGTACGTGGGCTGGGAAGTGAGAGCAGAAGAGCTAGTGTCCGAGCAACAGTAAAGAAACACAAAGCAAGCATAGTCTGTCTACAAGAAACAAAGCTGGCAAAAATTACACCTGCTATAGCAAGAAGTCTGTGGAACAAGGGAAAACCTGAATGGGAAGAGCTCCCAGCAGAGGGTGCCTCCGGGGGTATAATAGTCCTATGGGACAGATTATCCATCGAGCTAATATGTGTGGAAAGAAGCAATTACTTTTTGGCTTGTAAACTAAAGTGTACAAGAACCAAACAGCAATGGGGAGTTATAGCAGTATATGGCCCTACAACATCAAACCAGCGCAATGAGCTATGGGAAGAGCTCTCTGGTCTTCTGGCACTGTGGGAAATCCCTTGTGTGCTGGGGGGTGACTTCAACATTATCAGATATTTGAATGAAAAAAAGGGGGGCAGAAGAAGAATTTCTTCAGATATGAAAAACTTTGACACTTTCATTACTGACAACCTCCTTATTGACCTAAATCTTGTTGGGGGAGAATTTACTTGGACTAATAGACGGAATCCCCCTATCCTAGCAAAGCTGGACAGATTCCTTGTCAACCAAAAATGGCTGGATCTTTTCAATGACACTACAACAAGAATATTGCCTAGAATTGTATCGGATCACTGTCCAATCTTACTTGAAACTAAGCCAACCTCGTGGGGACCTACTCCATTTAGATTTGAAGCATTATGGCTAAAGGAAGAAGGTTTCATGGAGATGATCAGAAAATGGTGGCAAGAGCTGAACTACCAGGGATCCTTTGGCTTTCAGTTTAGTCAGAAACTAAAGGCCATAAAAAAGAAATTAAAAGAATGGAAGATAGTGAGAGCACAAAACTTTGAAAAGGACCGAAATGCCCTCTTGGAAAAAATCAGTGTCTATGATAGAAAAGAGGAGCAAATGGGAATCAGCATTATAGAAGAGGTTGAAAGAGAAGCGCTAAAGCAAGAGGTTGGAAAAGTGGATTTTCAAGAAATGATATATTGGAAACAAAGAGCTCACTACAAGTGGCTGAGAGAGGGCGATGCAAATACCAAATTTTTCCATGCTGTTGCTTCCAATCATAGAAGGAAGAGCAGAATTAGCTCACTTGAGATGGAAGGCAAAAACATAATGGAACCAACAACTATTATTTCGGCATTTGAAAATTACTATACTGCGCTCTATAAAGACGATGGTGTGAGCAGACCTTTCCCAGAAGATTTGCAGCTTAAATGCATCACAAGAGAAGCAGGCCAGAAGTTAGTAAAGCCATTCACTGAGGAGGAGATTAAAGAAGCAGTATTTTCCTTGCCCAATGACAAAGCCCCGGGGCCAGATGGGTTCACAGCTGAGTTCTATAAAGAAGGGTGGGATTTTTTGAGGGCTGATATCCTTGATATGCTGAATGAATTTCATGACAGAGGCATTACAGCTCAGAGCATGGGAGCATCTCTTATCGCCTTGATCCCAAAGAAAGAGGGTGCTGCTCACCCTAAAGACTTCCGCCCAATCAGCCTACTCTCCAGTCACTACAAAATCATATCAAAAGTCCTAGCCAATAGGCTAAAGTCAGTGCTCCCACAAGTAGTCAGCAATCAGCAATCTGCCTTCATGGAAGGTAGGCAAATCACAGACTCTGTACTGATGATACATGAAATCTTACACCACTACAAACTGAAGAAAAAAAAAGGAATGATCATTAAGCTGGACTTTGAGAAGGCTTTTGACAAAGTAAATTGGAGCTTTCTTGATAACATGCTCAGAAAGATGGGCTTCCCCACGAAATGGAGGGAGTGGGTAAACAGTTGTATCTCATCTGCAAGTTTTTTTCCTTCATCATTAATGGTACCGTAAAATGTTTCTTTAAAAGCTCCAGGCCTGAGGCAAGGGGACCCCATATCCCCATGCTTTTCAACATTGTTAGTGAAGGTTTGGCTGCCATGTTTAGAGAAAGTCAAAGGCAAGGGTGGATGACCGGTCTTGAAGTTGGAAACCTTCAAATCCCTATTTTACAGAGTTTGCGGATGATACAATGGTGCTTTGTCAAGGAACGAGTTGCAAATGTTAAACACGGTTGCCATTCTAAATTTATTCCAAATGGCATCAGGACAGAGTATTAACTGGGAGAAGTCGGGGGTCTTAAGTTTAAACCTTGAGTTGAGAATTGAGGAACAAATCAAAAGAACCCTTAGTTGTGCCAAATTGGACCTTCCTAACAAATACCTTGGATTACCTCTATATATCGGAAAAACCAGCAAGCTTTTATGGAATACGGTGATAGAAAGATGTCAGAAAAGGTTGGATAGTTGGAAAGGGCAATTCCTAAGTCGAGCTGGGAGAACAATTCTAATCAAGGCCACCCTTGCAGGCATACCTACCTATTATCTATCACTGATGGAATGTCCGGCCAGTGTTGCTGCAAAACTTGAAGCCTTACAAAGAAAATTCCTATGGTGTGGCACGATGAATCAATTTAAGTACCCTTTGGTCAAATGGGAAACAGTTTGTAGGCCCAAAGATCAAGGTGGACTTGGTATTCGACACATAAAAGAACTAAATAGTGCCCTCCTTGGAAAGTGGATATGGAGATATGCTACTGAGGAAAATGCACTATGGAGAAAAGTTATAGATGAAAAATATGGCAAAGGAACTCAGATATGGATGCCAAACAAATGCTCAGCAACAAGGGTCTCGGGCTTGTGGAAGGGGGTCCTCAAAAAAGCAGAAGAAATGAGGAAACTATTCAGATTCCACGTAAGACAAGGTACAAGAGTCAGCTTCTGGAATGATACCTGGATCGGAAATCAGCCACTTGCAGATTCCTTCCCACATATTTTTGGAATTGCAGAAAGCAAAAACCTCACTGTCGCCCAAATCCTGGGCAACCCTTTAGAAAATATCTGAAACTTATGTATGAGAAGGAACTTACAAGAAGCAGAAATTGAGGAAATGGCGACTCTTCTTAAGACCATAGAGGAGCAATACAGATCTAATCGGGGTGAAGATGAAATAATTTGGAGCCCTAACCCTGAGGGCTCTTTCACAGTAGCCTCCTATTATGCCTTTCTTCAAATGCCGAAGCCAACGCTACACATAGGCATTAAAAGGGCTTGGGATCTAATTGCACCAGCAAGAGTTAAACACTTCATCTGGGCTGCTGCTCATGAAAAGATCCTCACATGCTATAAGCTTGCAACGCGAGGGCAGATGATTGTTAACTCCCTGTGCAGATTATGCAACAATGAAGAAGAAACGTCAAACCACATCCTGCTACATTGCAAATTCAGCTCAGATGTATGGAATGCACTAATCCGAAAATTTAATCTGTATGTTTGCAAGCCTCATTCTCTCTGTCATCTGCTTCAGCAATGGCTGAATTGCCCCCTACCCTACTGGGGTAAAGTCTTGTGGAAAGCTACCATTCCAGCTGTTCTTTGGGGCTTGTGGATTGAAAGAAATAATAGGGTCTTCAATGATAAAGCTGCTGCACTGGGCACGGTAATTGAATCAGCCATGCGTAACACACTCTCATGGGTTTCTAGTCTACACGGCCTCCCACCCTTCCCCCTTCCCGTTGTTAAGAAATTCTGGTATAAGATTGCCCACTTCACTAAGCCAAAACCACCAAAGATGATTCAATGGCAACCACTGATGGCCCCTATGATTAAACTGAACTTTGATGGATCCTCCATGGGCAACCCGGGGCCAGCGGGCCTTGGAGGTGTCATAAGAAATGAAAAAGGGGAAGTTCTCAAGGCTTATTCTGGGACCGCTGGTTACTGTAGATCAAATGAGGCTGAAGCCAAAGCTCTTCTGGCAGGTATCAAGGTGATAAAACTGGGCACACCCCACCCACTGCAGGTTGAAGGTGACTCCCAGCTAGTCATTGGCTGGGCGCAGAAGAGAAACTCTGCCCCTTGGTCTTTAAAGCATATTTTTGACGAGTTGGATGACCAGATTAAGGATTGGAGAATAGCTTGGTCGGCTGTTCCTCGGTCTGCCAAGTCCCTAGCTGACAAGCTAGCAAAAGCAGGTGTAATTAAAGCAAGTCTTGACCTGGCCAACTCGGTGTCAGATCTCATCTAGTTCATCAAAGCTCAGAAGGAGGCCATTTTTGGCCTCAGTTGTGTTACTAATATATCTTACTTGTATCACTACTTCACTGCTTGTACTATGTTTTATATCTAATAAACGCATCACTATTTCAAAAAAAAAAAAAAAGTGAGCTTACTTTCTGGTCACTAGATATGCCAGAATTATGGCCACTAGTTATGCAAGAATGGTGGGCATCTCGCTCTTGAGCCAGCAGCCAGAGCAAGGAGTCTCTTTAGGCCACCTAAAGGAGAGTTCATGTTGAGTGTTATGCTGGAAAAGTTTTCGAGAATAATATTTGGTGAAGGAATTTTTTAGTTGTTGAGGACCTGATGCAGCTTAGTTTAGTTTCAAGAAATAATTAATTGAGTGCTTCCTTTAGAATGTGGGTAATACAAAGACAAAATGTAGGATTTAGGGTTTCCACAATTATTTATTAATTAGCAAATAGAGAAAAATCCTCAATAGGTTTAGTCTACCCAATCAGTGACAAAGACCAGAACTTTTTTCAACACAATTCTCTTATTGGGTAACATATGGGGCCTTTAATACACAAGTAAGTCTGCTGCTCTAAGCCTTAAACTTATGTAAGAATGTCGCAGTCAATTCTGGCTTGCCTTTTTCCTATAGTTGGAAAAACCCTATGGATAGCTGCCTCAGCTGCAATTCCTTGGACTATATGGATTGAAAGAAATGACATAACTTTCAATGGTAACTTTATCTCCATAGGAGGTCTCATTTACTGCAATATCATGAAAATTATATTTATAGTGGTAGCACACTTTTCTTATTCTGCTGAAATACAATTTCATCATCACCACACTTCTTCAATAAAAATGAAACTCGATTTTTTTTTTTCTGTTTTTGTTATGGCAGGTGGTCTTTACTAGAAAAATATAGTTGCACTGCCTCAAAGCTCCATTTAAAGCCTCGAAGGTTCAAAATATTTGTGGAGGCTTTGGTCAGTTGTCTTCAGTGTAATTCTTATTTGTAATTTCTTCAGTAGATAATGTGTTGAATGTTTCTGACCACTATACATGACATTGCTTCTGTCAAGTTATATTTTATTTCCTCCATATATATTTGATGACTTCTGTATCATCTACAAATTTTAAGTTTTATCTGGCCATGAAGGAGCATCAACTTTTAAAAGATCGGAAAAAGAATAGACGGAGACGGTCACAGGGAGAAAGTTGCCATGTAGCACCGTCAACACCTATCTCTCTTCTCACTAAGGCACCAGGAAATGATGCTCGCCTGATGAAAGTACTCATTGTTGATGGCCACAATGTTCAAAAAGTGGGTTCTGCTAAAGCCACTTCTTTGAAACGTAATGTTAGCACAATTTCAACTTGTAACAGAAGTGATTCTACTTTGAGGAATGCACGACAGCAGCGAAGAACTGGTAACTTTTAAAATTTCTTGGCTTTGGTAGGTCTTAGACTTATAAATTATGATGTGCTTGAAATGAAAATTAAAATAGGACAAAAACCTCTGTTGGAAAATAGGTAGGACCAAAATGGTGAAGACAAGAATATGAAACATAAATGTGGAACAATAAAATTTAAATTACTTAAGCTGCTAAAAAGAAACGATCCATGGGCAAAATTGTTTGCACATAAAACTAATAGTACACAGAAAATAGGAGTATTAAAGCCGAATACTTGATTGACAAAAACTAAGTCAAAATTTTGATGGATTTTGATGGCTCAACTTGGATTTAACAAATTTCGGGTGCTGGTCAATTTTACCTTGGCTGTTGGAAAACAACGGGAGAATGGTGGTTGCCTAGTGATCTAAAAGTCACTACTGCTGCCTTCAACGGGGAGAGCGGACTCTACCTGGGCGTAACCATCCTCAGAAGCAACTTCGTAGTAAAAATCTCTCTGAGGAAACTGAGCAAGAAATCTTTGATCAGAATCTTAGCGAGCGAGCTGAGAGACTTTGGGGAAGGTCTGCAAAGCATTCTCTGGCAAACAGCACCAGGAAAAATCATTCTTGTGGAGGAAAATACAGAATAGGGACATACCTGGAAAAGAATGAGATGGTTTGTCGTATGACTAAGTTGAGAGGACAAACCACAGTTGGAGAAGTGGAAGTACCCAAGAAACATGGGAAATGGAACGGGTGGGATTGGTTGTCGGAAAAATTGAGCGCATCCACCGGAAAGCTGGCAGCACACGGAGAAGGAAGCCAAAGCAGGCAAAACAGGACAATGCAGAACCAGCCACGAACCACTGGAACCTTGGAGATAGTAAGAGGACAATCTTCTTCGGATATGGCTATTCTGGCACCTGAGAGACAAACAACTGAAAAACCCAAAAGCACAATCTTGAAGGAAAATGGCAGTGTCTCTTTGGTTGTTGACCCGGAGTTTACCCAGCAATGCAGGAATGAACTAGCGAAATGTGTGCAAGGGACCACCAAAAAGCAAGGCTGGAGTGCAGAAGCCTTGCAAGAATGGACGAAAGACCAGTGGAAACTAGCCTTCCGCCCCATCGCAGTGTATGGAGGACCCTCCGATTGGCTCATTCAGTTGGAAAGCTAAGGAGAGAAAAATAGAGTCCTAGCGTTGAAGAAGGAACTATCTGGCGACGTGTTTTTGGAGATGAAAGCATGAGAACCAAACCAAGCTGCGACTGAGAGAACCTCCACCCTGATCATTAAAGGGTTACCGGCCCATCTATGGTGTGAAAAGTTTTTTTAGTCCCTGGGAAGCATTGTTGGCACACCTTTAAGAGTTCAACGAGGAGGCTACAACAGGAATACACATAGATATCCTTTGAGTACCTTGCTTGTATTCTTGAAAATATTTTACTTGCACCTCGCCAAGCCACCAATTCACAGCGCCATTCTATTTTTCGGTCTCGTGGCACTATCAATGGTAAGGTGTGTGATCTCTTAGTTGATAGTGGCTGCACCGAGAATGTTATCTCACGAGGTATGGTTGGAGCATTGAATTTGAATACTACAAAACATCCTAGTCCATACAAAATCAGTAGTGTTTGGAAGGGTATTGATATTTCAGTTATAGAAATGTGTCGGGTTTCTTTCTCCATTGGCCAAAATTACATTTGCAAAGTTGTGTGTGATGTGTTGGACACGGATATTTGCCACTTCATTTTGGGTCGATCGTGGCTATTTGAAATGGGTGCGTGGTACGATTGTCGGACCAATGCCTATTTGTTTGATTGGAATGAAAAGAAAATGAGGTTTCTACCGTCTATTTCACATTCAAGTGCAACTCTTCAGAGAAATCTGTTTTGTTCATACTATCCGGTTCTTCACTCCTTTCGGCATTCAAGGATTCATCTCAAATGTTTGCTCTATTAGTGGTTGCTCAAAATCAACCCATGCTCAATGTTCCCATCTCATTTAAGCCTTTGTTAGAGGAGTTCAAGGACATTAGCCCCACAAAGTTCCCTTCTCACCTTTCCCCTATGAGGTCAATTCAACACCAGACTGATCTTATTCCGGGTTCAACTCTTCCTAACTAACCACATTACAAGATGAGTCCTAAGGAGCATAGTATTCTGCAAGATATAGTGGATGAACTATTGGGTGAACAGCTCATTCGACATAGCTTAAGTCCATGTGCTGTCCCAGCCTTGTTAGTACCCAAAAAGGATGGCAGCTGGAGAATGTGTGGGGATAGCCGCACCATTAATAAAATTACTGTCAAGTACAGGTTTCCTTTGCTCCGGTTGGATGAAATGTTGGACAAACTAGAGGGGTCTACTATCTTCTCTAAGTTAGATCTACGTAGCGGTTATCACCACGAATTTGGCCTGGAGATTAATGGAAAACGGCTTTTAAAACTCGTAGCGGTTATCACTACGAATTCGGCCAATTGAATTTTTCAGCGAGAAACTAAGTGAACCCCACCAACAATGGTCCACATATGGGCAAAAATTATATGCCACGGTTCAAGCTCTCAAACAGTGGGAGCACCATTTGTTGCACCAGGACTTTATCCTATACAGTGATAACCACTCTCTATAGTTTCTCAACTCCCAAAAGAAGTTGAGTCGGATGCATGTGCGGTGGGTTATGTTTTTACAAAATTTCAGTTTCTTTTGCAAGCACAAGGCAGGTTCTCTCAATTGAGTAGCTGATGTTCTTAGCCGTCGTGTTAGTCTGCTAGTGGTGGTTCAAAATGAAATTACAGGTCTGGAAACACTTAAAGATCTATATGCCACAGATGAAGATTTTGCAACTCATTAGGCTGAGTGTGTTAACAACTCTCCCATGGGAGATTTTACTCTCTGTCATGGTTTTTTGTTCAAGGGAAACCAGCTTTGTACTCCCAACACCTTGGTCCGTGAGCAGTTGATCAAAGATATGCACAGGTGGATTAGCGGCACATATAGGTAGAGATAAGACATTGGCACTGCTTCAAGCAAGATTTTATTGGCCTAAGCTATGCTGGGGTGTCACTCGTTTTGTGGAACGCTGCCTTATTTGTCAAGCTTGCAAGGGGACAACACAAAATGCAGGGTTATACCTATCGTAGCCAGATTCCATTTGGGAGGACCTCAGCCTTGACTTTGTCTGTGGCCTTCCTCGTACGAAGCGGGGTGCAGACTGTGATGGTTGTGGTTAGGGATGTAAACGGGAGCCGATTACCCGCTCTACCGTCCGCCCGATTAATAAACGGAACAAAACGGAAATAAAATATTATTATCCGTTTACCGCTCTACCGTTTACCCGCTCTACCGTTTACCCGCTCTACCGTTTAATAAACGGACGGAAACGGAAATGGCTCTTCCGAACCCGTTTTACTCGTTTACCGTTTATGTAAGTGTAATATAGTAAATTTATATATCTACTTAGTTTAATCATAAAATACTTATTTTTATATAAATAACCTTATTATATTTTTTATCGCTTATTATAAAATTTTGTAGAGTTGAATAGTTTGGAGAGAATTTGAATATATTTATATATTTTGGTAATTATTAGAAGTCAATATATATTGACTTTAACTCATGGTCTCATAAAGAATCCCTAGTCATAGTCATAGACTCATAGTCATAAAGGATAGATCATATATTGTAAATTCATAATTAACTAAATAAGGTAGTATTAGTAATCAAAGATTAAAAATTTTTTCTTTTTCTTACAAATGTCAGATTTTATACAAATGACAATTGTTTTTATAAATGTAAACAACTGTCATACAAAAATAAACATATTATAATTCATAATAGAAATTATAAAGATAAACATAGTAATTAACAAATATACGAGATGATTTCATATTTTTTCAATTAGCTTACATAATTCAAATTTTTTGGCCCATAACATATTACGTCATATACCCTAAATTCTTAATAAGTTATAAGTAATATCATTGATTTTAATTACTAGTTACTTACTTCTCTAATTACTTAATATTCTAATTTTGGTTTTCCCTCCCTCTCTAGTCCCTAGTCATTGACTCATTGCTCCCTATGCAATTATGCTATTTAGATTTTAGATTTTTCCTAATTGATTCCTTGTCTATTTAGATATTATTTAGTTACACCCTAAAGTGTTGTATTTGATTGTTTATTAGTAATTTTCTTAATTTTTCCCCTTTTAAGGTTTTTTTGTGATTTTTATCTATTTTTTATTGTTTACCCGTTTATTACCTGTTTATTACCCGTTTATTACCCGATTACCCGGTTTTCCGGCGGGTAATAAACGGGTAAGGATTTCACGGAACTAAACGGATACGGACGGTAACGGGTAAAGGGTTCAAAAAGTTAAACGGTAAACGGAAACCTATTACCCGTTTATATCCCTAGTTGTGGTTGATCGGTTTTCTAAGATGGCTCACTTAATTGCTTGCAAGAAGACATTTGATACTTTTAATGTGGCTCACTTGTTCTTCTGTGAGGTTGTTTGACTTCATGGCCTTTCACGTAGCCTCACATCCAATCAAGATGTCAAATTCATAAGTTGTTTTTGGTGTGAGCTATGGAAACGATTACAGACAAATCTACATCTTAGTTCTGCCTATAATCCCCAAACCGACGGGAAACGGAGGTTGTTAACTGCACTCTTGGCAACTTAAGCAGAAGGCGGACCAACCAGGTGCTTGGCTGCAGACCACCCCAAGCAATGGGATGAAGTTCTTGCACAAGATGAATTTGCCTATAACTCTATGCATAACAGGTCTACAGAACAATGTCCCTTTAATGTTGTCTACACAATGCTTCCTAATCATACTGTTGATCTCGCCGTCCTTTCTAAGTGCAAAAGTAAGGCAGCTGCATCAATGACTCAAAATTTTGATGCAATGCTACAAAAGGTTCATTCCAAGCTAGTCTTCTACTCTACACTATAAGCAGAAGGCGGACCAACACTGACGACTTAAGATCTTCAATGTGGGGGATTTGGTTATGTTACACCTTCATAAAGAGTGATTTCCTGCTGGTACTTATTCGTAGTTGAAGCCATGAAAGCTTGGGTCTTTCCCTGTTGAGGAATGCATCAATGACAACACCTATGTTGTTTCTCTACCACCTGATCTCCATATTTCTCCTACCTTTAATGTCACAAACATCTATGCTTATCACCCTCTTGATGGCAGCACCGTTCAGCTTGAAGAGCTTGAGTTGAGTTCTTCTGAAATAGAGGGGCAATGATGCAGCAACATGCGATGTTGTGGGCATGTTCGGGCGCCGCACTGAGGCCCATGCGCTCCTGCACTAAGTAGGAGCGCTTTCCTTTTTGGGTTGAGCGCCACAACGCTCGAACCCAGCGCAGGGGAGCTGATTCTCGCATTTCAGTGCTCCTGCGCTGTGTCATGGGGCTGGGAGTTAGCCTAAACCGTGTGGCTTCGTTCTAAGGAAACAAAGAACGAATCAGCCTAATTCCTTCCATTGCTTAGGACGGCTCAATGATCTAGTGCTTTGAACGTAAGCGAATGAACTCGAATAACACACAGCGGAATGAAAGTGAAGCAAAAGATGTGCAAAGGAGAAGAAGAAAGAGAAGTACACAATTCAATAAGGGAAACATTACTTCATTACCTCTAAAACGAAAATTACAAGGGGATTATGCTTCCACAACCTTCAGACTTGACTCCAGCGTGAGTCTTTTGCGAAGCCTAGCTCTCTCCCGCAAGAGCTGGCTCCTGGCATGTACTGAACCCTCAGGCGAATACATATCAAAGACTACTTAGTTACATCTGCCCCCCCCATCCTCTATTTATAGATAACTAATGTACAAAAACCCTTAAACGAATCCTAGTGAGACTAGGATATGTCCTGCCCAGTTAGGAAGGTTGCCTAACTCGTGCAACCTCCTTCTTGGATATTGCTGCTCTGTTTAGATATTCCTGACTTGTAGGAGAGTCCAGCCCATACTAGATTCGCCATATCTGGAGCTTCCTTATCCGGACGAGCTAGTGTGCCCCAGCTCAGCTTCCTCAATTGGTTGGAGTTGGAATCCTGGCTTCCGGGAGATCTTCTCCCGCAAAGATATCCCTGAGATCACGAACTAAGCTCCTTCAATCTTGGACTTTCTATTCTGAGACTTCCTTGGCGCCCAAGTTCTCTTTCCCATACGAGAACTTGAAATTTCTGTGCTGGACAAAGGCCAAAAGTATAACCGTTGGGTAGCTTATTGAGTCAGCTTTCCAGCGGTATATGGCACTCCCATATCTGGTACAATGTGGGTCCCAGTGGGCCCCACTGAATAGGTCGGGGTTCGGGACCTGCATGCTAGTCTTAGCGGCCAAGGGCCATGCGCGTGAGTGAGCGCATGGCTGCGTTGTGCGCTCGCTATGCCTAGCGCACGTGGGCTGCCGCCTGAAGCCTTGCACATTGCACTGCACGCACGCTGGCCTTGCCCGCTGCTGGGCTGGTAGGTCGCGCACGCTTGTCTTGCTTCTTGCTGTGCAGGTGCTTGCTGCTGCGCGGGCACACATGTCCATGCGTGCGCTTGTCGGATGCGTGCATTGCGCATCGGCAACCTTGGTTTGATTTTCAACCAGGGGGCGTTTCCTCGTAACCCTGTGAAAGGGTTTCCACATGCGTGCGTGTGCGCTGCACTGCGGGCACTTCTGCCCTTGTATGTGCATGTGTCGGTGCTTCTAGTGCATAATTTTGGCCATGCTGGCCATGCATTCCGCCAGTCAGCCCACTCCATGGGCCATGAGGAATTCCTGGGTCTGATGTAGAGCCTTCTAACACGCTATGTGCGAGCACCGTAGTGCTGGAGCTGTAAGTAGCTCGATGCCGCGGCGAGCTACTTACAGCTTGCGTTAGAACTCTGTTTTTAATATTGTTTGAAGTCTTTTTATCTTGTCCCAGGTCTATGTGCCTATTAGAGTATCGAATGAACATGGTTTTTTTTTGAGAATTGCGAAAGCTTTTATTGATTCTCAGAAGATGTTACATAAGGTACATGGTGTACGTGAGTTACAGATGACATGTTTCCTGTTATGGATCCATATAATGATTGTGGGTCCATTTACATATTCCTTTTGTAATTAAGGAAGTGGAAGTGTTGTTCCTGCTACAATGCTTGCTCTGGTTGTTCCTTGTTTGGTTAGTTGGTCAGCAATGGAATTTGTTGATCTCAACACTTTGGACCATCTGATCTGATATCCTTGTGTTATGTCTTGCATTTCATCGTAAAACTTTTTTAAGTGCCATGGAGGTGCGGACTTCCTTTGTGCCCACCTGATTGCTAGTTCTGAGTCTCCTTAAATAATGAGAGGCTTCTTGTCTCCAGTGTTGTACAGCTTGATGCCCTCTAGAATAGCTCTTGTTTCTGCCTCATTTGAGGTACAATAGCCCACCGGCCCAGAAAAGGCCAATAATGTTATTCCTGTGTTCTCTGAAGACCCCTCCAATTCCAGCTTGGCCAGGGTTACCAAGGGATGATCCATCCACATTTATCTTAATCCATCCTTCTTGGGGTGGGTTCCACACCATCATTTTGATGGGATTGTGTGATCTGTAGTGGATAATCTTTCTCCAATGCTTCCTTATAAGGACTTGAGGTAGGGGGGGTAGTTTCCCAAAACTTGCAGACCATAGTAAGATGCTCCTGATTGACTTCTCAATTATTCCTCTAAGCGTTGTGCATTCATTTCTAAAGGTGCGGTTGTTTCTTTCTAGCCAAATCTGCCAAGGAACTGCTGCTAGAGCTGATTTCCATAGGTGTTTTCCTATTGTTGGCAAAGGCCAGTACTGTCCCATTTGCAGCATTTGCTTGAAAGTCTTTGGCATACATAACGGAATATCAAATTTTGCCGTTACTGAACTCCACACTTTATGCGTGTAAGTGCAGTGCAATAGCAAATGATCCAGGTCTTCCTCATGGTCTCCGCAAAACTTGCATAAGGAATTTACAATCATTTGTCCCCTTTTGATGAGCTGGTCGCACGTGAGTAACTTTGATAGTGCTGCTGTCCAAATAAACTGTTGAACCTTTTTTGGGGCAGGGAGTTTCCAAGCTAAACTCACAGGGTCAATAAGGTTCGAGCTTTTGCTGATGATCTTATGATAGGAAGAGACTGAAAATTCCCCTGATTTGTTTGGAGCCCACAACAGCTCATCTAGGCCACGTCTTGCCAAGTATGAGGCATTTATGAGTTGTAGCAAGCTAGTAGCTTCAATTGCTTCTTCGTCATTCAGGTTTCTTCTTAATTGGAGATCCCATGACTCGTCTGTATTTCCCCTTATTTCTGAGATTCGTATTTCTCTTTTCCTAGCTAGGTTGTAGAGCCTCGGGAAGCTGTGTTTTAGAGCCTTTTCTCCTAACCAACAATCCTCCCAAAATTTGACCCTTGTTCCATTCCTAGCATGGTATCTTGTGTGGTCTTTGAAGGTTTTACTTTCTGCTAGTATACCTTTCCAAATACTTGTACTTTTGCGCGGGCAATACTTGGGCAGCTCGCTGTTTGTGTTTGTTCCATATTTGGCATCTATGGTTTGCCTCCATAGTGCATTTGGCTCCTGCATGTACCTCCACACCCATTTTGCTAATAGTGTTGAGTTCATCTCTCTGATTCTTTTTATACCTAAACCTCCTTCACTAATCTGTTTACAAAATTTTGCCCATTTAACTACGGGATATTTGAATTTATTTTCTGTACCGCACCACAAAATTTCTTGGATTGATTCCAATTTCTTTGCTATACTTGCTGGGCAAGGAAGGACTGATAGGTAGTAATTTGGGATACCTGCTAATACTGATTTTATACCTTTCCATGCCTCAAGTCTTTGTTGGCATTTCTCCACTACCTTATTCCACATGTGCTTTGTTGTTCTTCCACCAAAAAAAAGGCAATCCCAGGTATGCAGCAACATTCTCCTGCAGACTCTTTTTGTAAATCACCCCAAGAAATCCAGATTTGTCCTAGTTTAGTGTTTGCCCTGAGATTTCTTGAAAAACGATCAGTAATGCTTTCATGGCCATTGCTTGCTCTTCCTTTCCATCTCCTAATATGACCGTGTCATCGGCGAATTGTAGGACAGGTATGCGGATTTGCCCATGAGTACTGGATCCTTCTAATATTTCTTCTTGTTGACCCTTGTAGAACATGGCTCTAAGTGATTCTCCTACAATGTTGAATAGAAGGGGAGACAGCGGATCGCCTTGCCTTAGTCCACGGCTGCTGGCAAAATATCCTTTTATGGTTCCATTTATGAGGACTGAGAAGCTTGCTGAAGAGATGCAGCTCCATATCCAGCTTCTCCATTTCCTTGGGAAATCCATTCTTCTCATTACTTCATCCAGAAATTTGCAATTTACCTTGTCAAAGGCTTTTGCGAAATCAATTTTTAAGACTGTACCTTGCTTTCCTTTTCTCTTATAGTGGTCCACGAGTTCATGCAGTAATAGGGAAGAGTCTAATATTTGTCTTCCTTTCAAAAAAGCTGTTTGGTTCTCACTAATTACCTCTGGCAGAGCCTCTCTCAGTCTAGTGGCTAGTACTCTCGATATCAGCTTGTAATGGCTTGATATAAGACTGATTGGCCTATACTTTGCTTCCTTGTTGGCTTCTTTTTTCTTAGCCACGAGTGCAATAAATGTGGCCCCCATGCTGGTTGCTGTGATGCCATTATCATGGAAGTCATTGAACATTCCAACTGTGTCCTCTCTCAAGATGTCCCAACATTCTTTGTAAAATTCACTTGTGAAACCGTCAGGCCCCGGGGCTTTCTCTGAAGGGATGTCTTGCAAGGCCTTCTCAATTTCCTCTAAAGTGAATGGTTGCTGCAGTTTTTCCTTTGATCCATTGGATAGCTTTTTAAAAGGTAGGTTCTCCAGGAAGGGCCTGCTTGGCTTAGTTTCTTTGTATAAGGTGAATAGAAACTGATGAAATCCTTAGTTATCTCTTCCTTATTTTCTGTTATTCTGCCTGCAATATTTAGAGTTACAATTCTGTTCCTCCTTTTATGTGTTGAGGCTATAGAGTGAAAGAATTTAGTGGAACCATCCCCTTCCTTGATCCATTGGTACCGCGCCCTTTGCTTCCAATAAATCCTTTCTTGGTTTATTTTATTTTCATACTCTTCCTTGAGTATTTCTAGTTCCTCCAAGGTTGTTAGGCTTCCCACTTGCTCTTCTGGATCTGTTTCTAACATTATTGGAGAGTGATCCGAGGTTGGCTGTGGTAATATTCTTCCAGCCACTTTGGGAAATATGTCCATCCATTCTGTTTTGACTAAGAATGTATCCAATTTCGCCAGAATTGGGGAGGTTCTTCCGTTTGTCCATGTATATAGGCAACCTGAGAGGGTTGGTTCAGTGAGGGAATGATCATTTATCAGGTGATTGAAAGCTCTCATGGATGCTATTTGGTCATTTCTTCCACCTCTTTTTTCTGAGCTGTACTTGATAGTGTTAAAGTCTCCCCCTACTACCCATGGTGTTGCCCAAATGGTGAGCATTGCAGAGATCTCGTCCCATAGCTGCTGCCTTTGGATGGATTCTGTTGGCCCATATATCGATAAAGCTGCCCATACGGCCCCGTTCTTTAGGGATTTAAATTGAGCTGCCAATGTATATTGCCCTTCCTCAGATTGCATCAGTTCTAATTCTCTACTATCCCAAATTATTAGCATTCCTCCTGATGACCTGTTAGCATTCATTGCTACCCATCCCGGCCTTCTTGTATACCATAGGTCCCTTATTGTCTGCTGTGAAATGTTTGCAAGGTTGGTCTCCTGCAGAAAGGCTACTGCTGCCCTATTCTTTTTGAGAGTTTCCTTGATTGTTCCCCTTTTTTTTTTTGACCCGAGGCCTCTTGTGTTCCAGGCTACCATATTCATTCACAACCTTGGCTGGCGAAGGTCGTGGTGAACAATCTCGGAGTCCTTTCCTTGATTTCTTTTGTTACTTCTTTACTTAGAGTTAGTACTTCGCCGATTTCATCCACCTTCTGGTCGAGGATCTTATCGAATGAACATGGTAAACCTAATGTTTGCATATTTCTGTTCGGAATGAAACTTTGAGAGACCACTTCGGCTCGTCCAGGGAATCCTGGTTCTCTTTCTTGCTTCAATCTCCGTCCGAATCTAAATGATGAGGAAATGCTAGAGGCAGCAAGTCCGCTGCAACTCCTACAATCCTTATACCAATCAAGGAATGGAGAGAATGAGCTCATCTGGGCTCCAAGCAAATCAGAGCAATATTCAGTCTCTTCCTATTACCGGATCTTGAACAAAAGCACAATCATCACAACTGCAGTAAGCTTAGTGTGGAACATCCCAGCTCCAAAAAAGGTGCAACAGTTCCTATGGGCAGCAGTATTATCTAAAGTCTTAACATGTGATCAGCTGGTCAAAAGGGGGCAAGTAGTCTCTTGGCATATATGGATTGAGAGGAACAATCGGACCTTTAGAAACACATGTTCCCCCCTTGGAGGGATAATTGAGAAGATACTACAGAGTATACTTATGGACAGCAAGTCTAGGGAAGCTACCCCCTCTCCTGCATTCACTCATCACAAAGCATTGGGCTAAGGTCATATACTACAACACTCCGCCTCCAAAAATGATGGAATAATCTCCCCCCCAAGCTGGTTGGGTAACGCTAAACGTGGATGGCTCTTCCTTAGGCAATCCTGGTCAAGCAGGAATAGGAGGTCTTCTAAGGGATAGTGAAGGGCAAGTTCTGCTAGCCTTCTTTGGACCGGCAGTTTTTTGCACCTCAAATGAAGCAGTAACTAGAGCATTACTTGAAGGAATCAGATTACACAAGGATGGGGACATGCAACCAATCATTGTGGAAGGTGATTCAAAACTAGCAATGAGATGGGCACAAAAGACATCAGCCCCCCCATGGCATCTAAAGGCGTATTAAGATGAAATCCATGATCTAATTCAAGAATGGCAAATCAGATGGTCAGAAGTACTGGGGTCGGCAAACTCTACAGCAAAATTATCTGGCCAAACAAGGAGCTACTTGAGCACAAATTGTAACAGGGACATCACTCCCACTTTTGTAATAGTTAAAGCTTGCTTGTAACCTATGTACTATATGTACCTATGTAAGATTTCCAAAAATCAATAAAAGTCATCACCATTTTCAAAAAAACTCTGATGCCTCATCTTTCGGCATGTTGGGTCCTGCTAGTATTGGGGACCTTATCAGAAATTCTACAGGGGAAGTTGTCCTTTCGTATCTTGGACCAATTGGGGGTCAAGGTCTCCACCACTGCCGAAGCTTTCAGCCTCTTGAAGGACCCTAAACCCTAAACCCTAAACCTCACCAAATTATATATTGGCTTAAAAGGCAGAAAAGCTTTAGAAACATTGAATGTGGTGCTATTTGGAACTCTTGGGCTATACATGCCATAGAAAAACGTGGGAAGTCACCCATAATCATTGCTTGGACACCTCCACCGATGCATGCTTACAAGTTGAACTTTGATGGATCATCATTTGGAAACCTGGGGTTGGCTGGTGTTGGAGGATTAATCAGAAATTCCTCTGGTGACATCTTGCTCACTTACTCATGTCCGATTGGTATTGTGGATTCCACAATTGCTGAAGCAAGAAGTCTACTCCAAGGCCTCAAGTGCTTCCTCAATTTCCATTTTATTGGACCACTATGTGTTGAAGGCGACTCACAAATACTAATCCAATGGTGTAGTAATAATCTAAAACCTCCTTGGAGGCTACGCTACATCATTGATGAAATTAGAGAATTATCTTCTATTGTAACTAGCTGGAACCATGTACTGAGAAGTGCAAATGGTAGGGCTGATGACTTGGCAAAAAAAGGGGCCTATGAGCAACATGCTAATGTGTGGACCCCTTAATTAGATGTATTTGCTTTTCCTATTTTGTTGTACTCTTTAGCCCAATTGGGCTACAATAAATAAATCACAACTTTCAAAAAAAAAAAAGGATTTGAAGTGTTTTGCCAGTTTGGGTCTGTTTGGAAACCTTCATGGACTCAGAGTGATTCTATCTTGGGGGCGTTGGGGAGTCTAGACCTTGGAGACTTTGGTTCATCTTTAATGAACTTTCTACTTTTACTAGTCATGTAATCTCTCATGTATTAAGAAGTGCAAATAGCCGTGCTGATTCTCTAGCTAAACAAGGGCTGCAGCAGCAACTCCTTGTTGTGAGGGCATCCTAAGCTGCTTTTGTAATTGCCCTTTTGGGACTGATTGTTTGTAAATTTTTTGACATAAATGAAACACAACTTTCAAAAAAAGAAAATTATTAGTTTCGGAGCGTCACTAATCACTTTACTACCAAAAAAAGATGGGGCAGCTCATCCCAAAGACTTCAGACCGATTAGCTTGATCACTAGTCAATACAAAATTTTATCCAAAGTGCTTGCAAATAGATTGAAGAGGGTACTGCCTGAAGTAGTAAATGTACAACAGTCAGCTTTCATTAAAGGAAGACAAATTCTTGACCCAACATTGAAGGTGCACGAGTTTATTCACCAGTACAGGAAAGTGGCATGATCATAAAGCTGAACTTTGAAAAAGCGTTTGACAAGATGAATTGGGAGTTTCTAGATAACTTGTTAAGGATAATGAACTTTCCACAGAAATGGAGAATGTGGATGACCAGCTGCATCTCCTCAGCTCTATTTTCATTTCAATTAAATGGTACGGTTAGAAGTTTCTTTAGCAGTACCAGAGGATTGAGGCAAGGAGATCCCATCTCCCCAATGCCATTCAACATTGTTAGCGAAGGACTGAGTGCTATGCTTGAGGAAGGTCAGAAAAGAGGATGGATATCAGGTTTGAAATTGGGTTCTGTGCAAATCCCAATACTGCAATTTGCTGATGATACGGTCATGCTATGTAATGGTAGCAATCTGCAGATGTTGAATGCTATAGCGCTATTAAACTTATATCAAATGGCTTCAGGGCAGAATATTAATTGGAGCAAGTCCGGATTGATAAGTTTGAATCTAGAGGAGGAAAAGGTAAATCAATTTCGTAGCATTCTAGGTTGTTGCAAGCTTGAGTTACCCAATACATATCTTGGGCTTCCATTATTCACGGGAAGAGCCACAAAGAAACTATGGAATGGTGTGTTGGAAAAATACCAAAGAAGGCTGGATAGTTGGAAGGGTCAATTCCTAACACTAGCAGGATGGACAACACTTATTAAGGCCACCTTGGGTGGTATCCCAAACTTTTATCTCTCACTATTGAAGTGTCCTGGGAGTGTAGCTTCACGACTAGAGGCAATTCAAAGAAAATATATGTGGAAAGGAACAAATGATCAATTCAGGTACCCATTAGTAAAATGGGACATAGTATGCTGGCCAAAGGAGGAGAGTGGCCTTGGTATAAGGCACATAAAAGAAATGAATAATGCTTTTCTAGCCAAATGGGTCTGGAGATATTCTACGGAGGAGAATGTTTTGTGGAGGAAAGTCATTGATGGAAAATATGGAAAGGCAAACTCTGTTTGGTTGCCTAAGAAAGCTTCCACAGCAAAAACTTCCAATTTGTGGAGGGAGATCTTAAAGATAGAGCCTGAAGTAAAAAAGCTTCTGAGGTTTCATGTAAGAGCAGGCACAAGAGTTTGTTTCTGGGAAGATTTATGGTTGGAGGACCAACGTCTTTTTGAGATTTTTCCAAAACTATATCAGTTGACCAGGAACAAAGATACTACAGTAGAGCAGGTTCTCAGAACTGAGCAAGGAGGTAATAGAGATTTTCAGTTTCGAAGGGGATTTACAAGAGGATGAATTAGAGGAATTGGTATCTCTACTAAAGCTGCTAGATGATCACTATAGACCAAACCAGGGACCGGATGAAATCATTTGGGCGCCTAATATTGATGGGATTTTTTCAGTAAAGTCATTCTACAAGTTGTCTCAAATAGATAAGCCTCTGATTGATAGTGGGATAACAGTTGCATGGAAACTAATAGCTCCAGCAAAAGTCAAGCAGTTTATTTGGGCGGCTGCGCATGAGAAGATACTCACTTGCTAGGAACTTGCTAAAAGGGTACAGCTATTAATCAACTCCATTTGCAGTCTTTGCAATGAGGAGGAAGAATCCAGCAACCATTTGTTGTTACACTGCAAGTTCAGTACAGGTCTGGGAGGGGATGAGGAAAACATTCAGGGTGAGCTCTTGCATGCCAGAAAAATTGAGTCAAGTTTTGGAGCAGTGGCCTCAATCCCCCCTTCCTTACTGGGGAAAAACATTGTGGAAAGCAACTATCCCAACGGTCTTATTTTTTTTGTGAAAGTTTTTTTTTTCGCGTCTCGCGGATTCGACAATGATCCTTCCAGTAGTCTTTGAAAGTAAGATCAATACTGTGGGTAAAGTAATCGAAATGGCAATCCGTAACACTATCAACTGGGTTCATAGTTTCAAACGGCTTCCCCCACTTCCCAGAGCAGTGATAAGGAAGTATTGGCAAAAAGTTATTTTGTTGGCGAACCCTAAGCCACCACCCAAAATGATGGAATGGCAGCCACCTACATCTCCTAACATAAAGTTAAACTTCGATGGTTTGGCAAAAGGAAATCCGGGTCCAGCAGGGGTTGGGGGAGTGATAAGGGACCATACTGGAGAGATCCTCATGGTCTTCTTTGGACCGGCTGGTTTTTGTGGTTTTAATGTTGCTGAGGCAAAGCCATTGTTGACAGGCTTAAAACTTATAAACAGAAAATTCAGTGATCCAGTGGAAGTTGAAGGGGATTCTCAATTAGTTATTGGTTGGGCTAAGAAAAGGGGATCAACTCCATGGGCATTAAAGAACTTGTTTGATGAGGTGGCTGATTTAACCAAGGATTGGAGGATAGCTTGGAATGCAGTACTGCGGTCGGCTAATTCGTTAGCAGATAAACTAGCAAAAGCAGGTGTCAGCAGTGTGGCCCTGTCTATGGGTCACTCACTACCAGTTTTATAGTAGAATGTAGTCTTCTAAAATTGCAATGTATATTTACTGTAACAAAAGTAATTACTGTTAATAAAAATTTCAACATTTCAAAAAAAAAACATAGAATCTAATTCTGCTACTGTGCTTGGTTTTCTGGTTTACCATTTTTATTTATATGCGCTATCACTGATGGAATGAAGGATGCGGTTCTGCGAGTTCCGGCAAGCTGAGATTTCCGGTGACAACTCACAGGCAAATCGACTAGGATAAGGGGTCAGACAATGTCCTCCCGGGACAGAGAAGAAGTTGCTCCATCACGAGACTCGGAAAACAGGTCTGAAGCAGAAATCAGAGAAGAATCCACATTCGCAGCTGAAGTAAGACAAATTGAAGATGAAAACTTCGGAAATGAAGAAGAAATCGACACTGATATTCATAGTGAGAACGAAATCTCCTAGCGACAAGCCGCCGGAGACAAAAGAGAAGTCCCGAGAGCAATAGAAGAAGAAATCGAAATGGAAAACTCTCGGCCAAATGACATTGCGGAAAATGGAAACGCACCCGAGCCTGAAATCCCGCAAAAAATCCAAAGTACGAACACCGGAAACTTACCGGAAACGGTAATGCGAACCTCAAATTTGGAACCAGCTCAGGAGGAGAACAATTGGCACCTCGTCACCAAAAGGAGGAGGAGACCATCACCCGGAAATCTCAAAACTATTGAAGACGGTGACTGGAGCATATGCTTGGGTGAATGGCTGGACATCAGTGGACAGTTGCCAAAGCGAAGTCTTCGAATCAGCACCAGAAGAGGAGACAAAAGATCCTTCATTCGTATACCTGCGACTGTATGGATGGAAGGCAGAGCTTTTATGCAATCTATACTATGCCCTAGTGCAAACGTCACGCAGAGAGACATTCGCACCTTCACACTAAGAGACCAAAGCATCTCCTTCCTAGTTGCAGTGCACCCAAAACCAGTCTTCAAAATCGTGCAAAAGAAAGGGGAACAAACTATCGCGAGGATACACATACCTGCGATTTCTTCAAATGAATTAAAATTCTCCATTTGGACGAAGGTCTCGGAGTAAATAGAGAATATGAGAGGAAGGTATGACGAAACAACTCTGCCACACAGGGAGGCCATACCAGTGCTGGCAACGGGGCCAAACTGGGTAAAGGGAACGGAAAACGCAGCTCTGCAAAACTTGGATGCAATGTGGCTAAAGGGAGAAGAGGAAGTGAAAAAGACGATGGTGGTATCTAATCTTCTTTCAATGGAGATGGAAATCCTAACTGGAAAAATTAAGGATGCTCTGAGACTGAACGTCGAGCCGAAACTATCTGCCCTAGACGGGAAAAGAAGCATGCTATGGCTACGATCTGAAGAAGAGGCCAGGAAAATCAAGGAGAAATGGAACGAACTCCAGCCGAGACGGGAAGTAGAGCTATGAGATTGGCAAAGCTCAAATCATATGGAGGCAAAATTTGGATCCATGTTTATGGAATACCTCTGGAGTTATGGCAAGAGGAAGGACTGATGAAAATCTTCAACCACTTCGGGAGTCTTATTAAATTCGATGAAGCGACCAAAGCGAGGAAAACTTTACAGGTGGCGCGAGGCTTGGTACAATACGAAAATAAATGGCCTACAGGAGGCATTTGCCAGTTACGGGTCAGGGATTTCACAGTAACCCTATTAGGCATCCCGGATTTCGGTGAAGGATCACTGGAGACGGAGGAGGTGATAGAACCGGGTAGACAGAGTTCGCTCGGACCCGATTCGACTCAACACTGTCCCCACTGAGTCAACTCAGAATCAATATAACCCAGCTCTCGCCATCACTTTTGGTCAATGGAGATTAAATGCAGTGGGCCCATCTCCACAAGAAAATGAAGATACTGCAAGACATGCCGTCAATGCTGAGCGGGAAGGAATCCAAACCGGAAACAGGAGACAGGAGGTACGTCTAGCCGAGCCTTCGAATTTCAATTTTCCCATGCCTCACACGCAAAGTCCTATCCATCGGGACTCTGCGAGACAGGCGAGACTGGCTGAGAGGCATGCAGGGGGACAGGTGGCAACGATGCAGCAAAGGCAGGAGATCTCCCTGCAAAATCGATACGTAGCCCTCTTTACCCAGCGGGCGACGTCTGAGAAGGAATGGTATCACTCACCAATCAATCGGAGCCTCTATCATTGCCTTAATTCCCCAAAAAGAAGGCACAAATCAGGTAAAAGATTGTAGGCCAATTAGTTTGGTTACAGGAGTCTACAAAATTATCTCCAGGGTCTTAGCCACGAGATTAAAGAGAGTCTTTGGCCAAGTAATCTGTAAAGAACAGAGTGCATTTATCCACTCAAGACAAATTCTAGACTCGACTATGTTTGTCCTTGAAGCTGTGGATTGGTTCACAATGAAAAAGGATTCAATCTTCCTCCTAAAGCTGGACCTGGAAAAAGCCTTTGACAGAGTCAACTGGAGACACCTTGATCTTGTAATGAAGGCAACCGGCTTTGGGCTCAGAAGGAGGTGGATTTACTCGTGCATGTCCTCGTTCAGATTTTCGGTGTCAGTAAATAGGGGCCTCTTCGGATACTTTAAGAGTTCAAGAGGCATCAGACAGGGGGACCCACTATCCACACTCTTGTTTAACATAGTGGGAGAAGGAATGACCGCCTTTTTCAGACAATTAGTGGCATCAGGATGGTTAGTAAACCCCTTTCAGAAAGGGAGCCCCCCTATCGTTCAATTTGCAGATGATATGGTTATCTTCTGTGGAGGAGATATCCAGCAGATTAAGAAACTAAAAGCGGCCCTAGCATTAATAGAAATGACAATGGGACAGAAGATTAATTGGAGAAAGTTTTCTCTGACAAGTGTAAATGTTTCCCGGAGCACCCTGGATGAGGCTGCAAGGGAATTGGGATGCAATACAGGAAAATTCCCTCTCACACACCTTGGTCTCCCAGTGATTCAAGGTAGAATTCACAAGAGAATCTAGGATCCGACAATTGAAATGATGAGAAGTAGACTTACCTCATGGAAGGGCACGCATCTTTCCAAAGCAGGCCGTCTAACCCCGATGCAGTCCTGCCTAGTGGGCATACCATCCTACATGCTTTCCTTCATCCCTTGCCCTCAAGGAGTTGCTAATGGAATAGAAAAAATCATGCGGCAATTTCTATGGAGAGGCACAAGTAATGATTTAAAAATACATCAAGTAAACTGGAATGAAGTGTGCACTCCGAAGGATCAAGGAGGATTGGGCATAAGGAAGATAAAATCTTTTAACCAAGCTCTCCTATTGAAATGGTGCTGGAGACTAAATCAACCCAATCCACCACCGTGGGCCACCCTCCTACGAACAAAGCTAGCTATATCTCCCTCCGATTGGATAATGGGTTGGCACCCGAGCTATGCATTGTCCCCAATTTGGAAACAAATACATAAGCAATGGGAGATATTCAGGAAGATGGTAAGGCTTCTCCTTGAAGGGGACAAAACAGAATTCTGGAAAGATACATGGCTAGAGGATAACCCTCTTTGTCAATCCTTTCCTAATCTATATCGAGTCATCTCAAACCCAGACTGCAATCTTAGCACCCTCCTGCACAGTAGAAATGGCAATTGCTTTGATTGGAGCAATCAGTTTAGGAGAGAATTGAGGGAAAACGAAGCCATCGAGCTATCCCAGCTCGACCATCTCCTTTCTAAATATTTTTTTGATAACTAGAGCAAGGATAGATTAGTATGGAAGCACAGCCCGGATGGGGACTTCACGGTCAAGACCACTTACATGGCACGGGAAAGAGTGGAGCAGAGAAATACTCACATAGCTAGATGGGCTTGGAGACTTTCCTGCCCCCCGAAAGCAAAATTTTTTATGTGGATAGCACTGCATCAGAAACTATTGATAAGAGAAGGCCTGACTAGAAGAGGAATGAACCTCCCTACAACAATATGTATTTTTTGTAACCAGGTCTCGGAATCCTGCAATCATGCCCTTGTGCAATGCCCCTTCACTCAGCAAATATGGCTACACTTTTGGACTGTGTTTAGGCTTGAAAATACCTTCATTACCTTTCATAACCTTCCGGACATCATAGAACACTGGAGAAATATCAACCTAACAAAGAAAGGGAGGATCATGCTAGGGGCCTGCATTGCATTCATTCCCTGGTGCATATGGGAAGAGAGGAACAACAGGGTATTCAATTCCAAAGAAACAGAAATCAACCAGCTTAAGGAGCTCATCTTGAGGAGAATCCTCTACTGGTTCAGCTCTCTTAAGGAATTCCAGGACTTGAACGGCACTAGTCTTAGAGCTTCATGGGACAGCATTGCAAAACTCCCATCACCCCAAGCTGAATCTCGTGCTGCCCAATGAATCCCACCCCTGATTGGACACTTAAAACTTAATGTGGATGGGTCATCCAGAGGCAACCCTGGTCCAGCTGGTTTCGGCGGAGCCTTCAGGGTCCACAATGGACATACCATTTTAACCTATGCGGGTCCCCTACCAAATACGGATTCGGTAGAAGCTGAAACTGTTGCAATGCTACAAGGCCTGAAAATTTTCCAGGAAAGGCTAAATGGGAACTTGATAGTGGAAGGAGATTGCCTAAACATAATACGGTGGTGTAACAAAGCCTCTCAGCCCCCCTGGAGACTCCTGGTATACTTTAGAGAAATCTGGTCCATAGGACAATCCACATCATGTACATGGGTACAAATCCTTAGAGCTGCAAATTCTGTTGCAGACTCACTAGCTAGAGGAGTCACACTTCCACACCTGGAAGTAAAGGATCCACAGTAGAACCAGGATCAAGAGAAGTGTGACAAGCATTTTGCATCAATGAAATAAAATCATGTTCTTCTTCTTCTTCTTCTTCAAAAAAAACATAGAATCTAATTTAAATTAAAAAATTGACTAGTAGTCTAAGACTTATTACATAATTGTAGCTCCTCAGTGCTGCTTTGTTGAACATCTCTAATACTGCACAAACTATAGTACATGTTATATAGTTGCAAGATCCTTCTTGGAAACTGTAACATATTCATGATGAAATGTGTTATACATGTTCTGTTAAGATCATAGAATGATTCAACGGATTTGGCAGCTTCTTAAGTTTCCTATGTGAATTAGGAATCTTCCATGTGCTTTACGACTCTATTATTATTATTTAGGTTATTTTGTCTTATGCCACTCATGTTTGTAATAAGTAATTCATGTCAGTAGTGTTAGGATGCTTAGGTGGTACTACGTTATTTCCTATGTTTTGCCCTATAAGGGGCGTTATTGTCTTTTTGTTGTTGGAGCATTAATGAAAGCTGAGCCGGTCTACTATTATGGATAAAACGAATTAAGCAAAGTCAACTCTTTTCTGTACTCTTCTCATAGATCTTAGGTTGTAACTTGATCATGAGCGAATTTGTTGATGTTGCACCCACATTGTATGGAAAGTGCCAAACATTGGGAACTACCCGGGGAGGAGTTAGGAACAGGAACAAAGAGAAGCGAGAACCACTTAAATAGAGGAATCGATTGTATTTCGTCCTTTGTTCCCCATAGCAACTGGGGATCAAAAAGCACCAAATTTGATGACTTATTAAGGGAAAGACGAAGCTCCTTCTCTATTTCTCTCCCACTTCTCTCTAAAACCCAAGTTCTGCACTTTTCTCACAAATTCTTCTTTCTCCCTATTCCCCCTTCTTCCCTAATCGATATTACCCAATCAAAACTCCTCTCGGATTGAGTCGTAATAATGGTATCAGAGCCATCAGTTCCCAGCCAAAAGCTTTCTCGTCTCTAATGCGTGTTTGTGTTGTGATTGGGTGCTGAAATTTTTAGAGCTTTTTGATTCTTAGAAAAAAGTTGTTCTATAATTAGAAAGGAAGAGAAAACACAGAGAACAAGTTGGAGGAAAATTCATTCATTACCCAATACTTATTGTACTCGAGTGATACAAGTGTTTTTTTTTATTTTTTTTTGAAAGTTGTGATTTTATTCATTAAAGCCCAATTGGGCAAAAGAAGTACAAAATAGGATTACAGCTAGTAAGGGGTCCATACAATAGCATGTTGCTCATGAGCCCCTTCCTTAGCTAATTCATCCGCTTTACCATTTGCACTACGTAGAACATGACTCCAACTAGTGACAATAGATGCTAATTCTCTAATTTCATCAATGATGGGAAGAAGCCTCCAAGGAGGCCTGAGGTCCTTCTTGCACCATTGGATTAGAACTTGGGAGTCAGCCTGAGGTCCTTCTTGCACCATTGGATTAGAACTTGGGAGTCACCCTCAACATGTAATGGCCCAACGAAATGGAACTTGAGGAAGTATTTGAGGCCATGAAGCAAACTTTTAGGGTTTATTTAGACAAAAGAATATGAAAACATCCCTATTTAGGAGTTCTATCTCTCCGAGGACTCCTAGAGCTCAGATGGCAAGTTTCCTACCTGAATTAGGAAGATGTCATGTGCTGCCCAGATTCCCTTGTGCACACTCCACTCTTGTCCTGCTACGACATCTTCTGGATCTCACTTGCAAAGTAGGTTGGACCTCCTAGCCTAGTCATAGCCTTAGCATTGGTGGCCAGAATGCTGGAGCCGCTGACATTCAGGTGCAATGTAGGGTTGTCTTTTGACAACCCTGCATAGGTTTCAGTCTGGGAAGCACACATTGCAACATCACATAGCATTGCTGTCATCTCACATTGTTATGCTGTACGCTCACGTGTGGGTGTGCAGGCTGCATGAACGCATGCAGCCATGTTGCCTACATGTGTGCTAGTGGGACTGCAATCCTGCATACACATGTATTGCCCACGCGCGCTTGACCAGTTGTTGCTGTGCGCAGTGCTGCTTGCTGCATCTGTGCCTAGCTGTCTGCGTTCTCTGCTACTCTGCTGCTTCCTTCTGTGTATCACTGGTGCCCCTAGTCTCTTCTGCATGTCATACATGGCAGACAAAATCATAGAATCAGAGCCCACCCACTGATTTGGCAGCTTCCTTGTAAACCTGCTTGCTTTAGCCTGGTGTCTTCTGCCAACACCTAATTGTGTGGAAGTTCTTTTGTTATTTGAGGGCTTTGACCCTCTCATATGTTTGATTGTCTTTTTAGCAACAAAGTCATTCATTGTTTTAAAAGAGTACCAGAGTTGTAGCTCGAAGGAGAAGATAGAAAGGATTTTTTTCTCAGAGATCTTTTTTGCAAGTAGGTATTGGTGGCCAAGTGTTCTGAGGAATAAATATCTGAAGCTTGTCTTGAATTTGTCATATCAATTATTTGAATGAGAATGAGGTCTTATTTTTGTCATCGAAGTCATATTTTACATTGATGATATTTAATTCTGAATGTTATATTTTTTGGATTCCTAGGCAACATGTCACCTGCTCCTGACAAAATGGATGAGAAAGCTGCTACTTATGGAGTTCGCTTGGTTGCTTATGCTGCTGAGCATTTGGAGCAGAGAACCCGTAGCATTAGTGGTTGTTGGCATGATGGAAATCAATTAATCAACGATGAGGAGTTGCCTCAAAACCTGTCTCCTTCCAAGAGTATGTGACTTAGATTGATCTTGTTTGGAGGACTTGATTAAGAAAAAATTCCAAGAAAAATACTGATTTTTTATCCAATGATACAGATTTTCATTTGTCTCCAACTTCTCAGAGTCCATGTTTACAAAATATCCCTGAAATTAATGGACAGCTTCCCGTGAAACTCAAGCTTCAGTTGTTTCCAGTGGATGAAGAAACTCGGTTTTCTTTGGAAAAGGTAATAAGATTTGATTCCAGGAATAATATGAAGCACGATTTCAAGCTTCGTAAATCTTCGTCTTGTATGCACTGCAGGAAGAGCACAATCCACATCTAGAGCTGACGTTAAGTGCTCGGAAAAAGATTTCTTCAGTGTTAGAACATCTGAATCGCAAATGGGGCAGTTCAACTATAACATCATCAGGCGAATTAATGATTTTCCCTTATAGTCGTCAGGAGGCTCTCTCCAGTTCTAAAAGATGGACTTCGAAGGACACTAATTCCACTGCTGCAGATGTATATGCATCCATTGGATGTCCCACTGTTTTCCGTTTAAGGTATATCAGTCTGTTATCCAGCTTTAAGTCTTTGTTCTTTGTTATAATCATTTATCGTCTGATTAAATTTGAGATCAGTTATTCTTGCTTTTTCCATCCTTTCAGTGTATTTTTATGTTATTGCCTATGTGTTTATACTTCTAGACTCTAGTTCCCTTTATGCCAGCCTTTTATTCCTTTATACTTCTGAACTCTAGTTCCCTTTTTGCCAGAATTTCATGCCTTTATACTTCTGAACTCTAGTTCCCTCTATGCCAGCCTTATACTTTTGCTTGAAGAAGCTTGATGGTTGCTCCTTTCTTTATGGACCATATGAGGGACACTGAAGTATTTTGGGCATGCTAACTTGAAAATTTAGACTATGCTATTTCAAAATTCCAGGAAGCTATTGTGGCTTTTCTTGCATGCTTATCAATATAGAAAGTGCGGAATAAAATGCTACTTCTATGAGGATCCTAGTAAGATGACTGAAGTTATGACATTAAGGTACGGCTGGTTCCCAAATCTTGAGGAGAAGGCAGTGCCACTTCCAGCATCCATGCCACAATCTCTGTCGTCTGTTGATCACCTGAGATCTGACTGCAGTCGAGAAGGACAAAAAGAAGTCCCACCTCCTGATGGACCAAGCATTACTCATGATTTCAACCATCTCGCAGAATTGAATAAGAGCCGACCTGCATCAGTAACTGAAGGAACTATATCTACCTCTTCTTCAAGGCATAAACCGAGCATGACATATACCGGAGATCAGGAAGGCAATATTCCACTGTCTGCTGCCTGCACAACTCGTTCCATGTGTCTGAAACATGAAAGCTCAGGTGTAATGAAGGGTCAATGGGAAGATGCGGTATGTGAACTAAGACTGCTATTTAAATTTCACCCTTCTGAGAGTTTTATTTATCCCAATCAGCAGTGTTTTCCAAGAAAGCATTTTTGTGAATCCATCCACCTATGTTTGAGATCATTTTCTGGAGACAGGTTTATCTGATGTTATGGGCTCTTGAAATTCAGCTTACGTACTCTTTGATCTCTTTGTAAGGATTATGTAGGGGCACACACTTGTGTGATCAGTCTAGTACACTATATTGGTATTTTTTATTATTAAATGTCTTTACTTCTCCTTTCCCAGGAAATAGTAAAAACTAGCAATGGCATCGTTTTGTCAGCTGGGGAATGGGCGGACAGTCTAACTAACATTAGTGTTGGTGATTTATTATCGGAAGCATCTAGAGCTGCAGATCCTAGCTACAGTGACCTTCCTGCTCCATGTTTTCAATCAATGCCATTCACCTGTGATTCATTTGATGCTGCAATTGCTGCCCATATTTCTTCTGCTTCAAGAGAACTCCAAAACCATGTGTCCATATGGGACAGTGAAGAAACTCGTGATGCATTTTCATTTCAAAAACTTTCTCCTCCAAATCGAGATACTTCCAGTTCACCACCAGATGCTTGTTTGAGTCGTAATATTTCTCATGATTATCCAACTGGACATATTGGCCTGGTTGAGGTTTTATTCTCTTCTCTAATTGCCGTTTTATTGTTCTTACGTTTGTAATTTCAGTATCATTTTTTTTCTCTTTTGTTGGTTCGCCCATAATGTGAATACTAATTTATTTTGATGTAGGATCTTGGTGGAAGTAGTGAGGATCCTACTTGTGAACGGAAGCCCTTATTTTGTTCTATATCATCTGGGCAGGACCACAAGGATCCTGAAAGGGATCAGTGTTCGACAGATATGTACTGGGTATGAGGATATATTGATTGTTTATTAGGTCTTCGTTGTTTTCTAGAGAATCACTTTAATTTTTTATGGATGCTTTTGTTGTTGGAGATCGACTAGATCTCTTCCTTAAAATATTTTGATTGTGGTAATTTCTTACGCTGCAGCCAGATTCTTTAGGACCGTTAGACTTGGATGTATGCTCTCGGTATCAAGGCTCTGAACTCATTCTTGGAGATTCTTTAAGTGGCTTGAACCGCTTGATTGCGAGTAGTCTTGATGCATTCCAAAGCTGCTCATTCTTCAGTTCAGACAAGAAAGAATGCTTAGCAAGTGAAATTGTTGGAGACTGAAAACTCCTTGTTCATGTATTACGGAGATGAGGTGTACAGAAAAGGAATAACCAGTCTAGTAGGGAGAATGCGCAAGCAGTCAAGTCTATTTTGACTGGGATATAAGGAGATGGTCTGCCCTATAACCCAATGCTCTGCACGTTCTTCAGTTGTACTTCCTAGTATCGCAGTCGCTGATTAATTTGTACAGAAAATACTGGCATAGGAAATTTTAGAATACTGCCGTATTTGTTTTAACTAATTCAAATGTATATTGCTGTTGTCGTATAGATTGTAAAGTTTGAAGAGAATGCCCTTGTTAAGTGAGGGAGGAAGATTGAAAAGGTTTATGAGTTATATAGAATTTTATTACAGAGGTGTAGTGCATAGAGAATTTGATGTTTAATGGGAGCTCAAAGGAATTCACTGTCTCGGAGTTCCTAAAAGTGTTCCTAAAAGTGTTCCTAAAGTGTTCGTAAAGTGTTCCTAAGTGTTCCTAAAAGTGTTCCTAAAAGTGTTCCTAAAAGTGTTCCTAAAAGTGTTTCTAAAAGTGAAATCTCCGAGAAAACTTTCTTGTCAGTCAAAGACATTGAGAATTTGAATTTTTTTGTCAGTTTAAAACATTGAGAATTTGAATTTTTTTGTCAGTTTAAAACATTGAGAATTTGAATTTTTTTGTCAGTTTAAAACATTGAGAATTTAGGAGATATTGTTATATGGAAAAAGACTTATTAATAAATGCCTGTCATTTTTAAAAATTAATTTATTTTTTTATATTAAAAAAAAGATATAAAAATATTTTATTAGTTAAATCAAGGTTAAATTATATGTATAAAAGTTGTATTTTTAAAAAAATTAATCTAAATATAATGTAAAAAAGGTCAAATAAAATCAAATACATATATATACAAAAAATTAATAAAATAGTAAATTAAAATATACAATTCAAATGCTATTACCAGTCTTCCCACATTTGATTAGCCATCTTATCACGAAATTGGTCCGTTATAATACGTAGTTCCACTTGAGATTGAGCTATTCCAGATTCCTGATTCCCCATTACCATCAAATTCAGTTTCACTATAATCGGATGGTTGTTGACTTTGTTCTTTAGGAGTAAATTTATCATTTGCACATTCTTTACGAAGATAGTTATGTAGAATACAACACGCTAGCACTATCTTCGCTTGAATAGGTATGGAAATTGTGGTGGTGTTTGTAATATTACAAATCGAGATTTTAGAACACCAAATATCCTCTAAATCTCATTCCTCAATGATGTATACTGGAGATTAAATAACTCTTTTGGATTTTGTGGAAGATTATTACCACTTTTTTGCAAATGAAATTGAGTTCCACGATATGGAGCTAAAAATCTTGGTGTATTTGGATAGCTGGCATTAGCTAAATAATATTTTCTTGCAAGCAAATACACATTAAACTATTGTTTACCTACTCAAAAAATAATAAATAAATTAAAATTTACTTTGTAGTACTTTAAGTCCATTTGGCTTCTGCAATGCATCCTTTAATACTCTAGCATTATTTGTAGACCCTTCCCAACTAGTAAGTATATAAATAAACTCTAGATTAAAAGTGCATGCAACTAATACATTCTGTGATAGTTTACCATGCCCATTTCTGACCAGATTGAATCATCATCGTACACTAAAGCTGTAATATATGTCCCATCAAAAGCTCCTATGTACTCCTAAATAGTTGCACCTAAAATTATGAAGGAAAAGAAGTAAAAGTAATATTTAAAAATAAAAATCAGTATCTCACCTTAAAATAAGGATACTATCGATGACTAAACCGAATATTGCAAGGGGTAGCAGTAGAGGTAGATGACATTATTCATCATTTAACTTCACGATTGCATCTAAAACCGCTCTCGTGTCACACAATATCTTTGATTTTGCCGAAATGTTAATAAAACATTCCTAGTTGTTCTTCTACAGGAAGAAATCTTGTATCATTCATTAAAGATTTTGATTGTAATATCTTCCATAATTTGATGAAAGCTACTCGCGTCATCCTAATTCTTGATAAAAAATCTTTTGGATGGTCTCTTGAAAGTGCTCTTCTGATGTAAAGTGGACCTTCTGTACTTATATTTTGACGTGGAGACTTATTATTAATAATTAAATTATAAGCAACAATGCTTGCACTGGTAGTACTCATTATCATCATTTTCTCATCATCTGAAGATGAATTAGAGTGCGGTATTTCAGAAGAGTCTGAATCAGACATGAAAGCTGCAATATCAAAAAATATAACCATTGAGAAAATAATATTATTGATGGTAGAACTAACAAAATATTTATTACAAATTAAAATCAATATCTATCTCATAAACTTAACTTTTATGCACAACAAGTAGCTATATTTATTTTTGAGAAACTGATCACAAAATTCGACTATAAAAAATATAAAAACACAAATATTCATCTAGGTCCTAAGTCGGAGCAAACATGAACCATGCCAAGATTGAAACAAGAAGAATCTTTACCTGCAGTTTCTCGCCAAGATTGAAACAAGAAGACCATTCCTTTTTATGAACATGAATCGTTATAGTATACAATAATGCATCAATATCTTTAAGTTCCCAGGAACAAGATAAGGTCAGAGTACAAATCCCAGGACTCAAAACTCGAACCTCTTCTTGGCATTCTATGGCCAAAATCAATTTGGGAATTGTCCATCTCTTCCCTAGAGAAACAATTTATGACAGCCCCCCTCTTCAGGATTCTCCATGACCCAATAAGGCTAACTATCCCACTCTTGGACACGGGGCATTGGACATGGGAAAGTGATACAACAGTCATCCACATTTGTCGGCCTTTTTGCTCTGGAAAATGAGACTATATTATACACAATGGTTGTTAGTGGTAGCAGCAGTTAAATTAGTTCACAAGGCATGTGCTTGAATGATGAACATTTCATCCTAACAACCAGAATGAAGGAAGCTTTTCATTTTCAATCATTCCTCCACCTTCCATGTGATAACACCTACCCGTTTGGAAATATAAATAGGTTGTCTTTGTTCTTCACCAAAATAATAGAACAAGAACGCGATCACTTTCTACTACAAAGTGCTTGCTTCTACTTAAAAAATATATATCATTTTTTAATATTCTCATTTACAGAATGGATGAATATGTGTATATATAAATTTACATGGACAAAAATCAGATCATAAAAAATTTTGAACATAAAAATCAGATAAACGTATAAAATTAACACCTTTTCCTACATGAATCAGCAGGAGTTTGGACCTCTCGTAGATTGGACAACACCTTTATACAAAATCTAGGATAATGTTCAAAATCTAATTTCATATAACAACACTGTTACATCAAACTGACAAAACAGGAATCGGTAATAAAAGTATACAAATTTCAGAGGACATTTGGGAATGCGTTTTATTATGCTACTATATATTGCATTCCAGATAAACCAATTCTGGACAGAATATAAAAATAAGAGAAGCAAAAAAGAGAAATGGAGAAGCGAAACATACCTCTTATCACAACCGTAGAATCTTCTGAATATCAGAAGCAAAGAGAGAGAGAAGCGAGAAGAGACCGAAAAGCAAAGAGGGAAAGAGAGAAGCGAAGGGAGAAAGAGATAATCAAAGAGAGAAACGGAGAAGCGGACAAAGAGAAATTATGGCAAAAGAGAGAAGATAGAAAGAGAGAAGCCAAGAGAGACTGAAACAATGAGAGAAAAGAAGAAAGAAGAAAGACCGAGAGGAGCGAAGACAACGAGTTGCGAAGCCGTAATCCATGTGTTGAGCTGTTCTTTCGGCAGGGAGAATTCGAGGGAGTTGAGAATTCCACAGTTGAGAATTCCACTTCTGGGAGCGAGACATGGAATTCTCAATGGGCCGTCGAATTTACACGGGATAAGGATTTTGAAGTCCCCAAATTTTAGGGAGAAATCAATGTCCCCGGTGCTTCAACATCGACTAAAAGGTGAAAGTGATATTTTCAAGGACATCAGTGCCCCTGAAAATACTTTCACTTTCGAGTAACCCCCTGTTAGAGTAATGCTATGCGTACAAGGCCTGTACTCGCTCTCGAGTATGGGCCCCTCACTGTAGCTGTGGGGCCCACACCAGAAATAAAAAAATCCTGGTGTGGACCCCACTTCTGTGAGGGCCTGTACTCCTGGGCAGGTACAGGCCCTGTACGCATAGCATTTTTCTTTTATTCAATCCATGCATGTTGTTATGTCTGAGTGTCTCAACTTTACCAAGGACTATTTTGTGCGGGCAAGAGATTTTGTACACCTCAACTAAGCTACCTGAGTCTATTTACATTATGTTCTAAACCGGGGATTAAGTAGTTGAGCTAATTGAAGCATCCATTTACATATGAGTGGTGATACGAGCACTTCGAAGTATTACAACACGGGTTTACATCTCGACGTGGCATCCACGTTGCAGTCCAGGTAAGAGATAAAATCGGCAAGAGATTTTTTTAATAAAATATTATCTTCTTATTCTATGGGTTAACTCGAAACCCTAAATTTTTTTCTTACCTGGACCGCCACATAACGATGTAAAACCTAAAAGTCAAATAAAGGAGTACTGGTATCATTTTTCTTTACTACTATTGTGTTTATTAGCTTGAAATGTATAGTAATTCTATTAAACAAAGTATTTATATAGTATAATGCTAAACGTACGACACTGGGGTACCTTTTTGGGTACTGTTGGATGATTGGCACTAGTAATGGTGGGTCCCATGCTCCTCGTCAAACTGTACACAACACAGTACTCCAGCGCTGTATGCATAACATTACTCCTCTAGATAATGAAATATGTAAATGCTCAAGAAGTGAATAATAAGCATAAAGATAAAATACAATATAAATTACAAAGTCTTCCACTTGAAAAAATAAAATGTCTTTCAAATTAAAAGCTAAAAGAGTAATACTAATTGCACCTCGACTAAATACCCTATTGGCAAACACCTCATAATCCTTGTTAGTGTATCTTTGGAAAACTCAAACTCAAACTGATCTGTTACCTAAGTCCCTAGCCCCATTAATCGTTTAAAGTCCTACTTGAGTATTCAAGGGGCAAAGTCTGCCTCACACCACACCACATGACATCAAGATGCTTACATAGAAAACTCAAACTGAGTGACTTGGGTCACTCAACTAGAGTGGACCAAGTTAGTGATGTCAAAATCAAAGGGTTATAAATAGAACCAACGAACGCCACACAATGCTTAACTCCACATTTCCTCTCAATACTTAAAAAAATCTCTTGCTCAAAGGCCAAATCCTTCTGTAACAAGTCAGGGGTATTTTAGTAATTTCACTAAACTTTTGTTAATTATTTTTTTGTTAGAGCAGCTTACTTGCTCCTTAAGCCAGAAGAGGTCTTAGATTCTGGGCAATCCTTAAAGTTTGTCTTTTCTGTGTTTTTCTGCCATTATCCCTTGATAATGGCTTATATTGTTGATTGCAGTATTGTGCGAATGGTTTACTCCTAAAGGGAGTTTATTTGCTGATACTGGGTTTACTCCTGTATCACTACTGCTACTGGTTTAAAATTGAATTTTTTACACTACCTAGAGATTTGTGTTGCACCAAAAACCTATTATTAAGTTGAGGAAAATAGCTGTTTCCAATCAGCGGTAGTTCTGAACGTTTTTCCGATCTTCCAGGTACGTAAAGCTCGTTTTTCTTCTCTGTCTTGGGATTCGTGCTAGACCAAAATCCTGTCTCTATGCTGCAGAAACCTGTCACTTCCAGCTAAAGGTAGTTCTGAACGTGTTTCAGAGCTTCTAGGTATGTAAATCCCATTTTTATATGCTAACATCATTTGGGTTAGGGCTGATATATATCAGTAGTTTCCATCAATCTTCTTATGAATTAGTTGCTGGTACAAATTCAAGGCTTATTTTTGAGGGGTATTCTGCATCGATTGAGATTTCTTGAGTGAGACTGTAATCAGGGATGATGTCATTAGTGTTGACGTCATCATTACATATTTGTTGAGAATTGTTCTCTCCTGGGTTGTTGCTCCGATGTGTGTGATAATGTGAATTTATTTACAGTCTATATATCATGTCTACTAGTGAGATATTTGATTCTCGAATTTCTGCTGAGGTTATTATTTTTGGTAAGGGTACTATCTAGATCACTTTTATCATCATTACATATTTGTTGAGAATTGTTCACTCATGGGTTGTTGGTCCGTTGTGTGTGATAATGTGACTTTTTTTACAGTCTATATATCATGTCTACTAGTGAGATATCTGATCCTCGAATTTCTGCTGAGGTTACTATTTTTGCTAAGGGTACTATCTAGATCACTTCTACGAAGTTGAATGGAGAAAACTATTTCCTGTGGGCATCCTCGGTTAAAATGTATTTGGGGTCAAAGATGAAAGAGAGTTATATTCTCGAACATCCCCTTGAGAAAATTACTATGGTTTGGAGGGCTGAGGATTTGCATGTTCAGACTTGAGTCATTGGAAGTATAGAAGATGACATAGCCAGACAGGTTTTTTTACTCTCTCTAGAGGTGAGAATCAGTAACTTAGTAATTTTATTCTGATGAGAGGTCTTCTACAGGATATACAGAATTATCATCCTCAAGATTCGGATGTTAGTGTTACAACGCGACTCAGAAATCAGGTAAATGTGGCTTGGTTTTTGGATTGACTAGGTGCTGAGTTTGATAGTATTTTAGCTCAGATTTTTGCAGCCAGGGAAGATAACATTACTCTAGAGGATGTATAAATCAAGTCTTTAATGCTGAGTCCACTTGTCTCTCGTCATTAAAAGGTTCTTCAAAAAATAATTCTGTGCTTAATAGTACATCTACATTTAATGGGAATAATTCTTTCTCGAAAGGCAAAGGCAACAATGACAAAGGTAATGGTAAAGGTAATACCACTTCTTTGAAAAAAGGAGATAGAAAATGCATGCACTATGGCAGAAACAATCATGAGTCTGAGAGATGTTTGGACAACTTTGGCAAACCAGCTTGGGCAAACAGTGTTGGCTGAGTTGATTCAGTGATTGATCTGCAAGATCCAGTGGCAGTAATGCAAGATTTATTGTCCACTTTTGTCAAGAAGTCAGGTTCTTCTTCTTCCTTTTTTGCTGCACCATCTACTTCCTCAGCAATGACCTCAACTACTACTTCAGGTATTTTCTCACTTCAAGTCTCTTTTCCATAGTGGATTATTGACTCTGGGGCATCTAGTCACATGTCAGGTAACTCTTCACTTTTTTCTTCTTTTTGTCCATTTACTACTCAGAGATCTGTTACACTATCTGATGGTTCTACTACTCATGCTCTTTGTGAAGGAACAAATTATGTTTCTTTGACGCTTATCTTACAATCAATTTTATTTGTCCCAAAGTTTCCCATTAATCGTTTTTCAGTGAGTCAGTTGACCAAAGATTTGTCTTGTTCCATAATTTTTTCTCCATCTCGTTGTGTGTTTCAGGACTTACAAACGAAGAGGGAGATTAGTTCGAGGCGTGAGAGTGCTGGCCTTTATGTGACGGAGACATCTCACAACGATACTGCCATGCATAGTACAATGTCTCCATAGCTGCTTCATCTTTGGCTTGGACACCCTTGACTAGAGAAACTTTGTTAATCTTTTCCTTCTATTCGTAGTAATAGTCAAAATAGTCATTTATTTGATTTAGTTTATTTTGATGTTTGGGGGCCATATCGGGTCTGCACAAGTTCTGGTCAATGGGTTTTTCTCACTTTTATTGATGATTTCACTAGAGTTACTTGGGTGTATGTCCTTCGGGATAAATCTGAAGTTGTTCATGTATTTGAAACCTTTATTCAGGAAATAAAAACTCAGTTTATCTCTCCAATTCATGTTCTTTGTTCTGATACTGGGTTGGAATTTGTGAATAAGATTTTTTTGGAGATATGTGCTCGATTTGGAATTATTAATCAGACTACTTGTGTGTACACACTACAACAAAATGGTGTGGCTGAAAGAAAACACCGCCATCTATTAGAAATTGCTAGAATACTGCTTCATCATAGTGATCCTAAACTTTATTGGGGTAATGCTGTTCTTACGACTTGCTATTTGATTAATCATATGCCTTCTTCTATTCTTCAAGGGAAAGTACCTCTTACAGTGTTGGATTATCAGGTCACCTTGTTTCCTCATCCACCTTGTATTTTTGGTTGTATGTGCTTTGTTCATAATTAAGCTCATTTGTATGATAAACTCAAGCCCCAGTGATACGGGGTGTTACTTGCCTATGCACAAGTGCAAGACTGCACAGCAAGTGCGGACGCACGCATTCATGTGTATGGACAACCGACCGACCAGTATGCCCAAGCAGGGCCGCATTCGCATGCGCGTCCAGCAGATCAGGATGCGCCCTTGGGGCAGCATATGCGTGCGCCTATGTGTGGGGTTGCGATTTAGTAACCCCACTCACATGTAGCTGCAAGGGAGCAGCCAAGCACGGCTCAAGCACTGACACACATAGAGGCATCAAGGTGCAAACGAGACCCATGGTGCATACTCACAGTGGGTTTAGCAACAGATGATGATATGGCAGATGGCATGGCAGCTGACAAGGCATTTCTATGACATGGCACATGAGGTGGCACTTGACTGGGCTTGTGACATGGCATGCATGAGTTGGCAAAGCACATGGGGCAGGTGCTTAATAGCTGGCACGAGTTAGTTGAGGTTTGAAGTCAAATAAACTCATTCAAAAAAGTTTTAATGAGTTGGCTAGAGACTAGGAGGTTTTGGTAAGATCTCCCCACATATGGGGCAAGTGTATACTATAAATACCTATGTAGAAGAGCTTGTAATCACTTCATCATTCAATAGAAGAATTCTTTCCTCCTAATCCAGAATTTGCACTTGCCTTGGAAATTTGAGGGTGTTCTAGCACTTAGAACAAAGTGACGATGTGCTAATACTTATAGGGGAGGCTGTCTAGCAACCAGACGAACTTGGAGGCTAGGCCGCACACTGCAAAAGACTAAGTTCTGGCCTTGGTCAAGCCAACGACATGACACCCAGGTAGTTAAGTGTGTGTGTTCCTTGTGTACTCTAGTGTTTAGAAAGGGCACCGGTTCTATGATCTAGTTGGCCATAAAATGTATATCTATGCAGATGTCATTTTTTTGATGGTTTATCTTATTTTGATTCTTTCTCTTCTTTTCATCATGCTGCCCCTCTTGATTCTTTTTATCCTTTTCCATTGTCTTGTCTTGTTAGTAATGATTTACATGTTTCACGTCCTATGTCAAGTACACCAGTGTCCAATTCTGATCCAACTTTCCTGGTTTAGTCCAGACCACAGAAGCAATCTAGTGAAGACCAGCACCCTCAAGCCGAATCATCTTCTTAAAATTTAGCGGGTCTTCCAAGTGATGATAGTCACCTTCCTATTGTTCTTCGGAAAGGTAAGCGTTCTTGCACTCAACACTCTATCTCTCAGTTTGTTTCACTGTCTTGTCTTTCTCCTTCTTATCATCAATTTGCGTTATCTTTATCCCTTGGTTCCATTCCATCTTGTATATTTGAAGATTTTGCTAAACCAGAGTGGAAGTTAGCTATGAATGAGGAAATTCAAGCTCTTCAGAGAGGGGAACATGGACCTTGGTTGATCCACCTCCGGTGCTTCAGTGGTTGGTGGTTGATTTGTCTATATTTTGAAACATAAGTTGGATGGGTTACTGGAAAGATACAAGGTTCGATTGGTTGCTAAATCGTATACTCAGACATTTGGTTGGACTTTTTTAACACCTTCTCCCATGTTGCCATACTCAATATTTTACGTATTTTAATTTCGGTTGCTACTAATAAATCTTGGTCCTTGTTTCAGCTTGACATTTAAAATTCATTTCTTTATGGTGATCTACATGAGGAAGTTTATATGCAGCAACCACCTGGTTATTTACAACGGGAGGGGGGTGGCAATCTAAGGTTTGCCGTCTTCATAAGTCTATATATGGGTTGAAACAGTCCTTGAGTCTGGTTTGATAAATTCAGTACTAGGTTGGTAATTTTTTATTTCATGGGAAAGCATAGTGATCGTTCTCTATTTATTTTGAGTTACATGTTGTGGAAAGTCCCCCGTTAGCAGATGTGATAATTCAGGAGGTTGGTAGGACAACTTATTTATGCTACAATCACTCATCTTGATATTTCATTTATTGTAGGGGTCGTTAGTCAATTGATGGACAATCCATGTAAGGTTCATCTCGATATTGCCAATCGCATTCTAAAGTATTTGAAATTGTACCAGGTAAAGGACTTCAATTTGATTCTCATCTTGATATTGCTGGGTATTATGGTGCAAAGTAAGCTGGTTCTAAGACTGATAGGAAGTCTACTACTGGATATTGTATTTTTTTAAGTAAAAATTTGATTGCATGGAGAAATAAGAAATAGAATGTTGTAGCTCGTTCTAGTTCTGAAGCAGAAAACATGTCCATGGCACATACTCGGAGTGGACTTCTCTGGGTATGTATGTGCTTTCTGATTTGGGGTAAGTTATGACAAAACTCATGATATTGAAGTGCGATAATCAAGCTTCTATATTTATAGCGAACAATCCGGCGTTTCATGAGAGGACAAAGCATATAGAGGTTGATTGTCACTTTATTCGTGATGCAATTATGAAGGGCAAGGTTATTACACCATATGCTAGTTCTAAAGAGCAGCTTGCTGATCTACTCACTATAGGTCTTGGGTGAAAGGACTTTGATTATCTTCCCTCTAAGCTGGGTTTTCATGATTTTTATGCTCCAGCTTAAGGGGGTGCTACATGTCAAGGGTAGTTTGGTAATTTTAGTAAAATTTAATTAATTATTTTTTGTTTATTAAAGCAGCTTTTTTCCTCCTCAAGGACGAATGGAATTACTGTAACTTTATATTTTTAGTTTATTAATACATGGTTTAGGGTTGTGGGTCATTAACACAACCCGACCTCATTCCTTCATCTTCTTTTATTTCTTCTCCTCTCTCTCTCTCTCTCTCTCTCTCTCTCTCTCTCTCTCTCTCTCTCTCTCTCTCTCTCTCTCTCTCTCTCTCTCTCTCTCTCTCTCTCTCTCTCTCTCGATCTCTCGATCTCTCGATCTCTCGATCTCGATCTCGATCTCTCTCGATCTCTCGATCTCTCGATCTCTCGATCTCTCGATCTCTCGATCTCTCGATCTCTCGATCTCTCGATCTCTCGATCTCTCGATCTCTCGATCTCTCGATCTCTCGATCTCTCGATCTCTCGATCTCTCGATCTCTCGATCTCTCGATCTCTCGATCTCGATCTCTCGATCTCTCGATCTCTCGATCTCTCGATCTCTCGATCTCTCGATCTCGATCTCTCGATCTCTCGATCTCTCGATCTCTCGATCTCTCGATCTCTCGATCTCTCTCGATCTCTCGATCTCTCGATCTCTCGATCTCTCGATCTCTCGATCTCTCGATCTCTCTCTCTCTCGATCTCTCTCTCTCGATCTCTCTCTCTCTCGATCTCTCTCTCGATCTCTCTCTCTCGATCTCTCGATCTCTCGATCTCTCGATCTCTCCTCGATCTCTCGATCTCTCTCTCTCGATCTCTCTCTCGATCTCGATCTCGATCTCGATCTCTCGATCTCGATCTCGATCTCTCGATCTCTCTCTCTCGATCTCTCGATCTCTCGATCTCTCGATCTCTCGATCTCTCTCTCTCGATCTCTCTCTCGATCTCTCGATCTCTCGATCTCGATCTCTCTCGATCTCTCTCGATCTCTCTCTCGATCTCTCTCGATCTCTCTCTCTCGATCTCTCTCTCTCTCTCTCTCGATCTCTCTCTCGATCTCTCTCTCTCTCTCGATCTCTCTCTCGATCTCTCTCTCGATCTCGATCTAAAACCAATCACGGTTATTCTATTTAGTTACTGTGATCATTGTTCAGATTTTTGAGAGTATGAATAGAGTCTACGGAGTCAATCATTTTACAGTCAACCAAAAAATTTAGTTGTGGGCTTAGAGATGCCCTTAAACAGTCATCTAGAAAGGTAGTTTTCAAAAAGGTTGGGATGCTCCGGATCCAAATATGAATTCTTTTGTCATGCTGGCCAGCATATGCGGAGGCAGCTTTCGCAAGTGAGTCAGCTATGGAATTTGTTTCCCCGAGTAGATGACGAATCATTACTCTGGGAAGGAGACTCAGCAGGATTCGGCACTCGTTCCTCCAATGCATTAGCTTTCAGTGGCCCTGTTTCTCCACTTGGATCAGATTTATTATAATCTGTGAATCCCCTTCTATAATAACATTTAAAGTTTTACAGCAATGTTTAACAATACAGAGAGTGAGATATAGTGCTAGGATTTGTCCTTCATTGTTTGTTTTATTTATTAGTGGCACTTGCTAAAATTAAGGGGGGATCCTTTAGAGTCTCTAATGACCATGCCGCCCCCAGCTTTAGATTCATTTTCCATAGACGATCCATCGAAATTTGATTTTAGATAATCCTCTGCTGGGGGGGACCATATGATATTTAATATGTGCTCTTTTTCTTTTAGTTTTTCTGGGACTTCCTTGTATTTTATAATCTGTTGTTTTAATGTAGATATTCTGTTAGCACTTTGTTGGGGGGTGGAAGTCATGTTTTCAAACTGTCTCTTGTTCCTAGTGCACCATATTTCCCATAGGGTAGTAGTGATGTAGATGTGTGACCTGTGGGAGTACTTTGTGGGTTTTTTTAGTGAAGAGAATAACTAAGAAGGATCTAATTGTGTGTTCTTGTGGCCTTATTTGTGTGTGTTCTTGTGGCCTTATTTGTGTGTGTTCTTGTGGCCTTATATGTGTGTGTTCTTTTATTTTCTCCCAGATTTCTTTAGCAAAGTTGCAAGCTAGCAATAAGTGGGAGGGTCTAAACACATCCTACAGATTGGGTTAACCTGAAGTCCCGTCTTATCAGAAAATCAGCAATTGGGATTCTGTCCTTCAGTAAGAGCCACATAAATGTTTTATGCTTGGGGATTGTTTTTAGGGTCCAAATTGTTTTCCATATGCAATCAGTCGGTTCATGTTGCAGCTTGTCCTGCTCTTCTTTTAGTATTTAATTTATGTGCCAGGTGATAAGCTGTTTTGATAGAGAAACATCCATCTTTTGAGGGGGTCCAGAATTTTTTTTTTTCTGATTGATGGTCTGGATTGGGGTCTCTAGGATAGAGTCAGGAACGTCAGAGGGCCAAAGCGCACTGACGCAAATTTCATTCCACTTATCTCCCTCTAGGATGATGCATCCAATTATGTCCTTTGGATCTTGTGGTCTGCTTTTTATTCTTAGTATGTCTATCAGTGGCTCTTTTATATTTGATATCCAACGATCAAACCAGAGCGAGGTGCATGAACCAATGGTTGGTTTGTGGAGGGCATTCTCTTTGAAGGCATCAATAAGTTTGGAGATTTGCTTCCAAACTATTGAGCAGCCTTGTTTACTTGGTTTGCAATCGTTGTGTGGATTTTTCCCATATTTGGACTTCATGAAGTGAGCCCATAATGAGTCATTTTCAGTGTACATCCTCCAAAGGAGTTTGTTTATAAATTCTGTTCCAAAGTTCTGCAAATTTCTAATTCCTAGTCCACCCTCCCTTTGTGATTCACATATGTCTTCCCAGTTTATTAAGTGTACTTTCCTGCTTTCCCTATACGAGCAGAGAAAGTCCTTACGGAACATACTTATCTAATCATTTACCCTAGATGGGAGCTGAAAACATGAGAGTATATGTAAAGTTATGCTGCTATGGATGGCCTTTATGTAGGTCACCCTTCCATCTTGGGAGAGTGATTTTTTTGTCCAACCATTTAGTCGACTCTGTAATCTTTGTAGAATTGGTTCGTAATGGATGAAGTTGATAGAAAGGGAGTTTGGCTTTGATGTGCTCCTGGGTTTGTACCAGTACTACATGTGAGAAGAAAATTGATGACTTATCTGGGTTTATATGTTAGCCCGAGTAGTCAGCATAGTCTCTTAAGACTTCCATGATTTCATTAGCTGTGCTGATATCTGTTTTTGCAAGTAGCAGAGTGTCATCTGTATAGTGCAAGTTTAAGATGTGGGGAGCATCATCTATTGGCTTCCATGGATGATTTTGCCTTGTGTGATACTTTCAAGAGCTCTGTGACGAGCATAAAGATGTATGGGGAGATAGGGTCACATTGTTTAATTCCACAGGTAGGGATCATTGGGTTCATAGGGACTCCATTTATAAGTATTTGGTAAGAGATATCTGTAATGGATGACATAATTAGGCCTTGACATTGTCTAAGGGAAATTAAAGGCCTTTAGGATATGACCTATGAAGTCCCATGAGATTGTGTCAAAAGCGTTCCTAAGGTCAATTTCAGCTCCAAAGTAGGAGTGCTTTTTCCTGTTTTTGTGGAAGGTTTTTAAAACCTCATGGGCCATTAGGATGCGATCAGCCTTTTGCCTACCCTGAATGAAAGCTGTTTGGATGGGGCATATGATTTTTGGTAGTATTTTTGCCAACCTATTTGCTAGTATTTTGGTGAGTATTCGATAGGTGACATTGCAAAGACGGATTGGCTTGTAATCACTAACGCTTTGGGGTTGTTTTTTTTTTTTTTTTGGGAATTAGAACTATGTAGGCGTTATTTATTTCCTTTTCTATTCTCTCAAAATTGAAGATCGCCTATATGTTTTCGTGGAAGTCATCTTTTATAAGTGACCAGTGGTGTTTAAAAAAGACTGGCTGGGACCCATCTGGCCCGGGTGATTTATAGGATGCCATGGAAAATAAGGCAGCTCTTGCGTCTCTCATAGTGATAGGTAGACTTAAGGAGACATTTTTGTATTCGGTAAGGATTTTCACAGGGTGCAAAGATGGTGGTACTTTCCTAGCTGTTTGGGAGTAGAGTTTTTGGAAAAAGGCTGTTGATTCTTGTGTAATATCCTCATCTGTATCCAGCAAGTTTCTGGCTTTTATGAAGGAATGGAGGAAACACGTGTTTTCATCCCCATCATCTAAGATACTTTGTCTTGCCTGTTGGAATGTGTGTATGCGTTTTATTTTGGCTAATTTCATTAATTCATGTCGTAGTTATTTTTCTTTTCTCAGTCCTATGGTCGTGGGTTGATTTTGGAGGACCTTTTGTGTCTTTTCTAATTTTTTTGCTGCATTTCCAATATTTGAGTGGAAGTTTCCAAAGGAGCTGCGATTCCATTTAGTTAATTCTTCAGCAACTCTTTTAAACCTAGTAGGTAGTAGCTCTAGTGGGACAGTTGATGTGTGTGAGTGGCTGACACTATACCAAGCTTTTTAGACTGTGTAGTCATACCCATTTCCTTCCCTCCACATGGCCTGATACCTAAATGGCTTCCTACGTGGTTTTTTAATGGGGTAGTTTGAGAAGATGAGTGGGGAGTGGTCAGACCTAATTCTATGTGGCGTAGTTAGGGTCGGGTTTGGCCAGCTACGCAGCCAAACCCCATTTACCAAAGCTCTATCAAGTTTGGCCGTCCCTAGGTTTTCACTAGTTCTGCCATTTGACCAGGTGAATTTTGGGCTTATATATCCTATGTCATTCCACCTGCTGTCAGTGATAAAATTTTGGATAGGTTTGTTTTGCCCAGTATATATTATTTTTTCAGAGAATTTTTAACTAGGTATTAAGGTAGCATTAAAGTCTCCGACGAGCATGTTAGGGTCTGCTGTCGGGTGTCTAATACCTTTCAGTTCATTCGGTGCCCTATTGTATCTAGGGGGTTGTGGAGGTGCCTACCTTACCAACATTTCTTCCCCTTAGGCCTAATCTTAGAATTTGTTAAGTGAGGCGATTTGTGGAGTATATCTATTTTGTGGTTTGCTGCCCAGAAGAGCCATTGTTCTCCAGTTAAACCCTGAGATGGGGTGAAGTTGGAGGATTGGAACTTCAGTTGCAGCAAACTGTATGTCGGAGACGAATCAGGTTGAGCCGACTTCATATCTGAGAGGTACATTATGTCTGGTTTGTGTGTGTTTTGAATTGTGTCTAGTGGTTTCTTTGCCGAGGAGCTGTGTGCTCCTCGAATGTTCCATATAAGGATGACTGTCATAAAGAAAATAGTATTTGGGTCGCAACATTTTTACCTAGCGACACGGTAGGAAGAGATCGTGCTTCTGTCATATTCTTTGGGTGTTTGTGTGTGCCCACTATTGTAGTGCTTGCTTCAGCTTCTTTACAGATTTGGTTCTCGGCCGGTCTTTTCTTTCTTCCTGGCTTTCCTTTAGGGAGGTTGTCTCCCGAATCTCCTGTACCTTCCACGGAGTTGCTAAGTACTTTTCATTTCGTTTTCATGCCTAACAGGGAATAGGTGTTCTGTAGAGACGCGGAGGACTTCTGGTTGTACAGTAGCTGGTGCTGGGGTAGGGCTGCGCTGGGTATGCATTGTGAGAGGAAAATTTGGAGTTTGACTCGGCGAGGGGGTGCGTCCGATCTTGGGGCTAGAGAGTGGTGAGTTGGGTGGAGCACGGGCTGGTTGTACATCTCTTCCAAGGGTGCACATTCTCGGAGCCGAGGTTTGGGTCTTTTGATTGATTGGGTTTCCGCGCATTTGATCCGTGGGTCTAGTTGACTTTGGGTTACGACGATGTTGGACCAGCGACCAATCATCCTCTTGAATTTCTTCTACCTCAAGGTTCCTCCAGGGGTCTCAATATCTGTCCCTTTATTTTCTTCATCTTCCAAATTTACAATCAATTTTACTCTTGCGTAGTGCCTACTGCATGGGTCTAACACAATATCTGCATCCATGTAGTGGCATCTTCTAAGGGACGGACAACTTTAGCCAGGGCTTCATCATTGTAAAGGTGGAACGGCAGTTTAGGTAATCTAACCCACAATGGAGCTTCGGTAAATTGATAGTTGTCCATATGGAAATCTCTAGCTAGGCCACCTAAATAGGTGCAGATAGGAATCCTGTACCTTTACTGGCGCATACACTGGTAGTTCTTCGCAATCTTCCGTAGTAGATAGAACAAAAGAATGATAGCCTCGACTGAGAGGGTAGACAATACATATTGGTTCCGGTTCCCCTGGTTTTCGGAGGAGGCTTTGGATATAAGTGGCGATGACGGACATTGAAGCGGGGATTCTAAAAACAAAGATTCCCACTAAGGAGTTATGGAAGCGTGCAATACCCTTCTTGGTGCATTCTCGCAAAATGGTGACTTTATGCAGGTATTCAGTGAGATAGGTCATCTGTCCCGCCATAGCTTGGCTTTCTTCAGATTGAGTAATCTGGATGCAGGTGTTTTGGCTGGATAGAGAGTGGAATGGTTTGGTGTGGGGGAGCAGCAGTCTTCAGGGAGAGCAATTTGGGTTCCGGCTCGTCAAATGCTGGAACCATCTGGTGATCCTTTTCTGAATCGGTGGCTATGAGCGTTTTAGAGGGAGATGTTGTTTTAGTGGGGAAGAAGACGAGGGTGAAGATGATTCTTCGTTCGCTCGAGAGGATTTGGGAAGAGGGGAGGAGACGTAGCATAGTCTTCGTTAGGGGGGATTTGATGGGTTTAGTAAGCTCGGTTTTCCATACTACATCTAGGGTCAGTTTTGTAAATCTTTTCAATCTAGATTGACGGCTGCATGCCGGCATGTTTATCTCATACTTTTCTTGTCCCTTCCCTAGTCTAATCAATATTAATTTTGGCGGCTTGCCTCGTCTCTTACCTCGGGAGGGAGAGTCATCTTTCCTAATTGTCTCCAGTGTTTCGGTGTCAATGTATCTAAGTTTTTCTATGTTTTCACACTCAATCTCTTCTGTGACGTATTGCAGGTCTACCATAATCATTTTATTTTGTATGGGGAATCGCAGAGTATAATCAAAAGATAGGCAAGGGGAGATTTGAAACAAGGAGGAGTGGGAGCGTGAGTACTTACCTGTCCTTTATCCTTCGGTATGTTTCCCAAGTGTGTGCTGTTGGCTTCTCAACGCTCTCGCCGTCACATCTCCGTTTTCTTGGGGGACACACGTGCAGTGTAGACGGTGCTCGTTCTTTCTTCCCCGTCTCCGGTGAGGGCCGGATTTCACCGGTAGGGTTTCTTCTGTGTGTGCTTTCTTGTTTGGATAGTAGCGTCTTCAGTCTGAGGTGTTCGCATTTTATTTTTCTGGTAGGCCGTTTCGGTTTGTCGGGTCAAAAGCGTATCCTGAGGAGGTAAAGTATAGTTTGTATTTACTTGTGTGTTGGTTTCATGCAGGTTTCTCTTTGTCACTTTTTGTTTGCCCAGAGTAGTGGGGGTGTGTTCTTCTTTGGGAGATGTAGGGTTTCTCAGTGTTGTGTTCTTCTTTGTATGGTGTTCCGGGTTACCTGTTTTCCGCCCTCTTGTTAGGAGCTCCTGTGTGTTGTATAATGACTGTAATGTGAGACTCACAAATTTGTCGCATAGTTGGTGGTAGATATCTTTCAGTTTCCCGTCTGTCTCTGTGCCTGCTCTCTCTCTGTCTCTCTGTCTCTCTGTCTCTCTGCTGTCTCTCTGCCTCTCTCTGCCTGCCTCTCTCTCTCTCTCTGCTCTGCTCTCTGCCTCTCTCTCTCTCTCTCTCTCGCTCTCTCTGCCTCTCTCTCTCGCTCGCCTCTCTCTCTGCCTCTCTCTCTCTCTCTCTCTCTCTCTCTGTCTCTCTCTCTCTCTCTCTCTCTCTCTCTCTCTCTCTCTCTCTCTCTCTCTCTCTCTCTCTCTCTCTCTCTCTCTCTCTCTCTCTCTCTCTCTCTCTCTCTCTCTCTCTCTCTCTCTCTCTCTCTCTCTCTCTCTCTCTCTCTCTCTCTCTCTCTCTCTCTCTCTCTCTCTCTCTCTCTCTCTCTCTCTCTCTCTCTCTCTCTCTCTCTCTCTCTCTCTCTCTCTCTCTCTCTCTCTCTCTCTCTCTCTCTCTCTCTCTCTCTCTCTCTCTCTCTCTCTCTCTCTCTCTCTCTCTCTCTCTCTCTCTCTCTCTCTCTCTCTCTCTCTCTCTCTCTCTCTCTCTCTCTCTCTCTCTCTCTCTCTCTCTCTCTCTCTCTCTCTCTCTCTCTCTCTCTCTCTCTCTCTCTCTCTCTCTCTCTCTCTCTCTCTCTCTCTCTCTCTCTCTCTCTCTCTCTCTCTCTCTCTCTCTCTCCTACTTGATTCACTCCTCAAGGAAGGATCAATTGGAAGTCTAAAGGTTGCGAAGAAAAAGAGGAGGTCTAAAAACATGATTGAGTGTTGATAGAAGGCGAGTGATTCAATTTATCAGTACTTTTTTTGTGTATTTTGAATAAAAAGAGAATAACACTAGTAAAAAAGAGCCATCCGCCGACGGGCCAAAACGCACCGGAAGAACATTAAAACCCGTCGGCAGACATCCGACGACGGATCACGCCACGTCGTCGTAATATCCGTCGTCGGATGCTTCACCCGAATATCAACCTGTCGCGTAACCAGAAAACCCGTCGTGCGACAGAATTAAGTACGCCGACGCGTGCATCCGTCGGCGGAGGAACACATCCGACGACGGGTGACTGCGCGTCGGGGGCAATATTCCCGCGACGGTTGAGAACGCGTCGGCGTATATTTTCCCACGACACGTTCAGAGAGCGTCGCTGGATATTTTCTACCGGCGCATGACAAAGCATCGTTGGAAAGTTCTTGGGCGACGCTTCCCACGTGTCGGCGGAGCCATTTACCGACGCGTTACCGAGCATCGTTGGAGTTCACCCGACGCGTCATGACGCGTCGCCGAGGTCAGCCGACGCGTCCCAGCCGCGTCGTGCGAAACAGTTCACCCGACGCTTCTTTAACCGTCGGGCGGAAGGTTTTTGTTTTATGTTGATTTTCTTTTTTTCGATGGACCTGTTTTCTTCATCACTACACATAATTTTGCTATAATGAAAATAAAAACATAAACATAAGCTCACGTATGCAAAAAAAATGTTCTATATACATAAAGAACTACAAAGGTCCACACCATGGATCCGATGAAAAGTTCGTATATATAAATTTACAAAGTCTACTAAAACAAAGTGGAAGTGATCTTGATGCGCCGTTTCCATCCATTACAATCCCCGCAACGGTGGCTTCTTCCACAAATCTGAGGTCAGCTCCCACAACAACCTCGAGAACCAAAATAGAAGTATATTACTTCTCCACCAAACTTGCCACATCGAACTCCAATGTTGCTTATCACCCAAATCGAACAAAGCAAGAGTCAAGATGCTGCTTATCGACCTCCAAAATAATACGATCGTCAATGTTATGGTGGGGTGGGACTCTCCATGGCCGTAAGACCCTCATGAAAGCTTATCACGTGAGAAAATTAGAGATATATTTATGCTCATCAATTTAAAATAATGTAGAATATCAAGACAATTCTTACCTTGCTTTGTGATCAGGCAAGAAGTAATATTTCAAGCCTCTCCATGCGCGCGCTCATGGCTTGTACCGCTGGGACAATGCCTCCTTATCCCGCCTCTCCTCTCCAACTGCTCAGCCAATGCCACATAACTACGAGAGCTGGAAGAGGCACTCTCTGCACGAATCGGCGCCTGTATTAACCCCTCTCTCGTAGCCACCTTTGTGGCCCCGAACACTTGTATCTATTACCGGTGTCACCTCTCCGGGATCCTTGGAGTGAGCGATGTTACTTTCAACGCATGCACGGCACACCGCTTCTGCATGTGAAATTAATGAATTAAATAGGTCCGGAAGTTGTATTCAACACAAATCATAAAGCAAAATATATAACTTACATGTGTTCAGCAGCTTATTTCATCCGGATACGCCCCATCCTTCCTCCGATGAGCTTTGAGGTATGCCATCGTGAAAGTGTAGCCCTCGTGGTCGACGACGCGTAATTAATGTAAACAAGAAGGCAAAAATAGTGTAAAGGAAAAATAAGAAGAGTTCCTGGAAGGTAATCATATAAAAACTGTTCCTCTAAGAATCGGGAAGAGACTTTGACCCAAGGGTATGCGTTGTCTTGAGCTTACATCGACACGACTGTTTCGCTCATCCATACCCCGACTCCTAACACTGCCCCAATACTTCACGAGGAGAACCCAGTCCTCTTGGCTCATACCAGGTATGGGACAAGTCTTCGCTTACTCGCCGCCTTCCCATCATAGTGCTCCTTCTTATATGCCGATCGGTTATCTCTAATGATTTTCCGGAGCACGGGCTTGATAGCCTCCATAGCCTCTTGCTCGCGGATCGAGCACCCTCGGCATCCACAAAGTTATACTTTGACCGCACAAAAAAGAGTCGGTCCGCAACCATAAGACGGTTGAAGATAAATAATTAACTAGCACTACTTACTTTGATGACGTTAAACCAGGTCTGGAACTCATGGGGGATAGTCACGCCACCGGAGATGCAACGGAAAGTACCGATCGGCTGTACTACCGTCCCCATGAGATATGACAATGAAGACCGCCGGCCCGCAACCATCTCGCCATCTCGATAATGACCGTCCAAGGATTATCGTGCGTAAACGAAGATGCTTTAACTTTCCGCTTCCCACGCTGGTTTGATGGTTCAGCAACATCTTCTGCTTTCGCCTGACCGGGTCTTTGCGCTCCATGTCTTCCATAGGGATCGGGCTGTCAATTTGCCGCTTAGAACACAATTCATATAACACACTACAAAATATCATTACACGTCAAGTTTACACAAGAATAGCTCTCGGGTGATTCAGATTGGAAAGAACTCCCTAAACTTACGATTACACACATCTATTGCTTGAAAGAGCTAAAATTAGAACACAAACTTTCCAAAACAAAAAAAAAAACTGGTTTATGTTAGTACCCATGTCCGCATCCGTGAGGATGATGCTACTCAGAGCTGGAGCGTGGCCGGGCTCTCGGAGTCGGAATCGGAGTGGCCCGGCAGGCCGAGTCGGTCAGATCTGCTTGTTGTTCGGGGCTGGCCGAACTGCCCGAACTTTGACCCTAGCTAGTGATGGTGATGAGGAGTCAATCGGATGCTTCCTCGGTGGCATATTGACCCCGCAAATTTAAAGAGACTATAATTATCAGCTTTCTTCACAAAATAAATAAAATTAGCTATTACGAAGCACACTACAATAAAACAGAGATATCAAACTCACGCTATGTTACATTCAAGTTTGCGGTGGTCAATTCTTAATCCAGACCCGTGTCGGTGCGTACCCACAAAACATCATCAACTTGGTTCAATGCGGTGACGCCTCCGATCCCTTTGTCTTCGCCAACAAGATGGCCTCATCTTCTTCGGACCTCACATCGACGGGCCCTAGAGGAATGTCGTATGTGTCCCGAGGTCTCCAACGACATACAACTCTCCAAGTTGGATCAACGTGGTCTTCCGAATAAAATACCTGTTGGGCTTGAGATGGATAGATGAAGGGTTCATCTTCATACGCCTGCCTTTGACGAATTCACTAATGTGTAATCAAACCCATCATTAATAGAACCAAGACCCTTTTTCATATCGAACCATCTGCGCACTTAAATATGCTTGATGGGAGTCCATGGCCCAACGAAGACTTCGAGTACCTGCTTGAAGAACACCGTAAAAACCTCACTTCCTTCCCCCACAAAGGGGCAATACCACTATTTTGAGTGGTCCGATTTCCATCAACTTGCTCTGTTTCAAACTTGTAACCATTCCCAAAAACCTTTATACGACTTGGTTTTGATTTGGGGCCCCGAGCAAGATATTGTACATCTTCTATCGCATCGCCGTGTACCGGTAAATTTATCACCTAAACAATTTGATGATTAGGTGTTAACAGAGCGAATACGCTTTGATTGAAGCACATCAAATTACTGCTTTGGGGATAAACTCACCCGTGTTCTGAACCATTGCACAAAATGTAAGTGTTGTTCACCAGATCCGATGATCAGTCCATTGGGGTGCAGCCTTCTCAAATCTGCTTCTATGTTCCCTACAACCAAAAGTAGAAGAGATTAATTAAGTAGTAGTGAATTGGTTGTAGACCGTATAATATTTAGTTAGAGGACTGGAACTACTTACAATAGGTACGGATGAGCCTCCTCGAGTGTTGAATAATAAGAACCGTGGAGCTGATATAATTCATCGGGAGTGAGCATATGAGGACGCTGCCCCTAAAGGTCTGGTTCATACCTCACCGTCTACTAATCTTGGACTCCATCCCCAGCACATAACGTGCACGTAAAGTAGTTACTTCTTCCATCAAGTAACCTTCGCAATAGATCCTCCGGCGATTTCATTGCGGATGTAATTCTTCAATGTAAGCAAGTGACGCTCAATTGGGTACATCCATCTGCATCGCACCGGCCCCGCCATCTGACCTCTGCTTGCTAGGTGTATACTCGATGGACCATGACGCCAAAGAACGAAGGCGGAAATATTCTCTCTAACTTGCACAAGATTAATGGGATGGCTGCCTCAAGTTTTTCCATGTTTCGCACAACAATCACTTTGGAACACAACTCCACAAGTAAGCGTAAAACTCATGTAAAACTTTGCACACCGCAAGACCGACATCGCTTTCCTCAATGCTAATGGAAGTAGTCACAGCATCGTAACATGAAAATCGTGACTCTTGAGGCCCACTATTTTTCTTGCTTTGACTTGTATTTGTTTTGACACATTTGAACTAAAATCGGATGGGAGCTTTAATTCCTTCAATACCCGTAGAAAACGTGTTTTTCATCTTTCAAATCAAACATCGCCGATGAGGAATTAACAACTTACCAAAGAACTTTTTTCGACGGCCGTGGATGGAGTTGTTTCGTATGTTAAGCGCCGCAAGTCTAATCTGCACTTCAAGTTATCCTTTGACTTTCCATCATTTTCCAAGAGTGTACTCAAAATACTTGTCGCATACATTCTTCTCGATGTGCATGACATCTAAGTTATGGCGAATGAGTAGTCTACTCCAATACGGAAGTTCAAAAATACACTCCTCTTTTTCCATCCTTCGCAAACTGCTGGCCTCACTGAACCCCTTTCCCTTCCCAAACACAAATTTTCATGCCCCAAAGAGACTATTCATAATGTCCTCGCCAGATAAGGGAAGAGGGTTTCCATCTAGTTCTTCCGTCCCATCAAACGACCTCTTATCTCGCACGCCACGGATGATCATTTGGTAGAAACCTTCTGTGCCGCATGTATACACATTTTCGATCGCGGCGGCAGATATGACGAACCAAAGCTCACGTGATGTGGGACATACTTTGTACCCTTCGTACTCCAACCGACATGAAGATGCCATATGCTGGAAAGTCTGATATAGTCCACATTAACGCCGCACGCATTTGAAAGAATGACCTTGTATGTGAATCGTAAGTTCTCACCCGCACTCCCATAACATTTTTAGCTTATCAATCAGCCGTTGCGTGTAGACGGCAATGTCGCTTCGGGACTTTGGTCCATCAATAAGAAGGGTCATCATAAAATATGGTTGTTTCATTGCCAACCAAGGAGGAAGATTGTAGACGAGAATAGTCACCGGCCATGTACTATGGCTCGACCTGTCCCAAACCTAAATGGGCTGAAACCGTCACTTGCAAGACCCAATCGAATATTCCGGTTATCGAATCAAGGATGGATACAATTTGTCAAAGTGTTTCCATGCTGCCGAATCTCTGGGTGAATCATCTTTCCCGCTTGGCCAGCAGGTGCTTGAACCATGCCATGTCATAAACTCGGATGTTATGTTGGACATAAACAACCGCTGCAACCTCGGCACCAAGGAAAATGTCTAAGGACCTTGCAGTGTCTTGAAGCGGTCTGCACTCTCCCTTTTTCTTGACCGCCCATCTAGAGGATCCACATCTTGGACACTTATCGAGTTCTTTGAAATCATTCCTCAGATAATATACAATCGTTCAACATGCATGGATCTTCTCGTAACCCAATCCCAAGTCTGCCATCGCTTTCTTTGACTCATACCAATTTCGTGGCAGCAAATTATCTGGGGAAGGGCGTCTTTAAGAAGGGAGACAACATCCGAGAACGATTTGTTGCTCCATCTGTTCAAACACTTTATTTGGAATAAGTGCACCATGAAACTCAGCTTTGAGTATTTCGACATCCTCTATATAGCGGCCTCTTCGCCTCTTCTAGTAGCTTTTGAAATTTCTGTATTTGCATCATCGTGGATCATTCAAAGGTCAGTCTTGTTCCATATTGTGCATGAAAGCATCACCCAACATCCTTCCCATCTCCTCACCATGGCCACTCGGCACATTAATGTCGACGATTTTGTTGTCTCTCCATGGTATGACCAGGTTTCAGAGTATAACGGAAAAAACCTGTATGACCATGAAATTAGATGCTAATTGGAAGAGTTTAAAACAAAATTCTAAAAGAGAGAGAGAAAGAGAAAAAATAGAGAGAGAGGTTAAGAGAGTTCAAATCAGAAGTTCAAAAATCAGAGGAGAGAGAGAGAGAGAGAGAGAAAGAGAGAATAAGATAGAGATGTAAGATTCAAAACGGAATGTTAATTCAGAGAGAGAGAGAGAGAGAGAGAGAGAGAAAAGAAAGAAGTTTACCATTTTGAAACAGAATTGTAACTTGGAGAGAGAGGAGACCAAGAGAGGGGAGAGAGAAAAAGGGAGACTTTAAGAGTGTAAAACAGATTTTACATTCAGAGAGCTAGAGAGGGAGAAAATAAATTAGAGATGTAAGAGTTAAATCTATAACTTAAATCAGAGAGAGAGAGAGAGAGAGAGAGAGAGAGAGAGAGAGAGAGAGAGAGAGAAATTAGATGCTAATTGGAAGAGTTTAAAACAGAATTCTAAAAGAGAGAGAGAGAAAGAAAAAATAAGAGAGAGGTTAAGAGAGTTCAAATCAGAAGTTCAAAACAGAGGGAGAGAGAAAGAGAGAGAGAAAAGAGAGAATAAGATAGAGATGTAAGATTCAAAAACGGAATGTTAATTCAGAGAGAGAGAGAGAGAGAGAGAGAGAGTGAAAAAAAGAAAGAAGTTTACCATTTTGAAACAGAATTGTAACTTGGAGAGAGGGAGACCAAGAGAGGGGGAGAGAGAAAAAAGAGGGAGACTTTAAGAGTGTAAAACAGATTTTACATTCAGAGAGCTAGAGAGGAGAAAAATAAATTAGAGATGTAAGAGTTAAATCTATAACTTAAATCAGAGAGAGAGAGAGAGAGAGAGAGAGAGAGAGAGAGAGAGAAATTAGATGCTAATTGGAAGAGTTTAAAACAGAATTCTAAAAAGAGAGAGAGAGAAAGAGAAAATAGAGAGAGAGGTTAAGAGAGTTCAAATCAGAAGTTCAAAACAGAGGGAGAGAGAAAGAGAGAGAGAAAAGAGAATAAGATAGAGATGTAAGATTCAAAAACGAATGTTAATTCAGAGAGAGAGAGAGAGAGAGAGAGAGAGAGAAAAAAAAAGAAGTTTACCATTTTGAAACAGAATTGTAACTTGGAGAGAGGAGACCAAGAGAGGGGAGAGAAAAAAGAGGAGACTTTAAGAGTGTAAAACAGATTTTACATTCAGAGAGCTAGAGAGGAGAAAAAATAAATTAGAGATGTAAGAGTTAAATCTATAACTTAAATCAGAGAGAGAGAGAGAGAGAGAGAGAGAGAGAGAGAGAAAAATTAGATGCTAATTGGAAGAGTTTAAAACAGAATTCTAAAAGAGAGAGAGAGAGAGAAAAATAGAGAGAGAGGTTAAGAGAGTTCAAATCAGAAGTTCAAAACAGAGGGAGAGAGAAAGAGAGAGATAAAGAGAGAATAAGATAGAGATGTAAGATTCAAAAACGGAATGTTAATTCAGAGAGAGAGAGAGAGAGAGAGAGAGAGAGAAAAAGAAAGAAGTTTACCATTTTGAAACAGAATTGTAACTTGGAGAGAGGGAGACCAAGAGAGGGGAGAGAGAAAAAGAGGGAGACTTTAAGAGTGTAAAACAGATTTTACATTCAGAGAGCTAGAGAGGAGAAAATAAATTAGAGATGTAAGAGTTAAATCTATAACTTAAATCAGAGAGAGAGAGAGAGAGAGAGAGAGAGAGAAAAATTAGATGCTAATTGGAAGAGTTTAAAACAGAATTCTAAAAGAGAGAGAGAGAGAGAAAAAATAGAGAGAGAGGTTAAGAGAGTTCAAATCAGAAGTTCAAAACAGAGGGAGAGAGAAAGAGAGAGAGATAAAGAGAGAATAAGATAGAGATGTAAGATTCAAAAACGGAATGTTAATTCAGAGAGAGAGAGAGAGAGAGAGAGAGAGTGAAAAAAAGAAAGAAGTTTACCATTTTGAAACAGAATTGTAACTTGGAGAGAGGGAGACCAAGAGAGGGGGAGAGAGAAAAAAGAGGGAGACTTTAAGAGTGTAAAACAGATTTTACATTCAGAGAGCTAGAGAGGGAGAAAATAAATTAGAGATGTAAGAGTTAAATCTATAACTTAAATCAGAGAGAGAGAGAGAGAGAGAGAGAGAGAGAGAGAAAAATTAGATGCTAATTGGAAGAGTTTAAAACAGAATTCTAAAAGAGAGAGAGAGAAAGAGAAAAATAGAGAGAGAGGTTAAGAGAGTTCAAATCAGAAGTTCAAAACAGAGGGAGAGAGAAAGAGAGAGAGAAAAGAGAATAAGATAGAGATGTAAGATTCAAAACGGAATGTTAATTCAGAGAGAGAGAGAGAGAGAGAGAGAGAGAGAGTGAAAAAAAGAAAGAAGTTTACCATTTTGAAACAGAATTGTAACTTGGAGAGAGGGAGACCAAGAGAGGGGAGAGAGAAAAAGAGGAGACTTTAAGAGTGTAAAACAGATTTTACATTCAGAGAGCTAGAGAGGGAGAAAATAAATTAGAGATGTAAGAGTTAAATCTATAACTTAAATCAGAGAGAGAGAGAGAGAGAGAGAGAGAGAGAGAGATTAGATGATGCTAATTGGAAGAGTTTAAAACAGAATTCTAAAAGAGAGAGAGAGAAAGAGAAAATAGAGAGAGAGGTTAAGAGAGTTCAAATCAGAAGTTCAAAACAGAGGAGAGAGAGAAGAGAGAGAGAAAAAGAGAGAATAAGATAGAGATGTAAGATTCAAAAACGGAATGTTAATTCAGAGAGAGAGAGAGAGAGAGAGAGAGAGAGAAAAAAAGAAAGAAGTTTACCATTTTGAAACAGAATTGTAACTTGGAGAGAGGAGAGACCAAGAGAGGGAGAGAAAAAGAGAGGAGACTTTAAGAGTGTAAAACAGATTTTACATTCAGAGAGCTAGAGAGGAGAAAATAAATTAGAGATGTAAGAGTTAAATCTATAACTTAAATCAGAGAGAGAGAGAGAGAGAGAGAGAGAGAGAGAGAGAAAATTAGATGCTAATTGGAAGAGTTTAAAACAGAATTCTAAAAGAGAGAGAGAGAAAGAGAAAATAGAGAGAGAGGTTAAGAGAGTTCAAATCAGAAGTTCAAAACAGAGGGAGAGAGAAAGAGAGAGAGAAAAAGAGAGAATAAGATAGAGATGTAAGATTCAAAAACGGAATGTTAATTCAGAGAGAGAGAGAGAGAGAGAGAGAGAGAGAGAGAGTGAAAAAAAGAAAGAAGTTTACCATTTTGAAACAGAATTGTAACTTGGAGAGAGGGAGACCAAGAGAGGGGGAGAGAGAAAAAAGAGGGAGACTTTAAGAGTGTAAAACAGATTTTACATTCAGAGAGCTAGAGAGGGAGAAAATAAATTAGAGATGTAAGAGTTAAATCTATAACTTAAATCAGAGAGAGAGAGAGAGAGAGAGAGAGAGAGAGAGAGAGAGAAAATTAGATGCTAATTGGAAGAGTTTAAAACAGAATTCTAAAAGAGAGAGAGAGAGAGAAAAATAGAGAGAGAGGTTAAGAGAGTTCAAATCAGAAGTTCAAAACAGAGGGAGAGAGAGAGAGAGAGATAAAGAGAGAATAAGATAGAGATGTAAGATTCAAAACGGAATGTTAATTCAGAGAGAGAGAGA